>VYXH01007651.1:32133-170530 GCA_013397275.1 Burhinus bistriatus | reverse complement strand
GGGTGGGGGCTCGGGGAAGGGGAACAGGCACCGTCCCCCACCCCCGGGACCGGCCGCGGAGCCGCCCGCCGAGCATCGGTGCTGGGGCTGGCGGGCAGCATCCCCGCGGGAACCGCCGTGCCCAGGCCGGGGAAGCAGCTTAGTCATTTTTTTAATGAACCGAGCAACTGGTCGGTGGTTTAAGCTGGTCGGGTTTAGGTAGCAGAGATAAACGCCCAAGACTTCTGATAAATCCCCCCAAAAAAGGCCGAGGGAAGTTTATTGTTTTTAATGTACTTAACGTGAAAACATGTGTTTTAATGGCAAACAGGCTGCGTGCTGGCTTGGTGGCAGTCCGATGCTGTAACCATGCAGTCTGGAAGAACTTGAATGGCTTAGTTGTGTTGCTGGGGAAAAATTAGGCTTTATAAGAAAATATTTTGCAGTAGCTTCTGGGTTACTACAATCCCAATTCTTTGTTCTGATGTCTGGAGGGGCTCCTCAGGGGTTTACGATGTCCCTTCAGGAAATTAGGATGCATTAACCAGGTTTTATCTGGTTGCTTGGTGCTCTTTTAGCTACCCTAACTGCAGGTTGCACATGCTCACAGGTAGCCGAGCTAATCCTGGTGGTGTGGGTCCCACCTGCGTGAGGTTAAGGTCTGGGCTTGGGATTCAAACAGGGCTGGTGCTTGCAGTTGCTGGCAGGGAAATTTTGCTCTTAGGAATATTTGGACAGAGTTTTATTTTGGCTGAATCCCAAGCTGAGGTATTTTGCACGAGAATAAAAGCGCTGTATAGCTCTAATATCTCAAGAACAGCTCGTCTTGGCAGCCTTCATCGTATCTGAAGGAGAAACCAGCCCCCACTGGGTTACGGTGTGGCACAGAATCAAAACTCGAGGTGCCGCGGTGGGTCTGAGTCTCGGAGGGCAGCTCTGCCTGTGCTGCAGCTGCCAGCTGGGGCGGCTGCAGGCAGGAGGGTTTTGTCTTGGGTGCTCTCAGGAGCATCTCTGCGGACGCTCGTACAAGTGGTGTAAGTCTAGCCCAATCTAAACGGTGCTGCTACTCATCCTTAATACTTGCCTTAGGAGTATAAGCTTAAAATGCCAAAAGCGTCTCCCTGCTGCCTCCCAGACCCCCACTTAAAGGCCTGGGCTGGTGTTGGCAAGCGGCGGAAAGCAGATGTGGAGACTAAAACATGTCCCAGTGGTGTTACTCAAGGTCGCAGCTTCCCCTGGTACCTGAGGTTTTATACATGGGCAGTTAAGTCATGTCGCTCAGAGGAGTTTTGTGCAGCTGATAGCTCTCACTGTGGGTCTTCCCAGGCTTACCCAGTTGTTAATTCTCTGACTTTCCTTGTGGTGCAGGCAGCGTCACGCTGGGTGTATTTGTGCAAACACAATGCCCCTGAAATCTGAAGTGTGCTGGAAAAGGCTGGTGGGGCTCATCTGCTGGCAGGGCAGGGTTTTTCTTTCTTCCTGTATCATTTCTAGTGCTTTGCCCAGTTCTACCTATAGCGTTCAGAATCAGGTAATTTGAGCCTTTTCAAGTCTCTCTTCCAGCTGTTAGGAACTATGGTCCAAACCTGTAATTGTGCATTTGCTTCAAGCTTTATCCTTAAATGCTTTTAACCAGTATTAAATCACTCTTCAGTGTGAGGTCAGTAAATGGGACCCATGAAGGTGGTCTCAGACGTGCTAATTCACAGAAATTGGCCTCCAAATGGGGAGACCCTCCACCAACTACTAGATGTTAAACAGTGCAATCCTGTCCTGTGGTTCTTGGCGCAGGAGTCCTTATGAGGCTGCAGTAACACCAGTGGGATTGCCAGTAGCATCTTGTGCTCAGTGACGTCTCCAAAGGTGCATGACTGGTCTATAACATACCTTTCTGCCTTAAGAAACCACTTTCCAGGTTGTTCTGGTATGACAGACATGAAAAGCGCATTACTGTATTGCAATAGGAAATTTTATTGACTGTCGTATGTAGAACAGACCAATTTTTACCCCAAATACCTACCTAAAATCAATGATCTTCTATAGATTTTCGCCTGTGTCCCCTGCTGCAAGGTCCCTGGGTGAAAGTGCTCCCATTAGCGAGGTGGACTGTGAGTGTGATCCTCATTACAGCGAAAGCATCGTGCAGTTGGTGTCCCACGGTGGAAGGCACACCGTGTCTCCATGTAGAACGCTTCCAGGTTGGAAAGTCAGGCACGAGCTAGAAGTTGCTACCGCCTGCCATCTGCTTTGAAATCACAGCTACCCCACGCAGCTCCGGGAGGGACAGCGGTTCTGCGGCGGGAGGAGGAACTTGGGAGTGCCAGGGCTGGCACTGCGCGCGGCTCCCACTCCCAGAGCGGGTCAAGCTATTGCACCAGTGCTGTTGTAGTGCCAGGTCATTCTGGGTACCGCTCCTGTTGGCGAGAAGCACTTGGCTTTGGGTTTGTGCCCCACACATTGTGCTGCGGCTGACACTGAACCCGGTAAATAAGTGATATGTACATGGAAGGAAGAGACCTCAGTGCTAGCTTTTGTTTAGGGGTTCTTTTTCCTCAGCTCTACAGGGCTTGCAGTAGGCTTTGAGTGTAGCGTTTAGCTCTCCCTTTACAGAATGCAGCGTTAATTCAACTTTAACAACTTCCCCAACTATTTTATCCTGTTGTTCGGTGGGATGGCTGGAAATGTAGCTAAGGCGCGTGCCCGTTTCATTTCTGAGCTGTTTCCTACTGCCATGCTTGCTTTAAGTAGGTTTTCACCTGTGCCCTGATTTCTTTCTAGGGCATTTGCAATAATTAGATTGTTAATTAGCTCATTACTTACGACTTTTGGCAGGAAGTTAGCAGAAACTGACTCTTTGTAGCTTGAAATACTAATGGATACCACAAATGCTGCTTAATTGCTTGCTAATCTTCTCATCCTTGCATACAATCTCCTTCTAATCTTTGTATGCATCTTCAGACTTCCTGGGCTACCATCTTTTTTCAGAGCCAGAAAGCATTTCGGTGCTGGGCAGCAGGGGGTCTGTGCGGAGGCGGCCCTGAGGAGCAGGGCTGGTTCTTGCAGGCTAACAAAAAAATATCAGTATATTGTGGGTGTTGGAAGACTGAAGTCCTGTGGATGTGCCTGGAGCTGCCAGAAAGATGAACTCTTCCTGGGGGAAGCTCGGCGTGCACTGGCTGCGTGTCAGCCCGCGGTACAGAGGGGGCTTTCTGACTCTGTTATAACAGCCTGTTGTAGCTGGAAGGTACGTGAGCTCTCATGAGAACTCAAATAACACAGAGAAAGGGGTGTACTTGTTCTGCCCTTCCCAGGTTTCTGTCGGTCCGATACCGTTACCAGGGAATACACGAGGAGGGAGGGAGCAGCATCTCGTTATCTGCAGGCTCTCTTAGGGAAGGAACGATGTGTGGCTAAGTTACAGCCAATGGCTTTGCTGCCTCAGTTCTCCTAACTTAAAGGCTGCTTTGAGGATGATAAAGGAAAGCGAACTGGTTTGAAAGCTGTCGGGAGTGAAATTCTTGGTCTCGTTCTCGGAATATGCCGCTTCTGGGAAGTGGCAGCTTTCTCTTCGTCTTTTCTGCTTGTGTTTCCTCCTTGCCATCTGTGAGGTATCTTTCTCCTGTTGTCCAAGCAGCTCTTGGTCCCTCCACAGACCTGGGTACCAGCTGGATTGGAGGTTTGGCGAGGGGGGCACCTTGCTGAGAGCTGGGTTTGGTTAACCTGGGGTCGCCTCACAGTGGCTGGGCTGGTCCTCCGGCTTGGGAAGAGCAGGGGGAAGAGGCGCTCGCGTAGAGGTGAAGAGCCATGTAATGTGATTCTCACTTTGGAGCAGAAAATAACCTGCATCTGTTACTGCTTTCACGTGTACAGAGTAAGTAGAAAAGATCTTGGAAAGAAGAATCTTGATTCCTTAAGAAGAGAAGGAAAAAAATAAAAAAGCATTATTTAGTAATGGATGCTTAGATCTCATGCAGTAACTTTTCTGGAGAAAATGTTTACTTCTTATCTCTGGTTATGACTCAGTAAGCAAAGATACTCTTCAGATTTAATCTTTTTCCAAACTTCATACCAAATATAATTCCTTCTTCCAGGTTTTCTTCTCCCCGTCCTCCAAATCCAGTGCTCTGGTTCCGTTTTGTGTTTTCGCAGTTCAGCCTTTGGTACCAAAACTAAGCAGCTGGAAAATGTCAGACAGGCCTTTACCTTTCAAGCAAGTATTTCTCTCTTGCTGTCTGCCTTCAAAACCCACCCTTCCTTCCCCCACCTCTTCGCTGCCCTCCAGACGGAAGTGAAACCCATAACAGCTCTGGGCTTAACTGCAGCTCCTGCTGCTGCTGCTGCTGCTGCTACGGGTTCTGGGTTGTCACCGTCAACTTCACGCGCTCGTATTGCCAGTATTAAGCAAGTGAGAAACAAAAGCAAAACAAACTCCAATCATTCAGAGTTGCCTCAAACCTAGTAATTTCGTGTCAACATACTACGCGCACTGGAGAAATGTTAGTGTTCAAATAGACTAATTAAAAATGTTACTGCAATTACTTTTGCAGCACAAACGACACTAATTATATAATGCTGCAGAAATTGGAAAGATAATTTTGGAGTTTTTTTTTTTTTGCGCGCCTTGCAGCGGTAATGCAATTCTTGACGGTGGAGCCGGGGGCGGCGGGAGCCCTGTCCTGTGGCCACTGGGGCAGGGCCTTGGAGCAGGTGGAAACAGAAAGGGGAAGTCGGTCTGGTCCCCCGCGCTGCGCCAGATGGTCTGTAGTTCTGCAGAACTGCGAATAAAAAGAGTTGACAGGGAAAACGGGAAGATGTGCCCTCCTTCACATTTCAGTCGAAGGATCAAGCCTCCTTCAAAGACTAGGTTTAAAGCCTGTAGCCTGAGCTGGTTTCCCGAATCCTGCTCTTTCCTGCTTTAGGTTCCTGCAGCTCGGAAGAGCGGCTAGGGAAGGAGATCTGTTTTGGAAGGAAATCTGGAACTGCAGAAGCCTCTCGCAGTGCGGGGTCTGGGGCTATCGGGTTCAGCAGGGATCACTTGATACGTTAAGCCCCATTAGTGTCTCCTTACAGTGCAGAACAGTTCGTTTGAGTTTCTCAGTGGAAGTGGTTTCTCTTTTCCCTCCCCCTTTGCAGTGAGCATGGTAGATTCTTCTTTCTTATCTCCAGAGATAGCTGTCATCCTAAAATGATCTTAGACTTTGATAATGAGGTGGTCTGTTTCCTTCCTGGGGTATCTGTCACTGACCAGTGTCAGCAAAAGGAAGCCGGGCAGAGGGTCTCGGAGCTGGCCCTGGGGGGTGTTTGGGTGGCAGGGGGGTTTGCATCCTGTCTAGCTGGTGTCTGTCAGCTGTGACTCCACTGCAGGGTTTAAACCACCCCGGTATAGAAGCCTCTGCCGTGATTGTTCTGAGTATTGAGTCTTCCAGGGGTATTTAATGCCTGGGCCGTCTCTAAGGAGACTTCTCAGCAAACAGTACAGGCATTTCTGTACGTCTGCTAGCTCACGCACACGTGATCCTACAAATTCCTACAGCACACGGGCTCCTGGAAGAGTGTGTAGGGCATCCTTACACTAGCAGTAAGTTGTGGGTGGATGCTCACCTGTCTCAGCGAGATGCTGGGGCTGCCAAACAGAGCAAGACCTTGAGGGTTTGATACCTGGTATAGAACAGGAGGTAGGGTTGAATCTCCTCTCAAAACTTGGTACGAATTCTGTTAACTGTTGGAGTTTAATCTAGAAACTCAAGCTAGAGCAGTTGCAGGAGCCCTTCTGGTGGGCTGCTGCCCTCCCAACCAGCAAGCACGGCTCCTCATTCTTCTGGCTGAATTTGAAAAGGTGAAAATCTAAAAATGCTTGAGACGCTCGTCGATGCCATCCAGTCCCTCTTTGGATTTATCAGCAAATAAGTTGCACGATCACAATGACTAAGAAATTAACTTCTACCTGTGCCCATAATTTAGTTCAGGGCAGAATTGCTTGGAACACGTCATTATAAAGTGTACAATTGGAAGGGGAACGTTAAAGTGCCGTCCCCTGGTCTGACTCGAACGCGTGTGGTAAGAAGGAGGGATGCTTATAATGGTGGGTGGGATGGGATTTTGCCCAAGATCAATGTTTGGGTGGATTTTTCCTGCAGAAGCCAGCTGTGCAGAGGATTAGTGCTGTACGTTAACACAAACAGAGCGCTGAACCTACCGGAGTCTGACTGTGGGCTGGTCGCCTTTTTATGCATGTGGTAAGGCTCCTGCACGAAGGACAGCACGGAGCAGCGGTGGAGGGGGCTTGCAGTGCTGTGCGATTAATTCCTCTAGCATGGCTTCATGAATCATTATTCTGAAAGTCCGTAAATTACAGCCACTTAAAAAAGGTGAGTAACAAGCTCTCTGTAGGAGAAGGGTAACTGTAGGTCTTCTGGGCAGCGTGTTCCTCACATTCTTCAAGGGCTGCAACCTAAGACAGGTTGTTAAGAACAAGCCCTTTGAAAAAGGCAATAGAAACAAACCCAAAAAAGCAGGAGTCCTTGTGCAGTGATCCTGGATGCAGCCTTGGGTTCCCATTGTCGTGTTCTGGTGTCGCCTTGTGCGTTACCAGCACAAAATACCCTTTGATGACCCATGTGCGTGATGTCCCTGATAGCTGAGCAAGGGGAAGAGGGAGGAGAGAGTGTGAAGTGCTCCGCAGACCCTCTGAGCTTTTCAAATGATGGCATAGAAAACAAAGCACAGCAGAGGGCTTGCTCATCCTACAGGTTGGCATTGCCCTGTACTTCGAGTTTTGGCAGAAACTCTTCCTGGAGCTGGAGCCACTGCACTCCTCAGAGAGGGACCCCTGCAAGGACTCCCCAGAGTGAGGCATTGCACTGAAATCTTGTACCTAAGCAGAGACACGGGGCTAGGGTGTCTGGAAACTAGGGCTATCCCTTGGGTTTCACGTTCCCTGGGGAAAGGACAACTGTGGGCTGCTGCTTGACCCCTTCTGAGCCATGGAGGGTTTGTCAGCTCAGGGCTGCTTTCCCCATCCCATAATCCAGCCAGCCAGGGCTGGGTTGGTGACCACTGTGCCTTGGCCAGGAGTCCTTTGAGGCAGAGGGGTGATAGTACTGGCAGAGATGTAAAATGGACACAGTAAACGTTGTAGTCCTGCAGAGAGTGACCCAGTGGATGAAGATGAAAATCTCCCTGAGGCTTTTCAGTCCCATCGGGACGAGTGTTAGGGGGTGCTTCCCAAGCACAGGAACTATTGTCCCAGCAGAGAAGGGGCTGTCACCAGGAGAGACCTGATCCTGGCTGGCCCTGCCCTGCCAGCCTGGAGCAGCCGTCACTGAGAAGTCAATTTTTCCACAAAAGCCACAGGATGGGTGGGGGAGATGAGAAGAAAGCTCCAGTTGTGTGGCGCTCGGTAGCAGCCAAATGCTTCGTATTAAGCAGAAGCAATTCCTGTAAGTAGCTGTGCTGGCCGTAACCCTTCCCGGGAAGGCAGCGTTCCCAGCCACGAGCTGCTCCTGGTGAGAGATGCACCCGATGCTGTGCAAGGGCAGAAGCAGCCGAGCGCCTGGCTCGCTTTACTGGGGTGACAGGGATTCCTGCGGACACTGTGCAGAGGTGGGGTCTCTCCCAGGGGATGTCTCTGCCCCCTTGGTGTGTCTCATCCCAAAGAGCTGAGGGCTGCGGGGGCAGCAAATGGCTTTGACTGCGGTGAGCCACTGCTGTGGGTTCCAGGGTGGCTGTCGAGCTGCGCCGGGGGAGCTGCCTGCGCTGTGGACCCCGAGTGCTCGCTGCCCTGCTTGTCCTTCTGCTGCACGTGGCCGAGGCTCCACTGAAAGAGCCGAAGGCCAATGGTATCCTGGGGTGACTTAAAAAGGATGTGGCCAGTAGGTTGAGGGAGGTCATCCTCCCCCTCTGCTCTGTCGTGCTGAGGCCACATCTGCAGTACTGTGTCCAGTTCTGAGCTTCCCAGTTCAAGAAAGACAGGGAACTACTGGAGAGAGCCCAGCAGAGGACTACAAAGATGATCAAGGGAATGGAGCACCTCTCTGATGCGGAAAGGCTGAGAGACCTGGGTCTGTTTATCCTGGAGAAGACTGAGAGGGGGTCTCATCAATGCTTATCAATATCTAAAGGGTGGGTGTCAAGAGGGTGGGGTCAGACTCTTCTCTGAGGGTGGTGCCCAGCAACAGGACAAGGGGCAACGGGCACAAACTGGAACACAGGAAATTCCGTCTCAACATGAGGAAAAACTTCTTTACTTTGAGGGTGACAGAGCACTGGAACAGGCTGCCCAGAGAGGTGGTGGAGTCTCCTTCTCTGGAGATATTCAAAACCCGCCTGGATTTGTTCCTGTCCAACCTGCTCTCGTGAACCTGCTTTGGCAGGGGGGGTTGGACTAGATGATCTCTGAAGGTCCCTTCCAACCCCTACCATTCTGTGAAGGGTTGGCTCTGGCCAAGCAGCTTTCTCCTGTTTGGAGGTCACTTCTTTGGCTTTTCCGTGTTCAGTCCTGGTTGGCTGCAGTGCTGTGCACGGAGATGGTTGGAAGCCATCACCTCCTGACTTAGCTGCTGCCTTGTGAAAAATACTTCTGCGGGTTTGTAGCTGGGGAGGAGAAGGGGGTCAAGCAAAAACTTTGCCTTCCTCGGGGAGCAGCAGGAATTGGGGATGCCCGGCACTGTGCAGTCCTGGTGTGGGTGCACAGCCCCTGTGCATCAGCTGCAGGGGCTGATGCCAGCTGTGCCTCAAGGAGAGGGGCATCTCCATGGTTCACGGCTGTTTTGTGTTAGCACCACCATGCTCTCTGTTCTGATGACCTTAATATAGGCTGCGAGTGATTCATCAGTCCTGTTCTTAGACCAGCCTCCATTGGAAAAATAAAATAAATTAAGATGTTCTCCTTATGAATAGGCCACCTGAATTCTGTGTAATTAAAACAGTAACTTGCAAGCAGCAGTCCTTTTTTGCCAGTTTGGGATCATTTAACTGTTCATTGATAAGGGAGGAAGCAGGACTAGTCCTTACAGGGTCACACTTTAGGCAGTAAGTCAGCCCTCACCATGGCTTCCGACAGCTGATCCTGGTTCCCTGTAAAAGGAAATGCATTTCATGAATCATGACAGCTCCGCTCCTGCAGCATCGCCGTGCAGATGAAGCTGCGTGCTGCCACTGCTGTTCAGCTCAGCATTGTCTGCTGGCCGCATGCTGGTCTGCAGCACGTAAATCGCTGCAGGATGGTTCACCTGCACTTCAACGCTCCTTGCGAATTGGAATAGGACTCGTTGTCATCTTCCTGCGAAGAGGTTACTGGAAACCAGTTACTTTCTCTTCTTGTTTACGAAGCGCCTCTCTTTCTGGAAGCTGTCCAAGCCTGGGCAGACCTGGGCTGTGGCAATCGTTGCTCTGCTGTTAGGTGCTGATAAATGCTGTTTAGATGAAGATGTGATTCTTGCCCTTGCTGCTTCTCTGGCGCGCCTGAGTTGCCTGCACAGTGTATATCGGCTGGCGTGTGTCAGCTGAGAGGGGAATGCTTGCAGGCTGATGGGGATGGCGTGCGCAGTCAGGAACCAGGCGTGTTGGCTGGCCAACCCTTCGTGGCTCATAGTTGACCTGAGGCTCTGCTCAAGCTGTTTGCTTTTGAGGGATTTGGGCTGACTTCCTCGGCTGTCCTGCTCTTCCCATCATGTGGAAAAAAAACCCAAAACCAAAAACAACCACGCCCCAAAAAACCAACAAAAAAACCCAACAAAAAACCCCCCAGTTCTAGTGTGGTACTTGAATCAGCAAGTGTTTGGGGTGAACACCTGTAACCTCATTAGCCTCTTGCTTTCACAATTTAACTTCTGTAGCACAGGAGCACATGTCTTCCTGCCCCAGCTGATGCTCATTGATTGCGGAATATCTAATGCAATTGAATTGTGGAATATCTAATGCATTTGAGTAGTATCTTGTTGGTTTGAATAATTTGCTTCCATATTTGGTCTTGCTTTTGTGCCAGATTTATACGTCTTGTTTAAATATGACAAGCAGAATATACTCGCTGTTAATCCTAGCTGGACAGGCAATGCCTGCCAAAAGACCCAATATTAATAGGCTCCAGTACACGCAAGTTACTGAACTTGCTAACCTGGGACTCGTTACAGTACAACTCCCCCTAAATTGGCTCTTTTGCATCCAGTTAAATCTGTGTTTCTCCGGAGGGTCAGTCTACTGCGAGCTTTCCTCTTTGGGTGGAAGTGTTCGCTCCCCAGAGCAATCTTCTGAGCAAGAAAATCCTTCTAGCTCCAAGCAGCATTAAAAAAAAAAACAGGTGAATTTTTTTGGGGGGTGGTTGGGGAAATGGGTGGCTAATTAGGTCTTGGGGGGCAGCTGAGCTGGAGCAGGATGCATAGTTGCTGGTGCAGGCAGCTTCAGCGGGGACGGGTAGGGAGGGCAGGGTGAGTTGGGTGAGGACACCGGCTCTCGAGGACAGTGGCAATAGCCGGCTGCTCGGGGTGGCTCTGCCTCTGCCGTCGGCTGGGGGTCATGTTTAAAAACTTCAGTCTCCTGCCGTTCTGATCTGGTCTTCCTACATTTGGTATTTAGTCAGCAGCAGGGGAGCTAAAAAAGATTCTGATGCCTAAATCTGAGCCTTCAGCTGCTCCTCTTCTTCCTCGTGCTGTGACGCTGGTGCGTTTTAGCTGATCATGCTGGTAGATTCCTCCCCGTCTTCTGTTGCCATGTGAAATGATGCAACAGTCATAGCTTCACCTTTGGAGAGAACAGCTAAATACCTTTATTCTGACGGTCTGAACGGCAAGCACGTTTAATAGTTGACACTCTTAGCACATGAACAAATGCATTTTCATGATTTCCAATTATAGCCCAAGAATGAGAAAGTGAGGTTGTGAAGAGGAGTGAAAGTCATCTTGGTTCTCCTGAATGGCTTAAGGCAACTTTGCTTGGTGACATAGCTATGAAGTCAGGAGTCAGTACGAAGATTGTTTTATAATACCACTAAGAAGCAGGAGTGAGGGGGAAGTGGCCCACGAATTTAATTTGCATCACTGAGTGGATTAGCTCCTGACGCAGTGCAAAGTCATTATTTACCGTGTCTCCAGATCTGTTGCCTTTATCAGTGCAGTGGTTTGGAGAGAGGCTGATTCAGAGATCGTTACATTTCGGTGTGTTACTTGGCGGGGACCGTTAACACTTGCCTTGTAAGCAAAATGATGGCGCTTGTCAAGATTGTTAATATTGTGCCTACCCCAAGAGGCTGAGTAATTTGGTTTTAGGTTTTTTTTCTTCCTTTGCATTCATTACACTAAATACTTCAACTTTAGCTAGCCTTAGGAAAAATATTTGGAAATACTCCATAGTTTGCCATTAATCTAGAGTAGCCAAGAGGAGAAAGATTGCTTAGGTGATAAAAATAGTGCAACCTGTGTCCCCGGTCTCTGAGACAGATGCATTTTCCCCACCAAGCAGCAGAAGGTACAGCTGAGTCGAGCCGGCAAGCTTGCCAGAGCAGCAGTGTGGTCTCCGTGATGCTTGCTGCTTTCAGCCTCAGTCACTGTGCTGGAGCCCCTCCATCCCCGGCTGTCGCTCAGGATAAGTCAATGCATGGTCACCTTTCCCGTACTGACGGAAGATTTATGCACAGTTTGAAATAATCCCCCAAATGGGTTATTTAGAGACTCTCCAGAGCTTGACACCGTCTTTGCAGTGGAGCAACCTTGGCCATGTCGTCACGATGGAGATCAGCTTTGTTACAGGCTTTGGTTTTTTTTTTTTTTTACCTTATGGGCTCGTTTGGTAAAACAGCCTTTAAGGGAGAGACTAAAACTCTCCGTGTTCGCTTGGTTTCTGAAGAGTGTGATGGAACAACTGGCTTTTGGGGGGACTGATCAGAGCAAAGTGCCCTCTCATGCCACAGCTGCAATTGCCAGTGGAGAGTGTTTCTGGGGATGGTAGAGCTGCCGAGAGGGGCCATCCCCGCATGTGAGAGGAGGGCTGAGCAGGACACCCCTGCTGCCTGCCTGCCTCCCCCAGCCTGCCACAGGAGATTCTGCTGCTTTCTGCCCCAGGAATGGCTGTAAAACTGAACTAATTCACATTTGTGTGATCATGCGTCTAAGGACCGTCTCAAATAGCTCAGTCCATTAACTTCCAAATTTGTCTTATTCGTTCGTCTTTGATGGAGAGGTGCCGCAGGGCCAGGCTCTTCTGGAAATGAGGCTTGTAGGTCTGTAACAGCAGTGAGCTATTCTCCTGGGTAAAACCAAGTGACCTTTTTGGCAGCTGAGAAGCTGATTTTGGGGTTTGCTTCTGGGGGTTTTCCCTTACTCGGACATCTGTATCTACACACTCGTGGCCTGGCAGCTCGTCTTGCAAGCTGTCCTCTTCAGAGGCCAGCAGGTCTCTGTACCAGAAGGCTTCTACCATCATGTCACCTTCTTGATGCCATCCCCTCCCAGTTGGAGGGGGAGAGCCTGTGCCCTGCGCCACAGCGGCTGCGTGCTGGAAGAGATCTTGTGCTGAAACAGCAAAGCTCTTACTTCACCATCAAGTCTCCTGGGGCTGCTTCCAGGTCTCTCCAGGTGCCTGGAGCCGCTCCGTGCCAACCACGCATGGGGTGGGCTGAAGGATGCCTGTCAGCCTGGAGAGCGTGTCTGGAGGGCTGGTGCTGGGGGCTGTGGCGCTGAGGACAGCTGGGGAAGGAGAGCTGGCTCTGCGGTGCAGGCAGTGCTGGCCTGCGGGCAATGTGGGAGGGTGGTGGACTGGCCACCTCCAGACCTGCCTCTCAGACCTGTGGCAGGGTCCGTATGCAGCGGGGTGAGCTATGCCAGCAGCGAGGTCTGCACCGGGGAGTGGTGTCCGCTCTGCCCGCAGCCTTTACTGGGCTGGTAGGAAAAGCTGCAGAAGGTGGGATGCTGGTTGGAGAGATGTCTTTGAACCCCTGCCCTTGCGTCAGGTGGTTAGGAGCAGC
Organism: Burhinus bistriatus; assembly: GCA_013397275.1. Taxonomy (NCBI): domain Eukaryota; kingdom Metazoa; phylum Chordata; class Aves; order Charadriiformes; family Burhinidae; genus Burhinus; species Burhinus bistriatus. Next base: position 157,596 of record VYXH01007651.1, on the reverse strand, counting down.
AGGGAGCGGAGCCGGGTACCCGTCCGTGTTACCTCTGCCTGAGACACCATCGGCGTCTGGGCACGGCAGATGTACAGCCACGGTGGTGGTAAGAGCAGAGCTTCTGACCTAGAGTCTCCTAGGGCTTCTGAGGTGGAAAAAGTCTCACTTACAGGGTCATTTAGAGACTCTGAATCTGGGGTTTTGGCAGGAGGAAAGGCTTTAATTAGCTGCTGCTCAGTAGGGCTGCTATTAGATCTTCAGAGCAAGATGCTGCTGGACTGGAAAAAATGTAACAATAGCTCATTTGCTTAGGAAACCGTGATGGTGATTTGCATTCTGGTTGAGACTAAACCCTTGTAGAGAATTTTTCTAAAATAACTCCACGCTGTAGTTCAAACTTCTTCCTTCTCTCTCTGAGTATCTGTCTTGGTGCCAAACAGTTTGAATTCCTTTGTTTGCTGCTGTCGCCCTGCTCTAAGGGAAGCGAATGCTTGTCTGGGTTGTGGACAAGTACTGTCATCAAATACTGCATGACAAATGGCTTGCTTCTCTCAACCTTGGAGCAGAATTAAATTCTCCCTTATTATATACCTATCAGGGTTTTTTTTCTCTCTAGCAGCAGTCCCTCTGTTGACCCGAATACTCAGGAGACGTGTACCCGGGTAGGAAGCTTCGAAGCATGTTTTCTGAATCTCGGCTCTGCTGCTAGTTGAAAATGAGGTGCTTAGAAATACATTCTGGAAACTTTTGTTTCTGCCTGTGTTGTCAGCTTGCACAAGACGATGCTCACAGCATTGCCACGCCAAAAAGAGAACAAACCTCCGTAACCTTGGGGCTGTTGCTCCAGACTCTCTGCATCTGCGTTTCCCAACAGATGAGGACAGCGGCTGACTTTCACAGGTTGGGCATTTGAAGGCAATGGCTCTGTGACCAGGGGTTTACATAGGGCAGGAGTGGCCGTCCTTCCAGCGGTGCTGTTTGCTCTTGGGACAGCGGCAGAAGGCTCACAGGCTGTTCCTGGGACCCCCTGCTAAGCTGGGCCATGGAGAACCTGGGGCTGGTTCTCCTTGTCAGCAGCTCCTTGGCTTGCTGGGGAAGCTTTCTGCACAGACCTTTCTGGTCTGCATCACTGGAGAACCTGCTTTTCTGGAAGTGATTGCCGTTCCTTTCTGTAATACAAGTTAGAAGTCTCCAGCTGTTTTGGCCTGTGTGCCGCGCTTCAGAAGACAAAGTTCCTTCTGCCTTCACCTGGCTGTGGTTTGGCCCAAATAGCAAATTACTAGGCAAGAGGTTTATCTTTTAGATCGTTTTAGCCATTTCCCCAAGCTGGTATAAGAGTTGCTCACTTGCGTGGGTAGGAAAAATGGGATAATAGTGCTGTGACAAAATGTGCTGCCTGTACCTCCTTGCGGTTGGGTGGGGGGAGCAGATCTTGCAGGAGGTGGGACAGAGTGAGAAGCTCTCCCTGCCTCCTGGAGTGCCTGCCTGAATGGGGACAGAAACCAAGGCACGGCATCCCTGCTGGTGGTGAGTCCCAGTGCTGCCGATGGTCTGCAGCATGGCGAAGTTCCCTTCCAAAACTGCCTCCTCCGTTCTGGGTTTTGTAAATTTGGAAGAAACTTAATTTCTCTGGTGTTACTATTAAGTGAGTCCAAGAGGATGAAAATAAACGACTGTTGGGAAGGGCAGACTGACTCACTTTCTCATTCTCCTGTAAATTTCCATTTAAGTTTCAGTTTAAGCTCAGGTATGAGGGGAGTGAAAGCTAGTAATTTGTGACAAAAACTTCTATTTTAGATCACGGTAGAACAACTCCCTTTCTAATTGCAGAAATTATAAGGCTGCAATTCTTGTAAAGGAATACCGAATCCAGCGGTTACCTGCGAATTGCCTTTCAGATGCTCCACTTCAGAGTCACCAAAATGAACTTTACACCGCGCAACTTGGTGGCTCGGTGCTGCTCGTGCCGTGACTCTGCTGCTGACCTGACCCGAGGGCTGCAGAGCTTCCACAAGCGAGGAGCTTTCGGCTCTCCCGCAGCCTGAACAACCACCCTCTCTTGTTTGTGTTTGCCCTTGCAATTCCTGGCTTCATTTGACAGCCTCTAGCTCTCGCCCTGGAAGAGGCAGAATTAAGCGGTCTTCACCCCTGCAATGCCAGCTAGGCTTTTGTAGGCTTTACGGTGTCCCCCATCATCTGTCCCACCTCCAGGTTGCGGGGCTACAGCCAGCTCCATCATTCTCCGTATGCAAGCAACTTTGTAATTTTGATCATCTTGCCCTTTTCTAGACCTTTTCCTGGGCCGTGGGGATAAAGGCAGCACCCCTTTTCTGATGCAGGTGGAGAGGCTGCCCTGCGTCCCCCCCGGCCCTGGTGCCGCCCTGGGACCGGGCTGTCTGGCAGCAGCGGGGGCCCCTTCCTAGCTGTGGGGTGCAGTGGCTTATCTTATTCCTGAATCGGGTGCCTCAGCGGCTGGGTGCTTCAGACTCCGCAGCTCTGCTGCAAGTTCCTCCCTTATCGCCGCTTGCTTGGCCGTAATTTTTCTTCCACCATGTCAGAGTGAAACAAGAATACTTCTTTAAAAAGCAAGAGGAAAAACACGTGAGTAAGCAGTGTGAAGAGGAAAAGTGTGAAGAGGAAAAGCATGCAAGTCAGCATTTAGAGAGGGTTCAAAATAACGCGGCTGATCTGGTCGCTTCTGAAGGGGGAAGCAAAGGCTGTGCTGCCGTCCTTGCCCCTGCGCCAGGATGCTCGGGAAAATGCAGTGGGCCCAGTTAGATGCCAGTGCTGGCCGTAACTGGTTAGTGTGGAAAGCAGCGCTGGGGCAGGGGGACAGAGGCCGGTGCCCCCACGGACCCTGCAGACATGCTGACTGGTGTGGGTGGCAGCAGGAGCAGAACCCTGTGCCCCGGCGTGGTAGTGGGACCAGTTTGTGTCGCTCGCTGCTGAAGCAGGGCAAGGCGGTGCTGTCAGGTGTCTCCTGGGTTTGACAGTGCTGCTGACAAGAGCTCTTCAGCCTCCTCAGGGGTGTTTGGCTGCTCAGGTGGCCATTGCTGTCTTTGGAGCAGGATTCCCGCTCAACATCAAGCGGCGAGCGATGCTTGTCCCTTGGTGGCCAGTGTCCTCGGTGTAGGAGGGCGGATGCAAGCCTGTACGGGGGGGACTCCAGCCGAGGTCTCAGCTGCTGTGGCTGTACCGACATGCTGCACCTCTGCACTCCACGGGTGGCAAAGCTGCTCTGGGCTGTGGGGACATGGTGGGCTCAAAGCGCTGGGTCTGCTCATGGTGCTGCTCTCTCTGCACGTGCATGGCTGCGGAGGGGGACGCTCCCGCTGTACGGCGAGCGCTCACGCAGCGCAAGTGCCCTTTCAACTGCCCTTCTTGCGCTGGGGACGGGTGCTGTGCCTGACTGCAAGCGGCATTCCACAAAGGTGTAAGAAGCACCTTCTCCCTCCAAAAGGGCACTGTGGTCCCATGCAGGCGCTGAAGGCAGGCTGCTCGGGATGGTCATCTCATCAGCCCAAGTGGAAGTGTATTTCTTCCCTCTCTAAAGAAACTCATTCCCTGAATATATTTTTGGGACGTACGTTCTTTGGCAGTGTTTTTCTTTTTGTTTTTTCTTTCTGCAGCTGCTTGCATTTGACAAATGGGGCGAGCAGGGTCCGGAGCTCTCGCAGCACCGTGCTGCTGGAGCCGGCCGGGAAATACTCCATTGTTCTGCGGACCTGGGGGTTGGAAACAACCATCCACTCCAAGTCAGCCTGTGCCCTAAATTAGAGCCGCAAGATGCTGCGATGGGTCCATATGGAGACTCCTAAAATAATAGCTGTCAGCTCACTGCTGACTTGTATGGGGCGCTAAAGCTTTTGGCTTTAGGAATGACAGTTAGCAAACGAAAATGCTGGTGGGCTCTAGCCAGACCTGAGGTGTGTGCATCTTGGCCCCACAGGGCACGTGCTTTGAGATGGTCACTCTCAGGACCATGATCCTCCCAGCTGTTAGAATATCCCATGATTTTTGAGGAGCTGTTATTACCTGTCCATTTATTACGAGGCCAAAATGGAACTTTCAGGAGAGCGAGGGTCAAACAGTTTCTTATACCACTTTTATTCATAAAATTTCTGGGGCAGGTATGTGACCCTGAAACGTGGAAGCAGTCACGAGCGTGTGCCTGTGTGCTGGAAACGCTGGGGCAGTTGCTGCGTAGTTGCCCGCTCTTTTAGTAACAGAGGTGTCTGTAAATGGATCCCTGCTGCTCGCATTTAAATTCCTGTTTATTGGCTGTTGGTTTTGATGTGCTTTTCCTCTAATGAGTGAGAGCCGATGGATGTCTAATAAAGAACTCGTATCTCATCTTTCCACTGCCGCGGAGACCATTGGACTCCTAATTGCTCTGCAGTGGCCTTCTGGAGGTGGCTGCCTGTCAGGACAGCTGTTCCCCTTTGATGGGGTTATTGCACATTCAGGTCGTGTCCTGTTCAGGTTTTATTTGCTGTCCAGGCCCTGCTGTATGTGAACTGCCCAGCCATTACACCGAAACGAACAGCTTAATTGTGAAGGCTTGTGGCTCGGCATCACCGATGGTGTCGGTGGGAGCGGGAGCTGTGTGTGTCCTCCAGCAGAGCCGGCCGGGAGCATCTGCGTCGCCGCATGTCCCGCTGCTGCTGTGGCTAATCCAGGGAGCAGCACTTGTGCCCAACGAGATTCTAACAAAGCCCTGCTGAAATAGTGGAGGAAAGCAGCAGTTTGTCCTGGAAAAAAACCCCACTTTTTCTTTGTTACTGAAGCTGCTAATGTTTGTTTGGAGCGTGCAGCTAGCAGCCCTCTTTCCGCAGGAGTGGAGGAAGGCAGATGCTGGAGGAGATGAGCTCCGGGTGGGAGCGAGCAGGGCAGCCTGCGGCAGGGCTGATGCTCTGCAAGGACAGTTGGATCTGATGGTGGAGTCTGCTTAGACAGCTAAAATCCACGTGTTTGCTTTGTATTCAGTGATAGCAAAGCTTGGCCGGAACCTCTGGCCTCTGCGTGGCAGAACCGGGGCTCTTCGGCTGACGCTGGGTGCTGCGCACCGTGATGCTGTTCCCATGATGTCTCCCCTCCCGAGGAGCGGAGCTCAGCTGCGCTGTCAAATAACATCCCACCGCTGCCTTGTAGCTGTCTTTGGAGGGGGAAGGAAGGAAGGACGCGATAATTACCCTGTTTCATGTGGAAGAGCGGGGGGAGCAGTTCAGGATGCTGCTTGTTCCTCCTGTGAAGCCTCTGGCTCCCACGCCGCTGTGACGCTGCCCGTCCTTTTGAAACTGCCGGCCATGGGGTGCCCGCACCCCCTCCCCTAAGCATGAGAATGCTTTGCAAGGGGGGCTGTGCTGGGGAAACACGGCCCCCTGCAAGGGACGTGGTCCCTCATTTCTCTTTATTTTTCTGGTCCATGCAGGCCCTGTCCATAGGGCAACCCATCGATGAAGGTGACAGCACCAGTCTGGGGGCTCCTCTGTACGGCCACAACTGGGAGCGGGACTGGGAATTGCAGTACAGGGCTTGTGGGGACACTGGTGAACTGGACAGGATGGCAAATCCTGGCAGGACAGTTTTCTTGGTGTTGGTCCCTTCCTGGAATTCATCTTTAGAGCTCCCCGCCCCAGGCAGAGGTTTCGTAAGTAGGGCTGTGCTGAAGTAACACAGAAACCATAGGCTAACTTCCGTAAATTACTTTTTCTTGCTGGCAGAGGCATGAAAATTATAAGCAGGAAGGTTAAAGAACAGGATCTGGGAGAGCATTCAGGTTTGGGAGTGCTGGAATAGCCTTGGAGGAGCTGCTTAAAAGTCCCTCTGCAGAGCTGGGGCAATCCTGGTCTAGTTTGTCTGGACAAGGGGTCGTACTGGACCCCCTTTGGTGTTCATGTGCTTCGGATGGGCCCCGGAGCCATGGATGCATTGCTGCACGTGGCTCCCAGGGTGCCGGTGGGAGGATGGCGTGAGCGCTTTGACCACGGGATGCACAAGCAAATGTTCGCTTGTCACCAGCACTCTCCGCTTTTGGGTGCGACGGGGACTGTGTTCCTTCTGCCCTAGCAGTACCGGTGAACCCGGGAGCTGAGCAGAAGAATCAAACCACGTGTTTCAGGTCTTTATATAAAATGTGTGTGAAATGGTCATTTTTTTTTTTAAGTTTATTTGCATGTATGTGACTGATTCAGGAGCTGCCTCTGCTGGGTGGCCAGTTGGGGCATGGGGTAACTCATCTGTATGTCTAGGGGAGGTGACATCCAGCCTGTCTGGTGGTGTCATACCCAGTTAAAAACTCTTCCTGCGTAGTTTAGCTCATTTCCACAGGCTGCCCTGCCTTCCCGCAGGAACGTTGTTCATGGCTCGCTGTGCCAGCTTGGTATGATCATGCACCTGCCTTCACGTGGTGCTGCTGTCAGTCCTTCCGAAACCAGAAGCGCACGTGCTTCCTCAGGCACAGCCTTCACCTCTGTTGCCATAAAAGCTAGAAGGCAGGCGTAGATGTGTGTGGTCTTGTGGCTGAAGCAATGCAGTGAAGGAATTACAAAATTTGAGAGGAGAGCGCCCGTTGCATGGTGACACAGAGCTGACCTTGCTCCTCAGCAGCCTGCAGAGTGAGAGCCATGCAACTCGTCGGTGTGGAACACAGCACACCCGTAAAGTTTTTGGACCTGTTGGAGCGGGTCCAGAGGAGGCCACAAAGATGATCAGAGGGTTAGAGCACCTCTGCTGTGAGGACAGGCTGAGAGAGTTGGGTTTGTTCCACCTGGAGAAGAGAAGGCTCCGGGAACACCTTATAGCCCCTTCCAGTATCTGAAAGGGGCCTACAAGAAAGCTGGAGATGGACTTTTTACAAGGGCATGTAGTGATAGGACGAGGGGTAATGGCTTCAAACTGGAAGAGGGGAGATTTAGATTAGATCTCAGGAAGAAATTTTTCACTCTGAGGGTGGTGAGGCGCTGGCACAGGTTGCCTAGGGAAGTTGTGGATGCCCCATCCCTGGAAGTGTTCAAGGCCAGGTTGGATGGGGCTTTGAGCAACCTGGTCTAGTGGGAGGTGTCCTCGCCCATGGCAGGGGGGTGGAACTAGATGATCGTTAAGGTCCCTTCCAACCCAAACCATTCTATGGTAAATGAGCTGGAAATCAGCTCTGGAAGAGAGGCAGGAGAGAGCATTTGTCGTTCCACCTGATTGGGCCAGTCTGGCCCAAACCATGACAGTGCCAGAGCTGCACGGTGTGCCGTCAAAGCGCCGCTTGCCCACGCAGGTAGCAAGTCCATGCCGCGCGGCCAGGGAGGTGTCGCGTGGGGTTTGCGTGCGTTGGTGTTGGCAGGCTGGCAAAAAGTAGTGGAAAGCGCCAACAGACGAACTTCAAAGGCTTCAAACTCGTTGTTTCTTAACAACCCTCCTGAAGGGTGGCTTGAGCTCCTCAGCGACCGTGTGTTGATACTCGAGTGCTGCCTGCTCCTTCCCCATCGACTCAAGATGTGAGTGCATCTGGCTGTGAAGCCCCCGCTAGCTGCAGCCCCATTTTTTGCAACCTTTCCCACAGCTCTTGTTGTTACTGCAATCAATATCTGTCTCTCTCTGCTTCTGCCTTGACACGTAGTGATTTTTCTTTCTGTGAAGGTTTCTGAGCGATCTAAATTGAGGAAGGGGTGGATCGCTTACAGACACAGCACCGTTTCAGATGCAAGAACAACTATTTTGAGGTAGTATTTTGAGGTTTGACTCAACTTTAGCAGCTTCTCTGCGGGGAAAGCTGGATTGATAGTCAGAAGTGGTAGCAGGTCAGGTAGTCTATTTTTAGAAGTGCCGTTTAATTGTCTGATGTTATTCTTGCAGTGCTCGTAGCTGGATGGCTAGTTACCTTCTGCCAAAGTTTGTTAGCATAAGCCAGGTCTTATTGCATGTTTGTATTTATTAAATCATAGATCCGTTGTAGGCTCTTGGATCTTTATGTTTTAGCTTATTTGGTTGGGAGGGAGGCAAGTGGGGTGGCAAAGTGCTCAGCACCTCTGTATTTTAATGTCAGAGAAATGCCCCAGAGTTCTTGTAAATCAGTGTTCTGCACTTCTCGCCCCCGTTACTGTGTGTGCGGTGCTGGGTTCAGCTGGCATGGCTGTCCTGGGGATGTCACGCTGAGGACCTGGTGCAGCTGATGCCTGCTGGCAGGCTCTGCTGCCCTCCATCTCCATTGCGCTTACTGGGTTTGGTTTCATGCTCTCATCCTCCATCTCAATTGCATAAAGGAAACGTTCTCTGCAGCGGCAGAGAGGTCTTTAACTAAATGCTTTTTATTCATGTAAGCCAGTGATTAAATGCTTTTGCTCTGCCTTGCTGCCATGCTCCATGGTGGGTGTTTTTGGTGTATAAGGAGCCGCTAGACTGGCCCGGCAGCCTGCACGGATGTCAGCAGGTATATGGGAGGTGCCTTCTCCACTCATCTTGCAAAGTTTCACAGTGCGGGTGGTCTCCCTGGTCTATGTGTCCATGGAGGGGAGGACTGAGGCAGCCCTGTTCCTGCCGGCCGCTGTGCATGTGGGATGCCCAGGAATGCTTGCACCACCGCACTCTTGTAGACCTGTCCCTGTGGGTAGCGCTCTGCAAATGGATCTCCCAGCATTTATTTGCTTGGCATTTCCATAACACCGGCAGTGCCGTTCAGTGACAGTGAAGCATTTGGGTCCTCCCCAGTCGCTGGGAGTTGCAGCAGACCAGGCTGAGGCATTGCTTCTGGACCTGGGAAACGTTGTGGGCTCAGATCCCTGTTCTGTTGTAATCTGCTTGTGTGACTTCAGGGTCTCAGTCTTGGTGAGCAAATGACACTCCTACCTCTACAAAAGAGAGTGGGAGGATAAATATATTAAAGGTAGCAAGGTACTTGGCTGACCTGCTCCTCCTTGCTCATCCTGCACAGACTGGGGATGGGTTACACTCAATTTCTGTTGCTGGTTTGACTCGCTGTGCCCAGGTCACCGTTTCTTCGGTCTCGTACAAACACTGCTCTCTGCCCTCCACCCCTTGGTGGGTTGGTAATGGCTTCAGGTGTTCCCTCAGCCAAAGGATGACTTCTGCAGCCTATGAGGCTGAAATAAAGCTCTCAAAATTCATCTCCTGATCTCTACTGAGGAATGCCATCCCCAGGTAGCGAAGCCCTGACTCTTGCATTGGTGTACGACTCATTCTGGGTACAATCTGCTGCAGAAGATGGGAGCCGACGTACTGAGGTTGTGTACTGCGTCCCACTGATGCAATTTGCTTTGTTTGGGGTCTTGAGTCTGTTGGAACATGCTGGCTTGAGTGAATAGTTTTAATTAGTTACATTCTTAGGCTGTGGTTTACTGTGCTGACTCACTTCCAGCTCTCTGATAACTTCGACACATGACTTCGTATGAAGGCAGAAGAACAGAAATTAAAACGAGGGAAGATGGCAGTGCACAGGCTTGGGGCAGGCTGTTCCAGTGGGCTTGGTTTTGGGGAAGCCGAGGAGCTCAGGCTGCACTTGGGGCAGAGGGCAAGTTGGATGGGGTGGAGGTGAAGGAGATCCAGCAACAGCAGGCATCTGCTCCCTGGACGTGCAGAGCGGGTGGAGAAAAGGTCTCCAGCCTCCATCCAGTCCTGAAGTCGGTGTTCAGCTTGCTCTTGGCTTTCCCCGGGCAGATGCAGCGCTGTGGCTCAGCGAGAGCTTTGGGAGCTGAGATGCCCATCCAGCACGTGCACTGCTGGCCCCGGGGCCATGGTCCTGCCGGTGCCCGTGGGAGAGCAGGAAGCCACCACAGCAGAGCAGTGCCAGGCACTGCGCCCTAAGAAGTCCCCGTGTGCGCCCTGAAGCATCATCTGTAGTATCGCTTCCCCAAAGCTATTTCTGAAGCCTGGAGGTTCTCACTAACCAGCTTGAACTTTATAGTCTTGCTTTGTGTCTGGCACAGCTCGAGCACTAATGCCGAGGTGTGACAGTGCATCCTTTGCAGGGTCCTGCTTATCCTTGCTCCAAGGAGGAGATTTTGGGGGTGGGAGTAGTAGCTGTGCTGGCGGTTGCAGGCAAGATGTCAAACGGCTGCGGTTGGCGAGCATGGCGAAGCCTGGGCACCCTGCACCCAGCTGCTCTCTGGTCTTGCTCCTGGAAATCCTGCAGCGAAAGGAAGTGGCTGGCATAAGCTCACTCTTTGTGGCTGCCTGAGGTTTGAAGCCCCTAGTTATTCCCCTGGCAAGCAGTCAGGATCCTTCCCTTTGCAGAGGACTTCCGTGCTGTGCTCAGCATCTCCTTGCTGCCACGTGAGGTTTCTGGCTCTGAGTGGTCTGTCCTTTTCCTTCCATGCTGGAGCACTGTTCTCCTGGATCCTCCCCATCGGTACTGTGGGGTTCACCTCCTTTGCTTTCTGAACGGGGGCATCGGGGCTAAATTAGACTTATGCTGTTGTGATAAAGCTTCCTGTGAGAGCGGTTCAGGATTTGTAACCCAAGACTGTACGTCTCTGTAAGGGCCCAGTGATGGCTGGTACCTCGGGAGCAGCCTGCAGGAGCTCCACACCTTCCCTGTCCTGCGCGCTCTTCTGCCATCTCATCACGCTGCTGTACAGCCTCTCCTCTTTGCTCTGCACTTGCTCAGTTTAAAACCAAGATGTTGACTGCAGTGCTGACCCCCAGCTTGCAGCCAGGCCTGGAGAGCTGCTTTGCCGGAGTCACTGTGCTGCTTTCCTGTTGGCAGCAAGAGCTTCCCAGTAGCCCATCTCTGCCCACTGGCGAGACCAGGCAGCAGCTCCATCCCAGCCCTTTTGCAACCTCATGAAGTCTTTGACTGTCATCTTTCTCATGATGCTCCAAGGACCAAGTCCCCCCCAAGCTGGCATTGGTGTGGGGGGTTGGGGCTGTGCTGCTGGGAGGTGTGGGGGGCCCCGTTGCGGTGGGGAGCCCTTCTCCAGCACTGCAGCATGATGGAAGGTGTTCGCGAGTGGGAAGGCTGGAAGGGGGAGAAGCTCGTTGCTGTTCCTCCTAATTGCTCTCCCACTTCTGTACTCGAGCAAGCGAAGAGCTGTCTTGAGCTGCGTCCCTGGGGACGCTGCCTGGTTCTGTCATCCCTGGCAGCTGCACCGGGACTCTCCCCGCAATCGGTCAATTGAAAAGGCATCCTTCTCTGTTTTGACTCGGTCCGTCTTTCCTTTTGACGTGAGAGCAATCCATCTGCCTTTTGAGATGGTGGAGGATGCAAGGGCTGTAGTGAAACCTCCCGAGTGGGGGCGAGAAGCGCTCGGGACTGTTCCCGTCGGCGCTGATGAGCAGCGGGATGGCGTAGGAGCGGGATGCTCAGTCTGTGGGTGTCGGGTCCCTCTGCCGCCCGTGCAGGAGACTGGGCTGCCCACCCCGGCCTCTCCCCTCCAGCTGGGGGTCTGGGGTGGAAGCACCAGCGGCTGTGTTTGTCTCTGCTCCCACCAGGCTGCACTTTTCAAAGGAAAGTCTAATGTAGCAGCCAAAGTTTCGAGTATTGAGGATGAGATAGCTGTCCATGCTGGTGAGAGAAAGTCGTTTTCTGGAGCTTCTGCATGTCAGCTGAGCAGCACTAGTTTTTGGTGAGCCCCTTTTAGGCAAGGAAGGTCAAAATGCTGCCCTTGAAGGGAAGTTTCTGCTGCAGCCCCCATGAAGATGGCAGCTTTGGCTACTGCTTGCTCTTTTGAGTATTTTTTTTTTTTCCCCCCTCTAAGAAATCCTTGCTCCAGACTTGCTACTAGAAACTGCTAATAAAATTTGCAGGTGGTTTTTCCGGTAGAAGGTGTGGGGGTGCGCAGGAAGAGCTGCCTTGATTTGCATGGGTAGTCTGGGGTTGCACGAAGCTTCTTGCTGGGCCTTGAGGTGGAGACCTGGATTTCACTGAGGCGATGGTTCAGGGCTGCCCTGTAACGAAGCTGCGTAGCATCATGCAAACCCAGGTGGGCTCCGCTAGTGCTGAGGCTTGTCAGATCCCAGAGATGGGTACGATGGAGCGAGGGCTTTCCATGGGCACATCTCTGGCTGTGCGCAAGCACTCATGCAGAAGGAACACTTCTGTTGATGGAGTTGAAGGCTGTGCCAGTGTTAACGTGATGCCATTGCGTGCAGGAGCTGGGTCAGTCCTTTCAAAATCAGCCTTGGCTGAGCTGCCTGTAGCTTTTAGAATCTGCTGCATCTTTCCTGTCCGGTGCACTGGGCTGATTGGAGCTCACTTGGTTTTTTTATGATCCTGGAGTCCCGACTCTGCTAAAGCTGATGCTTGAAGCAAGGTTTCAGTGGCCTCTTTGGCAGCTGCAGGTGGGTGGTGAGGTGGTGTGCTCCCGAGGTGTCTTGTCTTTGCAGAGCTGCAGGTAGCACCGCAGAACTGCGCTCCTGTCTCTTGGCGATCAGACGTGCCAAACCCAAACGTTTATGGCACAAACTCCGAATCTTTTTCAACGAGCTTTGGCCACGCTTGCAGTGGAAAGCATTTGCAAGGAACAGGGGTGCTGTGAGAAGGGAAGGTGCCGAGTCCTTCGACATCAGATCACCAGTGGGACTTGATGTCTCCTATGCGGGCAACTCCAGCGGGATGCTGGCACATGGCTCTGTTTGGTGTGGCCAGGGACCAGCTTGGTCCCTGGACCACCGCTCCTGTGTCTCTGGTCGATGGTCTGGTTCTTGCTCTGCGGCCATGCAGAGGTGAAACTCCCGTGACCGCATTCGAGAAGCGTGGGCTAAAATTCTGGCAAGCGCTTGCCCTCATTGCATGTACAGCAGCCTCTTCACTGAGCGCGTAACTCCGCTGTGCCATATGGATGCTGCTGTAAACCCTTGTAGCTCGCAGCCCTTATTATATGGGGACAACTGAGCTCTCCATTCCGAAGTCTGTTAGAAGCTTTTTAGTGGTTTTACCAGATCAGGTCCATATGACTGAGAGAGAAATCAGCCAGAATTGCTTACTTGGGTGGCAGGCTTTGAAAGTGAGTGTGGTGGGAGCATATATGTTGTTTTTCTCAGTGTTGCTGTGTGATGATATCAGATCGCTCGCCGTATTGAGCTGGTTGAAAAATGAATACCTAAATCTAAGAGGAGTGGCAAGACCGAAGAGTTGCGTTTCATTCTCATGATTACTTTTGGATTAAAAAGGAATTTTTTCTGCTCCAGAGTCACCTAGCAAATTTCACCTGAAAGTTGACTTCCGGCTGATTCTGCTGGAGATTAAGATTGAGGGTTTTTTTCTGGTCTTTATCTGTATCTGTAGAAATAATGATGCCTAAGCACCGTCTTACTGACTGGTCAGGAATTCACTGGAGAGTTGATAATTCCCCAAAGGAAATGTCTGTACACTGGTAACTCTTGATTCTTGTGTGCCCACCTGGATGCTTTTTCCCCTGGAGAAAATTACTGGTTCAGTGGTGGTTAAACACTTTCTCCTCTTTGCAGGTGCCACCAGCCTCTCTGTTTATTCTGAGCCGTCAGAGAACACCTTAAAACTAGCTCATTTGTGCACTGAAATTCCTGCAAGATCAGGCTGTGCTTTTTCTCGGAGACTTCTGCTAACACCCGGCCTCCCCCAAGCCCTGGGGTGCAGCATCGGCTGTGCGGTGGGGACGCTTCTCGGGTCCTCTGGGTGACGGGTTAGGAGCAGAAATCTGCATGCGGCATACCCATCCGCCCGTGCTCCGCCGGAGCCATCGCAAACGCCGCTGTTGCTACGGGAACGGGCGTTCTTGGGTTAGAAACCTGATTTAATTCGTTCTTCTCCTCCCTGCTCCCTGCTAGTTAAGACACTCAGATGGATTTTAAGTTGCCAATACAATAGTTTTTCAGGTTGTGCAGGGAGTTCAAGAATATCTTTTGCTAATGAAAGAGCTGCCTGAACTCCCAAGGGATTGAATGAGATTTTATTTTTTTTCCTCAATACCTACTATCAAAAGCAAAGTTTACAAGCTCTGTGTGCCTCAGGGCTGCTCGCTATGCCACCTGCACGGATAATTAAGACCTTTTGGGTTGCCATAGAGAGTCGTTTGGCTTCCAATATTGCATCAATTGGTATTTGGGATATTTTTCTTTAAACGTGCAAGAGCTGGGAATGCTCTCTTTGTAAGGTGCACCAGTGGCAGGTACAGAAGGGGAGGGCTTTACCAAGCCCTGTAATTTGTAGGATGGAGGCAATGATGAAAACTCGAGCTGTTCCTTTACCTTTGGGGTTTTTAACAAATATTGTCCAGAGTGTTCCTTTCTCGCTAGAAGGGCTTCACCAGCCTGCTCCAAGGAGTAACGGGATTTTATTTAGGCCAAATCCTGGTCTTCTAATGGAGCAAGCGACTTCAGAGGAATTGCTCCTCAGTTACATCAGCCCAACTGAAAACCATCTGGCCTCTTCTTGAACTTGGCCCGTGTGGCCTGGCACTACAACTTCAGAAGAATAATATTTTAAGGGCAATTAACCTTCGGTGCCAAGGATTTGTTTTGTTCTGCTCCTGGGAGCTTGCTTTTACCCTCTCTGGCTTTTTAAGACCCCCTGTTAGTGGTAGTGCCTTGTTTAGGTGGCGATGAAAATCCGGGAGGTGTGTGTTGGGACCGCAGCTCCAGAGCCCTGCCCCGAGTCCTGCTGCGCTCGGCAGGGCTCAGCCGCAGGCTCTGGCTGCTTTGGGAACTTGCAGCGCTGAGAAGAGCTCTTAACTTTATAGCAAAGAGCTTCTCTGAAATGCCAGTACTTGCACGTTGACGTTTTCCTTGCAGCGCATCCCGGGATGTGAACTGGGACAGCAGTAAGAGCAGCTGGGGCTGGCGGGGAACGGGGGCTGTGGGCACGCAAACACCGCCCTCGGAGGAGAAAAGGCTCAGCCAGCATCGAAGCCGTGGTTTAGTCACCTCCTTTTTACTTTTAGGTAGTGCTTGGGGGGCAGTCGTGTAAGCCCGTAGCTCTCTCAAGCTGTAGCCTGCGTACCGGGGGGTCGGTGGCTCATTAAATAAGTGCTGGGGAGCTTCAGGCACGTTGCTGTGAGCTTGGCCACTCGCTTGCGCACTGCAGGCGTGGGGACTGCGCTGGTGCGGAGGGGCACATGTAGGAGCGTGCCGATGCGGGTGGGAATAGCTGCTCGCTCAGCAAAGACAAAACCTCTGGAGCCTGGTGTCTCTCGTCCCCGCGGCGCGGGAAGGTGGAGATGCAGCAGGTGGAGATGCAGCAGGTGGAGCTTCGGGGCTTCTCTGGAAGGAGAGGAGCACGCAGCTCCCGCTGCCCGGGCACTCGGGGCTGCAGAAGGAGAGATAATTCCGTTAGCAATGTGCATATGCCAGGTTCAGCCTTTGCCATCCAAAATAATATTATAATGAAATAGAATTATAATGTAATTATTATTAATGGCACCGAAGTTGAAATAGGGCTGACGCAGACAGGCAAGTGTCATGTTGGGCCACGGCCGAGCAGCAGTGCCCCAGTGATGATGGAAGGGGTGGAAGATCCTGGAGCTGCTAAAGGAGGAACAATGGTGGAACCCAGAAAAAAATGCAATAAAAAAAGGGGATTCGGTCATCTAAATATGCTGTATTTGAGAACAACATTTGCAGCGAATTAGAATCCTGGCAGGGTCTAAAGCAGATGAATTTTTTTGGGAAACACCTTTTTGTGGGTGTGCGTTTCGTGTTCCTGGAGTCTGAAGGGCAGAGAAGTGCTTCCCTGGGGGTGGCTGGGAAATGAGTTTGCTGTCCTAGGCTGAACCTGCTTCCTCTTCTGTAGCTCCAGTCTCCATAAATCCCAAAATAAATAACCTATGTGGTATGCGGTATTTTATGGAGGGACCGTATTTACTGTAGGTCGAAAAGCTGCCTATGGAGGTCCCTGGGGTCTTTCACAAATTTAACAAGCTGCCCAGTGTTTGGAGATGGGAGCAGCTGGGAGATGGACGCTGTCTGGGAGAGATGAGCCTGAGGTTTCCCACGTTACAGGGCTCCCGTGACAAGGGGAGGGCTGGGAAGGTGAAGCTGGGAGAGGTGATCGGAGGTGTGCTCTCACACCACGCTTTGGCAAAACTTCACAGAGGGGGCTTTGGAGAGGCTGTTTACAGCTGGGACATCCAGAGTGAAGAACCAGGAGCCTCTGTAGCTTGGGATGAGTGGGTCCTGTGTCCGGCATCCCTCACTGCTCCATCTCCGGGTGCTGGGGCAGCGGGTCGCTCCCAGCGTTGGTGGAGTCGGAGCAGCTGCGGACTCCCAGAGAGCTTCGCAGCAAGGACCAGGCTCTTTATCCGAGCCTCTGCAATATGTTGTTACTGTTTATATAAAAAAATAACAAATCTTTCCAAATATTTATTACAATATCATGTGCTGAGGAGCGGGTGCCGTGCGTTCAGAAATGGAAAGCCGCCCCCAGGCAGCTGCCAATCTCGGATGAGACTGAATCTGTCATGCCGTTGACATGGCAGGGCAGGGGCCGGGAGCGACACTGCCCCAGGAGCCGCCGGCGCTAAGCCTGGCCCTGCTGGGGCCGTCGGTGTTCCTCCAGCCTGTCCCGTGGGGTGCTGGGGAGCAGGGTGGGCTGGTGAGGACCCTCGGGATTGTCCAGCATGGCAGTGTGGTGCGGGTGCGAGGGGGAGACTGGAATGCAGTGTGAAGAGGGGGGTTTGAAATGATATCTAGTTGGAAAGGCACCTCTTTTAGGGATTTTCTCACCCCAGACTCTTCAAACAGACACGAGTTTGTGTTTGCAGTAACATCTGGGTGGCTTTGCAGGGAGCTTCGAAGGCGGTACGGTGGGAGAGCATCCCTCGGCTGTGGGACTGCGTGCAGCAGCTCCCTCCGCTTAACCCACCCCGAAATCCGTCCCTGCCCACCAGCTCCAAGCCTGACCAATGTCGAGGTTTTGTGTATGTGCTTCCTCGTTTGGCACCAACAATTCTGGGCGGCCTTTAAGCTCACGGGAACATCATTCTTCCTGCAAGGGTATGCAAGAGGCTGCTGTACAAAGCAGTTTTGGGGACATTTTTGTGACTTTCCCTGGGCTCTGCAGGTGCTGGGAAGCATTGCAGGATGTCTGAGATGGCTTGGTGGAGGTGATGATGCAGTGATGCTGCACCATGCTCTCCTGCAAGGAGAAGGGGAAACTTCAGATGACTCAAGGGGAGATTGCCTGGAGGTGGGGTGGGATTTCTGATCCAGCTGCTGGAGCTCATTTTCCTGCCTGGTGACGTGGCCTGGCCCTTTAAAGCACGTCACAGGTAAAGGGTGGGCATCTCTTCTGCTGAAGATTGGGGGTTTAGTCTAAAAATCAAACGTGCAGCCGTGGAAATGCCGGCTGAGCCTGGTGGAGGAGCCGGCGTGCGTCTGTCAGGCTGGCGAAGGCGGGCATGCAGGCTGGGGGCTGCTGCTTGCCGTGTCAGCTGGTGCTGCAAATTTCACTTGACTTACTAGAAGCTTCTGTTCATTCTCCCCCTAGCTCCGCAGACAACTTCTCACGGCTCAGCAGAGAGGTTTATCTCTTTTTATCCTGCGTAGCACAGGGAAAGTGGGAGAAGAGGCCAGTGTGAACTGGAGGGACTTGCTGGGGTTAGACAAGCAAAACTCAGCCCGGTATTTCTGAAACTTGCTTTATTTCATTTCTATAAAGTATGACATAACAGCTGGGAGAAATTCAGGCGAGCTTAAAGATTTTTATTGTTCCATTTAGTATCTAATGTGTGGCTTTCTTGCCTTCACTGCTTTATTAAAATAAACTGACTGTAAAGCTGCCTTTGGGCGAGCCCGTGATGGCCCACGTTTATTGTGGTGAGGATGGTGCGGATGCTGTGCCAGCTGCGGCGGCACAAACTCTGTATAAAGTGACACCCCTCAGCAAAGAGGTGGCTCTGTGAAACACCGGGACTTCCAGAAGACCAGCCACGGCAGTCTGCTTAGAGGGGCTGACAGTACGTAGCCTTTTTGCGAGGGTTTTGGAGGCCAGCGTGCTGGGGGATAGGCTAAATTGCTTATCCAAATTTCATTAAAAATGCAAATGGATTCTTTCACTGGGACAGAGTCGCATTAAAAAGTAGGCCATATCGTAAACATTAATAAAGTCATATTGGCCAGCAGGGACGTGGATGTGGAAAGTGAGCCAAGAAAGCTCTTTGCAGAGCTCGATGTAAATAAAACGACTCTTCCCTTTTTCTCTTCTCCTCCTGTAAAAGCTGGCAGCCTAGATAATGTTTTAATTGAGCACAGTGGCTTGTAATTGTACAGGACCGTTACCCAAAAAGTGTAAATTTAATTCATGGCTTGATGGAAATTTTGTTAGTGAAGCAGAAGCCAAGCACACCGACCACTTAGAGCTAAAGCAGAATTCACCTAAACAGTAATTGCTTTTTTTTTAAAAAAAAAAAAAAAAACAAAACAGAAAAATAACTAAGCAGGTCTGATTTCTTCTTCCCCTGCAACATGTTTTAAGACACTTCCCTTAACGTGATACTGTAGGTAGTGTCCGATTCACGCTTTCTCTGCTGACCTTGCTCGAGTGCTGGTGCCCCACTGCGCCGTCGGTTCTCCCCGGCCACCACGGTGAACAACTTTCCGCCTACATCCTACCCGGTGCTGAATCCTGAACGTTCTCTCCGGAAACCTGGGGCCAGGGACAGATGGATCCCCAGGACAGAGCTGCCCCGTTCCCTCCCGTAGCAAGGTGACTCCTCCAGCCTGTGCTGCGCTGTGCACCGCCTGTCTTGAAGCATCAATAAAAATCTCGTTCTGAACGGCTTTGGCTGGAGAGAGAGGAGCGAGCAGACACAGTAAATCTACATGTTGGAAATGTTATTTTAATATCTTATCTGTATAGCATCAAAAGGAGTGCCAAGTACACTAGAGATCTTGCCAGCTGCAGCCCTTTGAATGTCTTAAAGGCAGTAATGTTGCTGTGTAATAACATACAGTGCTCCAAACTGTCATGAGATAATGGCCTGTTTTCAAGGGAAGGAAAAACAACAAAAAACAGTGTAATCTACATCCTTTCCTGCAGCAGCGTAGCTGTGGCATGTGGGGGCTGGAGTGTGGTAGCGCTTGTCTTGCGAGGGTCAGCACTGAGGGGTTTTGCTGTTTGCAGCGCGGCTGGCAAGCCTCTCCTGAGAAGTGAACATTCATCTCCTGGCTGCAGCCAAGGCAAGCCTGGGAGAGCACCCCGCACCCTGCCGAGCATCCTCCCTCCGGGGAGACTCAGCCGCCTGCCCCACATCCCGCTCTGCGTTAGCAAGGTGCCAAGTGGTCCCAAAGCCCCACGGGGTCTAGCGCTGGGTGACTCGCTGGGGGCAAACCCTCGTGCCCCGGATGGACCCGCAATCGGCATTAACCCCGTCCTGCCGTGCCAGTCCCTGCTACTCCAGGGGTCTGCCTCACGGGCAGGACGAGCATGAGCGGTACCAAGGAGAACCAAAGCCTAGGGCAGGAGTCGTGGCTGAGCATCCCCCCGGGGAGGAAAAGACTTTCTGCCCCCAGCACCGTGTGCTGCTGGAGCTGCCGTGCTCTCACCCTCCATTCACTAAAGCTGTTTTTTTCTGCAGAGGAAGTGGCTGGATTTCTTATCAGCACGTCTACATCGGCAGCACACAGAGCAGGAAGCCTGCGAGACCTCCTAAAATTCCCCCGTGGAGTTTGGGACTGAGCAGGCTTGTAATAAGGTGGAGAGCAGGTTACAGATGCTCCAGCCATCGCTACTGGGGTGCTCCATCCCTCGGTCTCTGCTCTCTGCTGCCCTCAACGCGCGTCCCCATGCAGGGGGGGCATTTTGGAGAGGTCTGACAGCAGAGAGGGTGAGGTAGTTGCTGGAGTAGAATTGGGATTTTGCAGCTCTGTCCATGCCTGATTTATGCCAGAAGTGGGCAAATCACCATGTTCTTTGTGGCGAGACCTGTCTAGGAGGCTGCCTGGTACCGGTGGGTCCCCCTGAGAGCTCCGGCTCCGCCGAGCTCAGCCTCCCTGTCACAGGCATCCCTCTGTCTCTTGGACTTTGGCTCTGCCCAGGCTGCCCTTGGCCCCTGGCGCTGCTGTTTGCTCTGGTGTGAAAAGGCCTGTGTTTGATAAATGGCTTTTTTCCTTGATTGGAAGGTTTCCAAATTATTAGGGGTTTTTTTTGTGGTTGGGTTTTGTTTTGTTTTTTTTTTTTTTGCCTGCCCTCCGCACCAGCTTTCATTTTGCCTCCTGGTGGGAGGAAAGGGTTTAATGTTGGCAGCGCTCTGAGGCTTTCCTAGGAAATCGGCTGTCCCAGGACAAACCCTGTAGGAATTTTTTCACTTCACAATACGAAACGGGGCTCGAAGTCCGTGTGGCTGGGAAGGGCCCTCGAAGAGGGCTGCTAATAGCTGGGGTCCCTTCCCTTGCTCCTCTTCCCTGGCAGCTTGGCGTGTGCGCTGAAGGATCAGCCTTGTGCGGTGGGTTAATGGAGCGCCTGCTGCAGGCGACGTGTTTCCAAAACAGCAGATTGCCCCTGCAAACAGTCTGGCTGCGACTCGCTGTGCCGGGGATGCCGTCCCGCTCCGCGGCAGGCTGCAGCTCCAGCGGGCTTGGCATGGGCAGAGCCATTTCGTGGGAGCCTTGTCCGCGATGTCTCGTACCCCAGGTTGTCCTTTCTTGTTAACATCCAATTTGCGTGTCCGTTACGTAAAGTCAGAGGTGCTCGCTGCTTCAGAAGAGCCTGAGGTTCAGCAGCAATCCTTGGTGTCTGCCGGGGCATTGGCTGGTGGCCATGTCCTTTTTGCGCTCCCCCCTCCCGGCTCACAGGGTGATGTTTGTGGTACGGGGCTGGGAGACGAGCCTGGGCTGGCATAGGGGTCCCTGGGCGCGTGGACCCCGGCGATGCACAGAAGATGCTGCACAGAGGTCAGAGCCTGCCTGGTGCATCACTGGTACAAGCCTGTAGCTGATTACCGGGGTAGGTACCCCTGACCATACAGGGGTAACGGTTTTAAACTGAAAGAGGGGAGATTTAGACTGAATATGAGGAAGAAACTCTTCACTCTGAGGGTGGTGAGACACTGGAACAGGTTGCCCAGGGAAGTTGTGGATGCCCCATCCCTGGAGGTGTTCAAGGCCAGGCGGGATGGGGCTTTGAGCAACCTGGTCTAGTGGGAGGTGTCCCCGCCCATGGGAGGGGGTTGGAACTAGATGATCTTTAAGGTCCCTTCCTACCTAAACCGTTCTATGATTCTGTGACCTGGTGGGCAGGTTTGAAAACAGCTGTTGGTTTGAAGAAGATTTGGAAAATAAGAGCAACTTGTTCCTAATGAGCTTCCCGTGAACGGTTCCCCAGCAGATTCTGGGCAGCGAGCATGCCTCTGCTCTCCGCAGGCTCGTAGGGCGTCTGTGGTCAGACTGGTGCAGCACTGGGACAGCCAAGCTCTGTCTCTTGCTTGGCCACAGACTTGATGTGTGGCTCAGGACAAAGCCTGTCTCCAGACTGACAGACACTGGTGGCACAGACTGACAAGGCAGGCAACCTGCTGGTGTGTGGAGATCCTCGACTGTCGCTGGAGACCCTGGCTGGGGCTCTGCTGCTGCGTTTGCTAATTATAACCCGACCCATGGACTGGGCTTGGGGCTCCACTGCGCACCCCGGGGAGGTGCCCCGTGGAGGGCCCTGGTGGCAGCCCCGAGGGGTGGTGGTGGGTGGGAGGGGGGCTGGGGTGCAGGTCTGACCCCCCTCCCCCATGGAGAACGCGAGAGGAGTGGAAATTGGGTGCCGTCTCGAGCACTTGGGTGGCCGCATGCTGTGTGGACCTGCAGGATGTGGCTGTGCCGGGGGGAACCTGGGCAGGGGCTCCCCCTCCACCACCTCATCCAGCATTCACTGCAAGGTTTGCTTTCTCTGCTACCCCCGCTGCCGCACAAGAGAGGGATTGCAAACGGCCTCGGAGAATTAAGCTCATCAAATTAGCAGTGTCCGCTGGGGTGAGCGGGTAAGGCATGATGGCAAGCGAAAGTGAAATGAGGCTGCAGAGCTGGGGTTTTGCTCTTCCCTTGCCGTGTCCTCTCGGCGCGCCGTGTGGCTTTCGCTTGCCTGCTGAAGGTGGAGGAGCTACAGGCTAGCTTGCTTGTTAGCCTTGATAAGGCGATTGCTAATTGATCGGCGACTGGGGTCGCACAGCGCTTCGGTGCTCTCTCTCCTTTGCTAGCCAAAAACCTGGCTGCTGGCTTACGGCGGGGGCACGCGTCCTCCAGATTTGGGTTGGCAGTCTGCGACCTTGCTTCGGTCTGGTGCCTCTGCAGTGAGATGCCTCGGTGGGGGCACCCCCGCGTGTCACCGCAGCAAGTGTTGCATCAACGCAGAGCCCCCTCCCGAGAGGGGCAGCTGCCTGCGACCACCCCGGTGGGGCTGCCTGGTGTTCCTCCCCTCTTTGCCATGGTGCAAAGCCCTGGGCTGCTGCTTTCTTACTGAAGACCAGACATCTCCTGGAGCTGCCCGTACTGGACGATGGGCATTTATCTGCCCGTTTGCAGACGCTGTGGTGGTGGGGGAGTAGCTGCTGGTGGCTATTTGGGGAGGTCCTTCAGTGGGAGCTGCTGATGGAGAGCATCACTGGTGGACAGCGGATGCCCGGCCTCTCCCTGCAGCTTCCTGGGGCATTTGGTGCTCCTGCCCATGGTAGCAGTGATCTTTTTAAAGCAGAGACACAGTGAGGACCAAATAATGCTTTTTTTTTTTTCCTATTTTAAAATAGACTTAATGAACATGGAACAACTTCTTGATGAGTCTGTTGCCCATGGAGGGTGGCTGCCAGCTGCCAAGCCCTGGCTCAGCCCCTCGGACCCTCTTCCCCGGCTGGGTGCTGGTGCTTTGGTGGTGAGGTGGGAAGGTGCAGAGCATGGGGGGGGCGATGAGGTGGAGCGTGGGGGAAATGTGAGTCAGCAGCCGCCCGTGCAGATGGAGCTGCTGCCTCGATAGCGCTGCTGGAGGCTCGGCGGTGCAGAAGTTAGTGTGTGCTGCCATGCTCGGACTTCAGGCCCTCCGCCCCCGGTCCCTCCGCTGAACCCCCTCTTTGCCATCAGCTGCAGAGGTTTGGGCCACACGCTCCTCTGATGGGAGAGCCTGCGGAGTCAAAAACTAAAGGAAGCCCCTCTTCTGCTTCAGAGCTGCTGAAGATGAGCCCGCTTTCGGCTGGCGTGTCGTAGGAGGAAGTGGTTGAAATAACAAGATAAAGTCCAGTCAGCTGCTCTCCTCTGGCTGGGGCACGGGGGTGAGAACACACGATCCCACATCCCCCTAGGGGGGGGGCTCTGGGACCCTGCTTGGCCACCACCAGCCACGCTGGGGGAGCAGACCAGGCTCACAGGAGCAGTTTCTGGCTTCCTACCACACAAGAGCTGCGATGGAGCTTCATCTCCTGCCATCTGGCAGGTCCTGTGGCTTGCAAGCTCCAAAACATGCTGGCTGATGTTTGTCTGGATGAGTTGGTGGGGAGACCTGCGTGTTGGTTAGGCAGAAGTGGAAGTGCTGAAGGACACGCTGTGCTGTGGTCTGACCCTCTGGCTGGAGGCGCAGGTGCCCAGCAGCGTGCTGGTGGCTTGCAGAGCTGGGACAGAACGTGGCACGCAGCCGTCTGCAGAAGAGAAAGGCCAGAGGTAAACTGGAAAGTATCTTGAGATGGTCTTCAACGCTCCCGTTCGCTTTTTGATAGGTGGCAAGTATGGGAGGTACGTTAACGCCAGGAGCTGTTTGTGCCTGGTGTAATGGTGCTGTCAGGGCAAATTTGTGCCTTGGCTTCCTGCCCTCTGCGATGGGCTGGTGTTGGCGAGTGCTCGGTTATTTGGGGAAGCGCTTTGCTGGTGGTGAGGTGGCAAAGCAGAGGAACAGCCAGCGTTTAGCTGTAGGAAACACAGGACTGTGGCACAATTACACGACACAATTGCAACATTTAATAAATCCTATGTAGGAAGCTTCACCTTCCGAGGACCCTGGCTTTCGGTTGTACTTAAATTGATCTGTTACCATTTCTGGGTGTTCAAGAAACCCTTCAAACATCACTTTGTATGCAAAGAACAAAAAATCTCAAGATGCAGCGTGCTCAAAATAAGCCAGAGGCAGCAGCAGGGAAGTCATTACCCCTCATATTGGCCAAAAAAAAAATGTTGCTGTTGTATTAATAATTTTTCTTTTTTTCTGCACTTCCTGAAAAGCAACTCCGGCGCTTCGGTGTGAGTCACAGGGGTCACCCGGTGGCTCACCCCAGAGTTACCAAAACTGCAGGGTTAGGCAGTCAGCGCCGGAGCTCACTGGCACGGTGGTACCGGTATGTTATGGCCACGCTACGTTAAGTGCTGCGGGGATGTAAACCACATCCCACCTGGGGCAAGTCTCTCCTGAAACGCAGCGCAGGGGCCGCGGGTTGGGTGGTGTGAGAAGTACATGGCTGCACAGGAGGCGATCCTGGCTGGCAGAGTGAGCCCTGCTGCGAGCCATGGAAGTGTGTCGGATCTGGATGCGAGGTGGTGTACGTGGTTAATGCATAGAAAATTAGCTCCTTAAATGGGGTGAGAAATAAACACCTGCACCCTTCTCTTGTTCTGGATAGATTTACTTTACGGATCTCCCCAAATTTGGATTAGTCTGATTTATTTAAAGCTTGGTTTTTAGAAATACAGGGGGACAGAGGGGAACAAGATTACAGACCGTGCTGTCTTTTTAGCGGTGTATAAATGCCTCCCAAACTTTGCTGTGCAGGAGCTCGGTGTTCGTGGTCTACTCTTGATGTTGTCTTGGTCGAAGACCTTAAATTCTTCGTATTTGTAGGGTCAGTTTTGAACTCCAGCCCTTCACTCACCTGGTTACAAGTTTCTGGAGGTAACACAAGTGCTTATGAGTGCTCCTGGAGGGGAACTGGGAAAGAAGAAATGACACTTCTGGCCAAAGGTGCTTGAGAAATTTCTCACCCATGTATGGGCTTCGCTCTGTACCCTAAATAGGCTATCTAAAGGAAATGAGTGCTTTATCTTGCAATGTGTGCTCAGCATAAATTCCTCTTGCCGTAGTCTTCAGGAACAAAAAGCAGCTCAGTCTCTCTCTGGATCTCCAGGGCCATGGAAAATTAATTTTGATATCAGAATTATGAAGCCTCTTGGCCAGAGGCTTATGAGCACAGTGAAATTCTTGCTTTGCTTTGACTGCCGTCTATGGGTTTCAGTGTGATCCCAGTTCAGGAATACAACAGCCTATCTGGAGCACATCTGCACCTCGAGACACTGTGGTGCCCTTGGGGCAGCTGGTGTGGTGGGGACACCAGTGAGAGAGGATGGTTACAGGTCACCTACTAAAACTTCATCGTAGGCATGGGGCTGACGCCTGATCTCATCAGCCTGAGATGCTCTGAATGAAGGCAAATCCGTGATTTATATAAGAAAGCTGGTTTAATGCTTGCCATTTGTGGAAAGGCTCCCTAATCCCCTTGCCATAGTGAGGTGTCCCTCTTCCCAGGCTGGAGCCACCTGTATGGTTGCTTGCCCATGGCTTCTGGTGCACCACCGAGGCTTATGTGACACCAGCTCTTTTAGGCAGATGAAACTATAATGATCCTGAAACGGGTCTATGCAGGTCCTGCTGCCTTGGTGGGACTTTGGGTAGCAGCTGCCCCTGCAGATCCCACTAAGGTTCACGAAGGGAACTTAAAGAATCCAACCCACGTCTCCCTCCAACAGCTGTGGGAGTCTCCTGATCCTTTCCACAGGGTGTGACACCCTGGTATTCCCAACAGGCTAATCCTGGGTCTGTAGCATTTGAAAGGCATCTTTTGAGAAACTGTCATTCATTTTAAATCCCATCTGCGAAAGCATCACTGGAGGTTGCCCTGGTTGTGTCAGACAAACCTGACAACGCTGCTACCGGGGTGAGCGTCTTGAAATGCTGTTGGGGCAGAGAGACAAAACCCAACATTGTGGTCAACTGCAAGGATTTTAAAATAACCATCCGATTGACCTGGGGCAGACAGACCGATGGTGGAAGCGGAGGGCTGTCGGTAGCAGGTACAGAGGTCGGAGTGGCTTTTCAGTTGATGCTGCAAAGGTTGCACTGGTGCTTATGGTGGGCGGAGGGAGCGATGCGGGATCTGCAGCCAGCTGTGCTGGGCAGCACCAGCGCCGGGCGGGCACCAGGCTTCATGCAGAGCTGGAATGGGGACAAGATGCAACAAGTGGGACTTGTGGTCCCACTTGTGGTGGGACGTGGCTGCGTGGCAGTGGTACGCAAGGGGATGATGCGTGCACCATGAACTGTTTAAATGCTGAAAGATCCTTCACCGGCTTGGTGTCCCTGAAACCTCCTGGCTTATTTGGAAGTGAAGGTAGTGTTATTTGAGCATTGCCTCTTAATAATTACCTTGGTCTCTGGTTTTGGAAATAAGACAATGTTCCGAATATTAAAATTTAAGGGGGGGATGGGGAATGCGAGGAAGAAAATGGGAGTGAAGTTCCCCTCTCTGTCTTGGAGATAAGTGACAAAATTCAGCTTTAACTGAGTTATATTATTAGCACTTTGGGGACTGGGTCTTTATCTTCCTCAAATAGGATTAATACCCTGTTACAGAAAGAAACGTGTCTTCAAAGCAAGCTAGCAGCCATCTTCTAGGGCTCTGAGATGCAAGTATAATAATTTGGATGATGGTGGGTTATCTGGACCTGGGACTGCTGCCTTCTTAATGTTTGACTTGTTCTCTGGCAGGACTGATCCTGCAGGGATACCTTTCCATATTTCTGCCTCCTCTCAAGAGGCTGACCTGGGGTTTCAATTACAATATTAAATTACCAGGTCACCAGAGTTAAAGTAGGCTGCCAAGTTTTTAATGATCTTCTCTTTCTTGTCATGTGTGTGTCTTTTTTTTTTTTTGTTTTTTTTCCAAGCCTCCTTTCCATCTATGCACTTTTAATTGAGACCATCTGTAATTTAACACATCACAACAGCGAGCCCGAGGAGCGAGCGAGCGGCAAGTTGTGTAACTGGTGCAGGCGAGGCAGGGTTTTAAGAGGACTCCGCATTCATCCTCCAGGGACTGCCGCAGCTTTCCACTGTCTTCCAGCGCCTTTGTAAGAAATCCAGAACTAATTGCCAAGACTGTTTAATCTGGTCCCTCGGGGCCTTGATTAATCACAGAGTACTTATTTTCCATCTCTTGCTGGTGGAGATGCTGAAGGTGTCGTTGCGGGGCTGGGGACAGGTCCTGGAGGTGTTGTGCGGGTGTTTGCGAGTGCAGCTGGCTGCAGGCACCGGGGTGTCCCCAGGGATGTCCCCGGGGACACAGACCCCATCCCCTTGCAAAGGGACCAGGCTCAGAGCGGGCTGCAGCAGTTTCCTCGCTGCTGCCTGTCTGTTTTGTCTGAGGTAGAAACTGAGTTTGTCCATCTGTCCTGCGTCTTGAGAAACCTCTTTTGGCCAGCATCTGGGTGCTCTTCCCCTGATGCCTGCGATCTCGAGGGGAGCTGCTGAAACGTCAGCGTCCCTGCTTGCCTCAACTGTCGCAGGACGGCTCCGTGGTCCTGGAGCTGGGGCCACCCCGCTCCAGCCCAGCGTCGGTCCTTCTTGCTGCCTGAGACTGTGACGAACTTCTCTGCGTGCCGTATCAGGAGGCTTGTAATTTGGGCTTTTAAGAAACAGGTTAGAGGGGAAGTTAACATGGAAAGAAAGAAATTCCAACTTGAAAAATTACCTGTTAGTGTTTCTGCAACGTGTCACCTGGTTATAATTAAAGAGAATTAGAGAATGGCACGTTTCCCTCCCGTTCATTCAGGGCATCTGTCGGCGCTGGTGCGTGGGCAGTTTCACGGCTGGTGCGGTTCCCCCTGGTTCTGTGCGTGGGTCTCTGCAGCGGCACCTGGCGCAGGGAGAAGGAGCAGAGAAGAAAGGTGTCTGCGATTCCTGTGCGCTTCGTGCAGGGAAACATATTGGCAGCTTCGTTCTCGTTGCTTTGATCCTTCTCTGCTGGTCCCGGGAGGTGGCTGGGCTTGGAGGGCGGGCGAGCGGTGCAGCGCGGCGTCTGCGTGCCGCGGGCTCGGCGTGGCCGCCCCCGGTCAAGCGCTGGGGCGTGCAGCTCCGCTCGCTGCAAACAGCCTTTCTGTAAAGGTTCCTGCAGGTGAACCGTTCTGCCAGGGGCTTTTCTTGGTCTCTTAATAGCGTGCTTTGTGGTGGGACTTAGCCATGTACCTGCGTGACCATCCCTGCTTGCACGATCGGGGGACAGACACGTTGGGGAAGGCAGAAAGGAGCAGTTCCCGCGGGGTCCCACGCAGCATTTTTGGCTCAAGCAATTCGGAGAGGAGGCAGGAGCTGGACTTTGGCCATGTCCTGGGTGGACGGACCCACCCTCTGCCATGGCCAGTGAACCCTGCGCCAGCGAGAGCTGCAAAAACCAGGCCAGCAGCATTCCCTGTGCTGCTTCCCGGAGCAGCACCTCTGCTGGGGCAGCCCCCGTCCCTTGCAGCCTGGATGTGGCTTTAGGTGTTTCTCTGGCACACGCGGTGAGAGAATGAAGGTTTTCGGGTTTTTTGTCGTCCCCCCCCGCCCCCCGAGCTCTAATGCTGTCATCGTCCCCTTCCCCACCCACACCTATTATATTGCCGTGGATGATTGATGTTCTTCATCCCGCCTGGCTTCAATACATTCGTTGTCATGCAGAAGGTGTTGTCAATTCATTACTGGTATTTCATATAAAAGCTGCAGACTTTTTTGAATGTTTTGTTCATATGTGCTCAAATCCCTCTAAAAGTGCATGGCTGGGCTCAAAATATTTAACCCCTTTAACAAAAAAACAACAAAAAAAAACGCCCAATGGAATATTAAAGATGTCTCTTTGGGAAATGAGCGGCAGAGTTAGCCTTCCTCCCTCTGCCCTTCAGCGCAGCTGCCGAGGGCTGGACGTGGCTGCTTCTGCGGGTTGGACACTGCAGGCACTGCATTCGCTTCATTTTTGTTGACAAGGTCTTACCCCGAGAAGCCCCAAATGCCAGTTGTACCCCCCCAGCTGTAGCACCTGAACGCTGCCGCTGTGGCTTGGCGTGGGACGGTGCCGTTCCCCCATTGCGGGGCTGGGAGCGCCGGCTCCTGCGCTCCGTGGGCAGCCCCGGGAGGAGGGGGTGGCTCTGCTGCAGCAGGGGGGGCGTTTGACCTTACATCTCCTATAGGGTCTCTCTGCCCTCCAGGTGCGATGGGAGCAGCAAGGCTTCCTTTTACAGTTCTGCAAGGCTGTCCCTTCTTCGTATTTTTCTATTCTTTGTGTTTTATTAAGTCCTTAAATTACAGGGGGGGTGAGGGCCCAGAAGCATCGCTTGCAATGAATGGAGTGACAGGCTTCTGCTCTACAGGTGTGTGTTGGGGGGATCTGGACTGCAAGCGCCTTCCAGGGCGTGGAATGGGAGCCTGTGGAAAAGTCAGCTGCTTCGGGGGCACACGTGCAATTCCCTGGGGGAGCGATGGATGCTGCTGTGACCATTGGGGGACCTTGCTGAGAGTCACAGCTGTGCAGGGGGGACCACGGACAGCTGAGTGTGCCTTGAAACTCCTGCTTCGCCCACCATCTCCTCTCCCTCCTGAGTATGGAGGGTGGGTGCCACCCTCGTGTTGGGACATGCTGAGTTCATCTGGCCCTTGAGCATGAGAAATGCCATGGGAAAGCGGAGGAGCTCAAAGAGCAACCAAGTCATAACTGGCTTACAAGGAAAGGGCACAGATAACTGATAGCCACGCGGCGAGCGGGGGGTACGTGGGAGGGACGGGGGTAGTTGTGCTGCTGCCTTGGGTGTGTTGAGAGCTCTCGGGGGTGTCCTGCTCGCCCTGCAGCAACGTGGGCGGTGGTGTGGCCAGGGGCATGGGCAGCAGAGAGTCTCGTCTGCAGGAGGTGGGGAAGGGCTGGGCGACTGCATCCAAGCCAGCCTGGTCTTGGGAGTTAGGTGGATGCTGCCTTGCTGAGCCATGGGTGGGAGATGCTGGCGAAATGCGGATAAGCACTAGAGCGTGGAGACAGCACAAGCTGGAAGGCTCAGTCATCCATGAACTGATGGAGGAGAAGAGGGGAGGAGGAGATGACAGTGTCTGCGGGAGTCTTCCAAAACACCCAGCCTGAGGCAGCACGAGGAGCAGCCCAGATCCTGCCCACGAAACCCCTCGGCTCCTGAATGCATTTTCCTCCCCATCCTGGGCCATCAGTAACACAGGAACGTTCCTGGGGAGTCCTCAAACTTGTAATTCCTGGAGGAACCAAGGATGGTGTAAAGCTGGGCCAGCACAGCCCGGGCTCTTGCCGGGGTTTGGAGGTTGCAGCAAGTCCTGCTGCCTGCGCTGGAGCCCGGTGTGAGCTGGGCTCTGCTGCCCAATGCTGCGGCTGAGAAGCGCCTCCTCCCTGAGCCACCCCGGGCTCTGGCTGTCCAGCCGGGAATGGGGGGCTCAGCGGGGTTCACCCGGCTGCTGCCGGCACTGCTGGCAGAGCCACTGGCTGCTGCTTCGTGCGTTGTGCCGGCCAGGAGCGTGCACGGGGCTGAATTATTCAGCCTGGAAGTGAATCTCTGTTACAGCTTGGTATGGGAGAAATGCTGATGAACTATTTAAATTCAGAGACGTTTTTCTCTGAGCTGGGACGAGGCTCTCTAATGTAAAATTAATGTCTTTGTGCCTCTGGAAATAGCTGCCAGTCCTGGCATGGGTGCGCAGCGCGGCAGGCGCTGCCGGCCGGTCGGCATCGCAGGCTTTGGGAGACTGCTCCAAGAGAGGGGCTCTTCCTGCAGGATCCTGGATCTCTTCAGGCACAAGGCTTGTTGAAAAGCTCGTGTTGCCCCTTATCCTCTCCCAAAGAGCAAGCAAGCAGAAGAGCAAGGGGTCTGTGAGAGTAAACGCGAGATGGGAGCAAAAACCCCAGAGCCAGTACCAGCTGTGTGAGCAGATGAGGAACCTGAGTAAATGAAGATGTTTCAGTCTGTCCTTTCCCTAACAAGGATTTTCACAAAAGAGAGGATTCCTGCTCTTCAGGCACACGATCCCTGTCCCTGAGCTCCTTGCCTGGAAGGCTCACCTTTCCCACGGCACTGGGGAAGGGCCTTGAGGGGCCGGGAGGAGCGGGAGCATCCTCCTCTCCCTGCGAAAAGGGGAAACGGCATCGGCAAAGGGGCTGCTCGGCTGGGGATGGCTTGTGGAGCCCATGCCAGGCCCTGGTCCTGCACGTGTTTGTGTCTATGCTCCATCCCTTCCCAGAACCCAGCCTGGGATGAGTAACGATGGGCAAAAGTCCTGCCTGTGGTGTAGGGTCTTACATGGTCCCTGCTTTGGGAACTGCTGACAGGTTCTGCCGGAGAGCTGAATGGACAGTGCTGGTTGTTTTTATAATGGCTGGAAGATTGTATAGCTTTAAAAAAAAAAAAAAAAAAGAACCACCACCACATACTGCTTGCTTTTACTTCAGAAATACCAGGAAATGCAGTTTCATCTTCCTGGCACCAAACGACGGCTCTCTCAGTACTAATTTGCAAGGCTGGGCCTCTTCAAACCTGTAATGAAGGTTTCTTTGTGCCATTAGTGTAGAATTAACTGGTCTGAATAAGAACAGCTTTCTTGGATTGAAAATCTTCGTAGCTCTTCAGGCAATCACGGTCTCCTAGAGAATAAGGCTGGTGAGACCTCGCAGAAGAGAAGCCTGCTGTTGCGCTCGCTCTTTCTTCCCCCCGCCCCCTTCCTTAAAAAAACCAGCTCTTCTTTCCTTTTCTGTAAGGGGTTTTGTGTCTCTTGCTTCATCCTCGGGTGCGATGAGCAAACTGACACACGCAGGAGTGCATCAGCCTGGACTCACCATGACACACCACCACCACCCCGCCCCCAATCCCAGTCCCCGGCGCTGTTCCCCAGTAGGTTTCTGTAGAGGAGAACTACAGCCCCAAAATCCCAGAGCCAGGGTCGTTTTGACTGTGTCTCTGGAGCTAACAACGAGAAAACCGCTAAAATCTGATGGGGAGCTGAAGGTACATGTTGTGTTGTAAGAACTCCAGAAAGCTTTTAACCAAAGCTGGGGATTAAATCCAAAGAGCACAAATTTTAGCTCAGCTCCTCTCTATGTGCTGCTGTAAGTGATTAAAAGCTGTAAAGTGCTGTCAGAAATTTGGGACTTCCCCTCCTGGAAACCTTCTTTCCCCTTATTTTATGATTATCGTGCTTCACTGACTTTGATGTAGCGGGTCTTATTTTTTTATCGTGGGAATGGCAAATTGTGGGCAACTGCTGGCTGTGGTACGTTTCAGTACATCACTGGGGCAAAGCTGGGCTAATGCATCTGACCCTGTGGCTTTGCCTGGTGTAGGTGGAGCAACACAAAGCTCCTTTAAAAATGTATGTGTGTTTTCGATATTTTGTTCTCTCCAGTTTTGATAATCCGAATTCCAAGTTGTGTCCTGAATATCTTGTTATTTGGGAAGTGGCAGTGTTATCCAAATGAGAATTTCCACAGGTTGTAAGGGAGCAGCTACACACTGAGATACGTTCGAAATAATCTTTGAGCTTCACGATGTTAGAACCATCTGCTAAATCACGGCTCCGTCAGCTCTCTGGGGAGGCTTTAACTCCTCCCTGGGTTTGATTTTTAGATGAATCTTGCTTGATCCTTCTTCTGGCTCTGTTAGCTCTCCATCTGTCCGCCTTATTTGACGTACCGTATCTGAGACTGTTCTTGGTGCCTCCAGACCTCTCCCTTGCCCAGTGGAGGTGGACAAAGGGCTTCCCTGCAGCGGGAATGCATATTCTAGGAAGAGATGTACTCGCAGGGGAAGCGTTAGAGGTGACTTCCCTGAATTATTCATTTCATGAAGGACTCGGGGAAGGGAAAATTGATTAGCCCCTTCTTCAGAGCATCAGGACAAGGAGTTCATGCAATGAAATTAGAGCAACAAATGGAGATCAAATAAAAGGCAATGCTGCTTTATGCAGCATGGAGTTGCTAGGCAGGGTTCATTCCTGCAGGAAGTAATTTGTCACAGCGTCTGGGTTTTTGAGGAGGACTGGATACCTTCCTGCTAGCTAACGACGTTTCATGTGGGAGATGAGGCTAATCAGATCTCATGTGGCAGGCTCCAAGCCGATAGCGTGCAGGGGTCAGGAAATGATTTATCATCTCGAGCCAGCCTTGCTCTGCTTGCCAGGTACACTGCAGGTTTGTGCTCTCCTGGCATTTTTAAGCCCTCGGCTGTGGGCTGGTGCCAGGGCCCCGTGCAGATGGCCAAGAGCTTGTGTTGGGGATGCTGTGGCTTGGAAGCAGCTTTGGGGGTCTCCTGGCTTTTCTGGGCTGCGTGGAGATGTGGTGCTTCGGGTGGCACAAGGCCACTGCTTGCCCTCCAGCATCTGTGACCCTTCGCAGTCATCCAGCTCCTTGCCTGGAGTGGATCCATGTAGCGTGGCCAGGGTACAGGGCAAGGCAGTTTTCCCTCTGAAGTGTGCTTCTTGCATCCCAAAAATTTGATCCAGAGCAAGGTCAAAGTATGCTGGAGAAATGAGGCCCCAAAATACCCCAAAAGACCCACTCTGAGCAGGACTGGCAGCTGCGTCAGACAAACGTGTCCTGGCCATAATGGCATGGGCAGAGACACAGCTCCAGCACTTGGGTCTGCTGCTGTCCAGGACAGACTCAGCAGTCTCAGACACTTGGAGTTTGCAAATAAAATGCTAACCCTGAGACTTTTCTGGGCTTTCATGTTCCTGGGAATACTTGTGCTCACATTGGGCTGGCTCCCCAGCTAGCCTGATGCCAGTATAAGGAGCTTAAAGCTTTGATAAAGGGCTTTTCCTGGGCAGAACCCACTGGACTGGGAAGGATTTTGTATTCTAAGAGCAAATCTTTCAGCATTGTTGTGTCTTTGGGCAAACTGCCCAATTGTCTGCTTTTGGGAAAGCATCTGAACGGAGACGGAGCATGCGAGGTGAGCTATGGTGCATATGGTGGGGAAAATCTTTTGCATTTGTTTACGGTCTGTAAACAGAGGAATAGAAAATACTCTGAAGGAGAAGGAAGGTGCACGTGCAGGCGATGCAGAGCAAACAAGCTCTGTCTCCACGGTAAACAAACCTGGTGAGACAAAGGCGGCGATAACCATGTGGCTCATCAACAGGGGGAAGTCAGCATGGCCAGGGCTGCTCCTGCTCCTCCCTGGGCTGCTGCGTGGGAGATGAGCGGAGCCCTGGGCTATCGGCCGTGGGAGCCCCTCGCACGGGTAGGCTTTCGGCATCATGGTTGGGGCTGCTCCCTGCGCAGGGTAGGTGGGAACAGGGGGGACCACGCTCCTTCCACAGCTCCCAAGAGCGTGGGGTGGATGGGTGCATCCCCCTGCCCAGGGCTGCCAGCTGCCCAGCCTGTCCCGGCAAGCCTGGAGTGGCATAAAAGCTGTCCCTGTTGTGCTGCAATGTCTCTCCCTGTCCCCTCCGACAAAGAGTTTTGTTCCTGCTTTTACTGGGAGCGTCGGAGGGACGAGGGGACTCTCCCTTCCCGCAGCGCTGTGTTACACCGTAGTGACAAACTGGTGGTTGCAAGGAAGGTCCTTATTAGCGACTCTGCCTGGCGCCGTACTAACTGGGATGCTCGTGATGGGTCCCTGGGTGTTAAGCAGCCCTCAGCCGATAATTTGGCGTGCCAGAGCCCTCCCTGCATGGCTCTCCGAGCACACAGCGTCAGGAGTTGGCTCTTCCCATCAGCTCTCCCCCACGTGGAGGCGATGTACCTTAAAACCTGCCTGGCTGCTTCACGATGCTGGGAAGCACTTTGTCGCGGTTTGGGCTCTTCTCTAATCGCACTTTGGCTAATGTCTAGGTCTGTCCTCTCTTATTCCTATACTTCCGCTGAGGCTTTTGTTATTCCCTCTATCCCGTTGACTCCCAGGAGAACTGCTGGGGTCCAGGCGCGGGAGCAAGACCGTGCCCTGCAGGAGGGCACCCACAGCAGCCGCCAGGCAGGCAGTGCTGGAGGGAAGTCCTCTCCAAGGTCAGCGTTCAGCTTGCAGCTCGTGTTGGTCACCAGCCATGAGTCTGGGATGACAAAAGTCCTCAGCAATTAGGGGACTTCTACCCGGCTTCTTGCAGCAGTATTTCCACGCGGTGCAGCCAAGTGCTGTATTTGTCCCTCCTGCCGTTGCTGAGGACTTACCAGGAGCTTCTGTCTGCTGCAGTAATTTGCAGCATTGTTCCAAAACATGCAAACGTACGACTGCTCCCGACCGCATGCTCTTGAATAAAGCTTTAATTTGCTGGGCTGTCTCCCTGCGTTCGGCAGCCCGGTTTGGCTGGCTGTCAGCAGCCGGGAGCTGATGGATGTTCTGCCTGCTGCTGAGCTGCACGAGCAGCCCTCGCTTCCCCAGGAGGTCCCTTCCCAGGCTGGAGGTGCAGCCGGACACGCGCTCTGCAATGTTCATACTCTTCTAACACTTTTTGATAAGGTTTTTCTGGTTGGCAGGTTCTGTGATCAGTTTGAGAAAGTGCTTTATGGTTTTTCTCGAGGATTTTTGAGCAGTGGTTTAGGCCAAGAAGCTGTTAGGTATATATATATTTTCTTAAGCAACACCATTCGCATTTCCTCTCTTTTCATCCTTCAAAATAAGGCTAGTTCCCAGGGCTTGAAAATACCCTGGTGCCCTGTTGCTATTGTGGTTTCTTCGCTCTGAAAACCAACCTTCCAGGAGATCTTTCTTCCCGAAACTGCATCATGATCACAGGGAATGGAGGTGCGTGATCTTGCCCTGATGCTTTGGTGCAAGATCTGAGAAACTGTGCTGGGGCTGCTATTAAAAATGTGTATTCCAGCCAGTCTCGGAAGCCTGTGGAGATCACTGAGCTCGAGGGCTCTGCTTCTTCTCTTTTGTAGGGTTTTGTGTCCTTCACTCCCCCGAGACAGAGATGTCTCCCCAGATACCTGCAATAGAGATAGCTTTAAAGAAGATTTTAGGGCCAGTAAACATTCTTGTATTATGCGATAACAAATAGGAAAGGTTAATGTTTCATTTTCTGTTGTGTATAAATGACTCGGGACGTTTGTAGCTCGCCAGTGGGATTTGATAACTTTATTATCCGTATAATAAGATTTACAAATTAACTGTCTAATTAGCAACCTGGGAAAGCTGCTGCTTGTACTGTAGTCTTCTAAACTGACAAAGATACAGGCTTAAAATGCTGAAGTGTGATGAAACCAGGAGTGGCACGGCAGCGCTCGTCCCAGCAGACCTGCTGGAGCTGCCTGTCCGGATACCGCGTTCCTGGAGAGCCAGAGCCCGGCTGCTGCTCAGCAGAGTGGAAAGCGAGCAATCTCTTCCCAGCGTACCGGATTAGTCACGGGAGGAAAGATCTATCATATCTTCTGGCATTTGTTGGGTAGGGTGCACGTTTAGGAGTTAAGGCAGGATTACTGGTGTATGTTCCTGTACCAGATTAATTCTCTTGGCCCTTTTTTTGCATGGATTGACTGTTCACCTAAGCACTCCTGAGTGGATCTTCCCAAGGCTTGCAGAGCTTCGTTCGAGGTGTTGGATGCAAAGCCCACACCGCTGCAGTCGGCAGAGCCTCTCGTTTCCTTTGGCTGCACAGGGAAGCGTTATGTTTCACCATCTTCCAATGGATTGTCCTTACAGTCTATATTAACACGGATTGCTGGAGAACCTGCTATTCTTGCTAAATATTCAGTTGCCACGAGGATGACTTGCAGTGACTCGGATATCATTTGCTTAATTGAACTGTAATATGAATGTTTTTGAACACATGGCAATTATTTTGACACTTGAAGAGAAAATGCTGCATTTCTAGTGTATTCTGTAGGTCCCTGCTTAAAGGGCAGGAGGTGTTACCTGCGTGTATATATTTAATACTGTCTTTAATAATTTAACTCTTCAGTGAAACCTTAAAAGAATACAGGGGAGGGGCTGCAATAAAAATGTGGGATGGTTTTGAGCTTCTCGGACACTGGCTTTCTAGTCTCTCTTGCCACTGGAAACGGGCATTTCGCCTCTTCTGCTTCCGCAGATGTAAAATGAATGTGTTCTGCTTTCGTAGTGTCTTTGGAGAGGCAAGAACGAGCAGCTCGCCCAGGGCTGGTGTGCGCACACACATGCGCTTCGCTTGCTCCCGTCGTCCTCTCGCAGCTCTGTGGGCATCAATCACTTAGGGCTCTCCGTTCTCCTTTCCCTTGCTTCTTCAAATTCCCTCTTTCTTTCTCCTTATCACTTAAGTTCTGCCTGTCAAATTAAATGTGTAACGAGCAGAGTATAGACAGCCACTGCAGATTCTTCTCCTGCACATCAGAACTTAAGACTTTGAGGGGTTTATTTATTTATTTATTTATTTTTTATTCTTTTTAAATCCTATGTGTTTGGAACCCACAGCTGTGCTGATGTGCTGTGTCTCCTGGCTATGGAGTGCAGGCTCCGGGGAGCGAGGCATCCCTGTCACCGTGCTGGCAGAGCAGGGCCCTGCTCCTGTCTGCCTGGCGCAGAGGGGATCCAGGAGCGCTGCTTCGGAAAGCAAAGCACGGCAGCTTTTTGCTAGAGCAAAAATAGAAAGGTCAGATTTCCAGCTATTCCCTAAAGTAAAGCCAAACCCGCAGCCTGCCCTTGCCCCGTTCAGGGGAGGTGCATGCGGAAGGTAAAGCTGTGGGCACACGCAGAAATAGCTCAGGCGGTGAAGCCGCTGTTACCAGGGTCAGAAACAAGCCGTAATTAATCCCCGTCATACCTGGGGCACTTCTGGGGAGGCTGCTCTCCTCTGCCTGCTCCTGAATTGCAGGTCCTCTGTCGCCGAGCCCGGTGCTGGTTAGGTGGTGTGTGCTTGGCCGGACAGGCGCTGCTGGCAGGGGTGGCGTCCTCTGGGTGCTGGCAGAGCTGCCCGGCGCTCGGCAGGGCTTTCCACCGACCTGCTGTGGGGATCAGTGCGGCAAACAGGCGGCGCGCAACGTTCCCCGAGTCCGCTAGGAGACGGAAGGAGCAGTTAGGAGATGGGAAGAGTGCAGCAAGGAAATCTGTGGTGATGCCAGGCAGGTTGCGGTGGTGGAGGAGGCAGGTTGTGGTGCCTTTGGGAGAGATTGGTGATGGCTTCGTTCTCCAAATCCCTACGGAGCAGAGCCTGGCTCGTGTGCGGTGGCCTCCCTGGGTGCATCCAGCTAGAGGAGGGCTCCAGCAGGGGCAGAGCCGGCGGGATGCTTGGCGCTGGCGAGGGGTGGGAGGGCAGCTCCTGCCAGCACCTGTTTCGTGCCGTGCAGAGCAGAAGCAGACGGTCCCCTGCGACCCGGTGTCACCCCTGGGTGAGCTGTGACTGACGGAAGGACCCGTACGGATGAATCCTGCTTTTTTCCCTTTTCTAGCTTCTGTCATCCCAAAGGCAGGAAGGTTATGTTCCCCAAGCAGGAACAAATATCACTGTCCCCAAAGTGCAAAAGCTTCTTAGGAGCTGGGGAGGCACCAAAGGACCTGCTTTTCTTTCTTTACCTACTCTTCAGTCAGGTTTGCATTGAGCAGCCTTTTTATACGGCATGGAAGAATGGC
The DNA here is from genome assembly GCA_013397275.1 of Burhinus bistriatus. Taxonomy (NCBI): domain Eukaryota; kingdom Metazoa; phylum Chordata; class Aves; order Charadriiformes; family Burhinidae; genus Burhinus; species Burhinus bistriatus. The sequence continues at coordinate 119,163 of VYXH01007651.1, read as the reverse complement.
ATTAGGAAGTTCAGCCTAGTAACTACCTTGTTTCTTCTGCTGAACTCAAATTATTCCAGCTCCGCTGGGAACCTCTCACCCCAGCCTAGACATTGGCATCAGCGTGCAACCTCCCGACAGTGCCTGCACTCCGGCGCATCACGGAGTCTTATTGAGTTTATACACACACTTCGGGACAAATCTTTGCTAATAGAGTTCTAATTTCTTCTTTCCTGCTTCCCAGATGCTTCTGTCTTTGTCTACAAATAACAGAAACAGTGAACAATGTTTTCAAGAAAATATTTATTTGTTAGGCTCTGAAAAGCAAGTGAGAGGTCCTACGAGGAGAGAGTTGTTGGCAGCTGTTGTGCCTCTCAAACTTTCTGGGTTTGGTTTTTTTCATAATGAAAAATGTGAAAAGGAAAATGAGTTTAAAGCCCGTGTGGCCGGGCACAATAAGGGGATTGTGACTTTAATGGCAAACGTCACTTGCCTTTTCCTTGTTCCTTAGGAAAGTCCAATATTGATGCAATTGAAACCGGCTTCATTTTTGCACTGCTCAATTCTTTTTATGTGCTCAGTTTCTCTGAACCCCGGTAGACTGCACCTCCTCTTCCAGTTGCTCTTTCATTTCGTGTAACCGCAGCTCTTGAGAAAAGGATGTGGCAAGTAAGAGACCCCTGGGACAGAAACGAGTTTGGTGCTCAGGTTCCCCCCAGACAAAGGCAGCCTTTGCACAGCTTTGCTTTGTTCACAGAATTGGCACTTCTTCCCTTTGCTCCGTTCCTGCACGGGCTCCGTTCCTGCATACTGGTGCCTTGGAGCTGAGGTCCCATCCCTCGGGATGGGGCACGGTGCGGGTGCAGGGATGGGGCACAGTTGGACCTGCTGGGGCTGGCATCCAGAAGGAGGTGAGGTGGGGTGCGAGGCGGTGCCTCTGTTCCCCAAACCTGGGGCCCCCTGGCTTCCCAGAGCAGTAGTGTCACCTCCGGCCACAGGATGAGGTGGGCTGAGACCTGGACCGTCGCTTATCATAGAATCGCCTAGGTTGGAAGAGACCTTTAAGATCATCAAGTCCAACCATAAACCTAACACTGCCAAAACCACCACTAAACCGTGTCCCTCAGCATGAAATTATCTACAGTGCCAAGTGGCCTTTTTAAGGTCTGTTGCTAAAAGTAAGGTGCTTATTTGGCTTTTATGGAAAAAATTAGCCTCTAAGTACAAGCGCTTTGACTGCACAGACTGCAAAAATACTGCCAGCAGCTTCAGATTAGCATGTGCTGTAAGGGTTCGGTGGTTTAAGGGATCTGGATACTCTTGCTTCAAAGTCTGGGTAGTGACATGTTGGGATTGATTTTCCTGCGCTGTTCCCAGAAGGGTGACTTTGTCATCGATATGCGTGCGTGTGGAAAGGAAGACGTACGTGTCTTCTGGTCTGGCAAATGGAGGCTGTGGAGTTGCTGAAGAAAAGCAGAACTGTGGGAGGAAAATTGCCCACCTGTTCCCATCGGTACAATCTTCCATTTTTGGACGCATGCACTTTTCAGCTCAGATACCCGTGAATGCCAGATTCTCCCTCTTTTTATACATGGCATTGACCTCAGAGCGTGTGCAACGAGTGACAATGAGCTCAAAGCAAACATAAGGGCTCCCAGCCCTCCTTTGACGTTCCTTCGACATTTTGCTTCTGCTTAGTTTTACTGAAATGCCTGGTCTGCTTGACGATACTCAATAAGTTTTAAAAAATCCGCCACAGGTTTCGTTAACAGGAAAGTAAAGTTGTCTTATAAATCAGACATAATAGCTTTTTATTTTCGAAGCTGTGGGTTCACATGGTGCCAGTCCCTTACCATACCCCTGACGCTGTCACTGTCTTCTCTTTGCAGTTTGCTGCTTCGTCGTGCACAAGCGGTGCCATGAGTTCGTTACCTTCTCCTGCCCCGGTGCTGATAAAGGCCCTGCCTCGGATGTAAGTACCCGCTCCAACGCCTCGAGTGAAGGCACAGCACGGTGTTTCACGGATCACGGTGTTTCACAGCCATTTGGAGGTGGTGTTCCTCCAGCTTTCCTGGCTGGTGACACTTCTGTGCCGCTCTTTCACGTGGATCTCTAATTCATTGTTATTCGCAGTTGTGTGGGCTCTCGTGTATTTTCTGATATACTTAAACCACTTTCAAATCATCCAATAACATGCTCTCAGCAGAGCGGGGAGAACGTACAGGAATGCAGCGACGTTTCTGTCTGGGGCTGAGCCTGCAGCCTTGCCCCATCTCCCTTTTGTCCCGTGAGTCACAGCCTCAGTTTCCCCATCGATAAAATGATGTTTCCAGGCTCTGCCACCTGAACAGAGGTTTTAGGTTTGGGGTTAATTAACATGCACGATGCACTAAGTGCTAAAAAGCTGTTTTCAGACTTTGGCCAGTGTGCCCTGAGCACTCTCGTTCGGCAGGGTTTGGTTCAAGGTCTTGGTCAATTCCTTTTGTCACAAGTGAAATACCTGAAGGAATTAGCTGTCGTTTAACAGATGCCCACCGTGTTGCTAGACTAGAGTCAGCCCCGGGGAATGTGCCTGTCCTTGTTCCTCCTCAGCTCATCACTTTTTCCAAAAGCATCACTGCCCGGCATTGTTATTTTGGGGTCGGTTGTTCAGCATTACCTGGGCTCGGGGCTCTTGGCTGCTCGCCTGCAGCATCCCTGCTCCTCGCCCCGGGGGCTTCTCGCTAAGAGCTGGCAGGGTTTTTTTCCAAGTCTGTTTGTTGTATCATCTTGCAGGGCTTAATTAAACCCATATGTATGTTTGGTTTTCTCAAGGAGAAAAAAAAAACAACAACCCAACCAAAAAACAAACCCGCAGGCACGTTTCATGCGTGCTTGTGATTTGCATGGTCAGTGTTGCTGCGTTTGCTCCGACTCCCTCAGAAAACACAGAATTGACTGGGCGGCATCAGGAAGGTCGACAAAATTACTGGGAAATGCCGGTCTATGTGTGACTTCTGGAAAACAATATTGCTGGTCTTTAAAAACCCAAAAAACACCTAAATGCCTGCTGACTAAGTCCCCATCCTTATTTTTACAAGGGCTTAATTTCCCAGTGAATCCCCGGGCTTTTGGGGGCGAGTGAGACAGCTGGAGCAGCGGAGTGGAGCTGGCTTTAGGCTCCTCGGTGCGGTTCTGCCAGCGCCTTTCAGGTCTGTCTGGCAGTTCTTGTGTTTTACCGTGGAAACTGGCTAATTTGGGGAACTGCTAGGAGAAGAGAGATCGAATTGGGGAAACGACAGTGCACCACAACTCTCACCCTTAAAAATAGAACCAGTGGGAGCAGGCGGTGTAACACGCAGCTGAAGGTGGAGGCTAAACACACGTTGTCAGTCACCCTGCCCGAAACGGGGCTGCGTGCCGCAAGTGTGATACAGGGGAGCTTTTGGGGAGGGGGTGAGGCTTGCAGAGGAGGGCAGAGCTGGGGGGTGAGCCACTTTTGGGTATAGCCTTGGCCAGGGGCTGCCTGTGCCCTTGGGCAGATGCTGCACAGAGAGACTGTGCGGGGACACGGAGGGGAAGGGCTGAGCGTGGGGTCACGGTGGTCTGGGATCCTCTGCCAAAACAGCGTTTCTGCTCCGACCAAACCAGAGGGCAGGCTTGCTGGCTTCCCCTTTTGTCTGGTTTCTCCTCCTGTATTGGGCGTACTGCGTTTGGAGTGTTTCTGGTCTGGATCTGAGAAATCTAGCTGGGCTTTGGTCCCAAAGAACTGCTGAGCAGCTCCCGCCGGGCACGGGGACGGGGCGGGATGGTACCTGACACTCCCCATGTTCCCAGAGCTACCCTTGAACCTGGTCACTGCTCTGGCTCTAGCAAAGCGGTGACTTCATCCCAGCGCCCAGCTTGTTGGCTGATCAAGGGACCTGCCTGTGCAAAACCCCGTTTTGACCCCAAACCCCTGATGCTGGCTTTCTCGGGAAACGTGTGCTTGCAGCCCCCCAGCCCCAGCTGCACAGTGCGGTGCCTCCAGCGTGCTGAAGCTGACTTGACAGGGTTCCTCCACCTCCAGAGAGGATGCTTGGCAGGGTGTTAGTTTTAACGAGCTGATGGTGAAGCTTTTGGCTGTTTCCCACAGGCTGAGCTGCCCTCCTAGGTGTCTTCCAGCTCACCCAGGTTGGTGCCGCAGCAGCCTGGGTCCTGCTCCCGTGTGCTGCCAATGTGGCTGCTGGGGGTGCTGCAGGAGCAGTCCCGAAAATGGATGCTTTCAGACTTGGGCTTGTGCACACTTTGGTAAGCCCAAGTTTATTCCCACTTCCCACCAGACCGTTAGTCAAGATATTACACGGATTTTTAAATCATCTGTCCCTAAGCACTTTGCATATGACTATCGCTTTCATCACTGAAGACTTTCTTCTTCATAGGGGCTACTGCTAATTGCAATGTATTGGTGGTTGTTGAACCTTAAAAATTAGTCAGTGGAGGGGAAAAGGAGATGCTGTAGAGATGCCAACCCAAACGAGACTGATGCATCCACCGGGATCCTCTGGTCCTGCAGACCGTTAGTCCATAACATGTCTTTATGAACCTGAAGGTCAGGAGAGGCTGCTGGGGTCCTGTCTGAACACCCTGACCCCAAGGCGGTCGGTGGGGTTTGTTCCTGCGCCCGGGTGACAGCCGTACCCTCTGCCTGAACCATGGCAGCCGGGCGCTTGCAGCTCCATCTTTGCCCAGCCTCCACGGGAGCAGCTGGGGCACCGGTGGCCCTTTGTCCACGTGGCACAGCAAACCCGAGGGGAGGGTGGCAGGGTGGCACTGGTGTCGGGCTGCAGGACACAAGCCTGTGAGGTCTTTGCTGTGCCTGAAGCAAGCAGGGACTTCCAGCAGAGGCGTGGGCAGGAGCTGCTGCCCGCTCGGTGTGTTGCTTGCAGGGAGTGAGGCAGAGGCGGTCAAGGACAGGGCTCCATCGCTCTGCTCGCAGGACGAGCCTTGACAGGAATAAAAGCATCCCTCTGTCTCCATCTCTGATCGCTTTGGGCCTGTGCCGGAGGGGCACAGTCGGGGTCCGTGCAGGAGAGCGGTGGTAAGGTCTGTGTGTGTGCATGCACGTCCACGCACGGCGTGCCTGCACGGCACTTGTCTGGAGCGGGATGCTCAAGGGGGTGGAGTGGTATGAGAGGGAAACGACGGCTTTGCATCGCTCCCCTTCGTGCCTCTGTGCTTTTCTGGGTAGTTTCACTCACTGCCGCTGCTGCCGTTTCTCGACAGCGGGTGCCTGCTGAAACAGGGTGAAGAGAACTGGAGAAGGCATGAGAAAATGAGGTAAGGATGGTAGAAGGTGATCTGCTTTCTACCCTTCCATGAGAGTAGAGTTTGGCCATCCAGGCAAGCTAACAAGCTTGCACGCACATGTCCGGGTCCCTCTGCCCGGTGTCAATGCTCAGGGTGTGGGTGACACGGCAGAGCCCCTGCCACCCACCCTGCCTGCCCGGTGCCCGCCGCGTGTTGGGCTCCCCCCGTCATGCAGCCAGCAGTGCTGGAGGTTTGACAGCGACCTTTGCTGCTAAGGAATGTCACGCTGTGAGATTGCTTCTGGCCATGTGGATGACATGCTTTCTCTCCTCTATTCTCTGTCATCTAAAACGCGTAAAGAAAATGGCAGCAAGTCCCACTTGCCAGCCTAGCACCCTGCAGACCTGATTCAGGCTATGAGAGGTATATGTCATATACCCAAAAATATATATGTTTAGATAGGTATTTTGATATTTGTGCATGCAGAGATGAAATCTTACTTATAAGGCTGCTGTAGATGCAGTGTAACTGGAGAAGGAGCTGCTGTCTGAGCAGAGCCACCAGGCTCCCACCCCTGGCTGGGCTGGGGGACGCTGATGGGTGCGGGCACCCAGAAAAGGTGATCACAGAATCATAGAGTGGTTTAGGTTGGAAAGGACCTTAAAGATCATCTAGTTCCAATGCCCTTGTCATGGGCAGGGACACCTCCCACTAGACCAGGTTGCTCAAAGCCCCATCCAGCCTGGCCTTGAACACCTCCAGGGATGGGGCATCCACAGCTTCCCTGGGCAACCTGTGCCAGGGTCTCACCACCCTCAGAGTGAAGAATTTGTTCCTGAGATCTAATCTAAATCTCCCCTCTTCCAGCTTGAAGCCGTTACCCCTCATCCTAGGCAGGACGTGGCCCCCCGTGATGGCAGGGGGCAAGGGGGCTACCAGCCCCACAGCTGCCTGTGGCCCCGTGCTGCTGTGGCAGCTGTGGGAGCAGCTGCTGGGTGGGCACTGTGGGGCGCTGCGGGCACCTCTGGGGCGGCGGAGCTGGAAACCCTCCCTGGTGTGGTGCAAAACCAGCAGAAAGGTGCCAGCGAAGGCCATCAGGGCAGGGGGAGAGGGAAACGCTGAAACCACTTAACCTTGCTGAAGGAAAATGAGGTTTGGCAGTGGGAGAGCAGGGATGGCTGCGGTCCAGATGCCACCACCGGAGCTTTCCTCGGGCGCTGGGCAGCCTGGGCGCCGCTTTCTTCATCCTTGCTCATTATCTGGCTAGCAGCTGGCAGCAGGCAGGAGAGGCAGCAGGTACCGGCGAGATGTTTCGCCTGTTCCTGCGCAGAGTTTTGGCCAAAGGTGGGTGCAATGCTTTTTTTTTCTCTCCCCACCAGCCCTGTCCAAAGGGGCGAGCAAGGAGCAGCGAGGAGCCCTCGGACAGCCTGATCCTGTTCCCCAAGCGCGGCCCCGTGGCCCCCGACCAGCAGATTTCTCCCACCCGTGTCTCCTCCTAACCCTGCAGCTCTCCGGCCGGCTGTAGGTTACTGTGGGCAGCCTCTGCCTGAGAAGGGAAAGGTCTAAATTAAATCCAAGTTGTGATGTTTTAAGAGGCACCACTTGATACCGGGGCACGTGTAGAGGCCCTTGATCAAATCGCCTGCTGCTTGCTGTTACTGCTGGGTGAGCATTGCCACTGTGGCTCATCGAGCAGACAGGTAAAAGCTGCCCAGTCGGGGTTAATGAATTTTTAATATATTATTTCTGAAAATGAGGAGAGGAATGCAGATGCTTGGGACTTAAAGCAGAGAGAAAAAATGGCCCTTTGTAGCTGGTTTTTTTTTCCCATTTAACAAAGGCCTCTGGGAGACCCTCTGGCTTGTACCCGTGGACCACTGCCAGCTGGGGTGTAACTGGGGGATGCATGCGGGGCAAACTTCGTTCCTTCTGCACTGGAAATCAAGCTTCTTACAGCAATATAATCCTTAACGACCTTTGAATCAGGAGGGGCGGAAAACTACTTCACCAAAGAGCAATGCTCAGTCTACTTCGGGAATGCGCCGAGGATAGGGGCTTCATTTTGAACTGATGCAAAGCTCGAGTTTTCCTCTGCTCTGTTGTTGCTAATAACCACGGCATGAATCCAGAGCGACCTATAATTATGTCAAACACTGGCAGCATCTAGGTTGTAACAATTAGAGCTATGCATTTTTTCAATTGGTGCAGCAATCTGGTAACTGTCTTTCCTTTCACAGATATTAATATCCAATGCAATCTTGCAGAAAGAATGAGTTTAATGTATTGCATTTATTTAAACCTTGCAGCGCGTTCGTCGTTACAGTGGGCCACATGGTTTTGCCGAGCTGGAGAGGGAAGAGATGTGTTCTGTGAGATGGCATCCCGGTCCTCAGCATCTGCAGGGGCAGTGCGGAGCGGCGGCTGGAAGAGGCGGCTCTGGCTGGGGCTGCAAGCGAGAGATGCTGCAGTTCCAGCCAGATCCCAGCCTGGGCTGGAGCTTTTAACGCCAGCTGGCTGCTGGTTTTCATCCCCAGAGCTGCTCTTTTCTAGTACGCTAGTCATGGAGCCCAGGGGAAAAAAATATACATTAAAAGAAAAAAAAAATTCTAACTTTGCTCCTTGATCTCTGTATCTTTTAGTACTTCATTGTTACTTGAGAATCAAGGAGAAAAACAGTTTACATCCTGTGAAGTGCTTATAGTATATATGGATGCTTAATTTTAAGCGCCTGAGTAATACTAGTTACTTAAATAAAACTCTTCTGTTTAAAGTTAAGTATGTGGTTAAGTGCTTTATGGGATGGTGCCGTGTGTGTGTATTAAGCGCATAACCCTGGGGGGAGGCTGACATTTTACACTTTTTGGAGCATAACAGAATAACTGGAGAGCAGTGAAATGTCAAAGTATCTTTCTGTTACTGTTGACTAGTCCTACTTTGGAGCAGTTTTCTGTTCGATCTGCTTGTGTGTGAACCTCCTTGAGAAGAGAGAGCGCGCGCGCGTGTGTGTGTGTTTAACCTTGCAAAGCCTACTGAATATGAATCTTCCATCTAGGAGAGGAGGACTAATTATACAGTGATGATAGGGCCTCTAAGTTAAAAAAAAAATAATTAATTGCTTCTTGCAATAGAGAATGAAGCTGTAGCTATAAATGCTGGCACTGAAGACACTGGGGGCTGCTTTCACGCTAGATTGCTCTTAAGTCACGGCAGGATTTTCCTCTTTTTTGATGGCTGGAGATGTGATAGCAGGTCTATGTTTTGGGCATGGCATTGCCGAGGACAGTGTGTCTGTTACACAGTACTGGCTAGCTGGAGGCAGTGGCATTTTTACCATTTACTTCTCTGACTTCGTACAAAAGCGTGCCGTGCTGGGCTTTGAAGCGCTGGTGATGAGGGCTGCACGCCCTACCTGCACCGCCCCGCTGGGCTGGGCTCCTGCGGCTGCATGGGCGCGCGTGCCTCTGGGAGGCCTGAGCTTCACCGTAGCTTTCACGTCAGTGTGCTGTCAGGTTGTGGTCCCTTCCCCTGCATCCCCAAAGCCAAAACTGGTGAGCTGTTCTGGAGAGGATGGCCGGCCCAAACCCACCGATTCCCGTGTCAAACTCTGCTGTTTTTCATTCCAAGCTCTGACGTTCCTGTGCTCTCCTGGCCGTTCAAGCTGAAGTTTTCTGAAATATGGCAAGGTCTTCAGGAGCTGAAGTCAGGCATGTGTAATGTAATGCAGTTGGCAAACCTAATTATAGTTGGAGCTATTAGTAGAATGCATAATTATTTAAATTGTAGACAAAATAATCATTAAAATGACCTTCTTTGCATTATCCTGTTAAAGGTCATCTAATCAGGATGCATTAATAAATATTGGAGTTGCACTAGGAAGGTAACAGGCCAATGTAGCTTCATTTTGATTTTGCATTTAATTTTTCCACTATTTGCAGCTTTAGGAGAGGATTTCCATGATGTTATCGCTACGGCACCTTTGGTCTTTCCACGCTTTGTTTGCTGGAAGCAGACTCATTTGATCTTTGTCTTGGGCTCCTCCTTTCTCAAAAAGCTCCGGAGTTGAGCCTTTGTACTGACGAAAGTATTGCTGCCGTTCTCTCTCAGAACAAGGGAGAGTCTTCACAGGATGTGGGTCGTACAGGCGTTACTAGAGCCACAAGCTGTCTCTGCAGCATCAGTACGTGGTCGTTCTCCCTTTGTATGCAGCATCACCAGATCCCAAGCTCACACTTGTAGCAGGGTGCAAGGAGGGTCACTCCACTTCCCCGAGTTTAGTTTATTCTCTAGAGCGTTTGGGCAAACGTGGGCTGGCAACAATTAGTAATGAGACTTCAGCAGCAGAATAAACGAAGGTGCCATTTGTACTGCCTGAAAATTAGCAGCTCCTTCAAGTTTCTTCTTTCTGGCATCTCCTCCGGTGGGAAGGGACACCGGGCTGCTGGGTAGTCCCTTTGCACAGGGTGGCATCATGGGGTTATTGGGAGGCGCTGCCCTGTTTGGAGGGTGGAGGTGGGATGCACAGCTGCCTTCCCTTCCTCCAGATGTTCCCGTTGAGCCAGGACCTTCCTGAAGGCACCAACCACCCTCTTGCCCAGGTCCTGCCTTAGAGAGCAGGACCCCAAACACCTCTGGGTTGCCCCTGGTCTGGTGCATAAGCAGATCTTCACAACCTTGCTGCAACTTGCTGCTTTCTTTTGTCTTGCTAATTAACTTCTCCACCTCTCGTGGTGTGCCATCTGCCCCTTGCGCGAGGGCACATGCTTGCCACTCCTGCCAGTGCAGGCAGCCGGTGACAGTTCCCGTGGGATGAAGATGTATCTGCCGTGCTCCCTCCCAGCACCTTCTGGTTCTTCCCTGGCTCTGCTGGAGCCCAACTCTTTCTCCTGCCAGCCTGCACATGTCTTCAGCCCTGTAATTGAAAAGCTCTTCTCTCATTTTCTCGGGGTGTGTGTGTCTAGTTACACCTGTTAAGATTGCAGCCTTCTCTGGTTGAAGAAGTGGATTAAGTTAAGTGGATCGCAGCCTCTCCGGTTAGAGAAGTCTCTCTCCTGAGACCTGGTGGCTGGGTCTGAGCTGGCTTTGTGCAGAGCGTAGCTATTGGGAGGGCATTGAGGTGCGTTGTGCAGCCTGTGCCCACCCAGGTGGCACCAGTGGGGTGAGGTCTAGAAACGAAGCGTCCAGCAGGCAGGAGGTGTTCCAGGGTTTCTGCTGTTTTCAGGCTACGCGGAGGCTGCAGGGTGCAGGGAAGGTGCTGTGGGAGCCTCCTTCTCATGGAGAGCTTGCACTATAATAAAATGACTCTCAAGGCACATGAAAGGTAACAAACATTTCTAAATGATGTTGAGATGCTAACACTGCTCAGGGAAAAAAAGCTGAGTTTGGCTTTTTCCTGCTGCTCAGTAAGACTGTATTTTATTTGGTGTTGGCAGCAGCAAGAGAAGAATAACTGTCATCCGTATCCCTCTGCACTTGTCTGACTAGCAGATGAGATCTTTTGTCAATAAAAATGTATTAACTTGCTGGAAGCTGTCAAGGAAAGCTGTCGAGGGCAGGCTTTATCTGTGGCCGTGTGTTTGACATGGAAGCAGCCCAAGCTGCGATGCTCGTGCCCGCAGACACGTTAGCTGCAGGTGCGTTGCTGGCCGTGCTCGGAGACTGCTGCCCTTCCACAGCCAAGGTCCAGGCAGAGGAGCTGCCTGCATCCTGCTGCCTGCGCTGCTGTGCCCTCGGACCCTGCACTGCCTGAGGTTTTCTGTGGCTGTAATACTGTAAACAATAGAAAAATAGTTTTGGTATCACTTACTGGTGCGGCAGTGTCAAACCGTCTTTAAGTTGTTGGCATGCTGGAGCACATTTCCAAGGACCTGCAATATCGATAGAAAAGACGCTCCTATGACTGAGCCCCAAACCTTTGCCATCTTGCCTCGAACAGGACCTGTGCTTTGCTCTTGTGTGTAACCTCCTTTCAGGGCAGTCGCTATGGTTTATCATTGCTCTCTTCTTCAAAACAAAGACCCCTCGCTCTTGGTCACTTGTTCCGTAACTTCCTTGCTGGGTTTTTGCTGGGACTTGGAGCTGTTTCTCCCCAAAGGCATTTTTCCAGCCCTCTGCATTAGGTGGGAAGATGCAGGAGGTGCATCCCCAGGGCAGCAGCTCCCGGCTGCAGGTCCTGAACAGGATGGGGCAGGTGAGCACTGCTGAGAGCCTGTTCTCGCCAAAAGCAGGGGGTCCCTGTCTCTGGTGGCCGCAGTTGTCTTCAGTTCATCTTCCCCCCCACCTCCTGGTGTCAGTAAGGAGAACCTGAGCAATAAGAGGCTGCCCGGAGCTGTCTCATTCGCGAGCCCGACCCAGCCTCTTACAAACCATTGTTTCCCTGAAGCGAACAGCAGGCTTTTCTCTCCAGCATCACCTTTAGAGCCGCTGTTAGGCCGCTTCTGTCTCTCTGCTGTGAGTTGTTCCCTCTGTACAGGGAGGGATTTTCCACAGGGCAAATGTGGGAACAAAGTGCGAGGCTTTTGGCTTTACGTCCACTGCCTGGTTTTCATTAGGTGCAGACAGTAAGCTGTCACTGTGTTGTATTTACTCTGCTTAAATTGCTATGAAATTCACTTTAAAATAGTGTCTTCCCATGAACTGTTTTAATTTCTTCTTCGGAAGAGATGATTTGGAGCTTTCTCTGCAATGAGGTGGGGAAAGCAGGGGTGCATAATTTTGAATCAAACCTCTGTGGCTGTTCTGTAAGTCCAGGAAATTTTGACAGTACAAAGGATTAAAATAGCATCAGCCATCGGTGTAGGTCTGGGCTGCCCGCTTCCCCAGGGAGAGCAGGGTGGCCGGACTCTGCTGAAGGACAAGCGATGCGATGCTCTGGGAGAGGGTGATGGGAGCTGGGGCCCGGAGATGAAACTGAAGCGCCCTTCATGCATGACTTATTTTAGAGATGAACCCAAGAGAGCTGGACATGTTTTAAAAATGTTTTATGGCTCAGACGGCTGAGGCTGAGGAAGGGTCTGGTCCTCCCTCTGCCCCAGGGAGAGGTGATGCCTGCGCTCCCTCTGAGCGCATTCAAAGCCGAATTCAGTACAGAGCTACCTAAAAGCCCAGGCGGCATCCGGCGCAGTGTTTGCACTTCTGGGAACGACAGAGGGCTGCTGCCCTTGCCGGGACACGGACTTTGCATGCGAAATAAGCTGAAGCAAAACGCCCTTGCTTGCCGGTCAGGCTGTGCTGCCCTGCTCTGCTCTCACGCCTTGGCTTGCTGCTCTCTGACGAGGCTCTGCCCAGTGCCATCCCGACAGACTGCCGCAAAAGAGCAAACGGATTCCTGACTACCGTGAGCAGCGAATAAATTGTCAGTCTGATCGATGCCACCAGCTGCCTGCCTGCACGTAATTGGTAAGCGGTGGCTCCTGCATCAGCATCTCCATCGGGGTTCAGCGGGAAAGCATACGTGACATCGATGCCGTCATTCAGCGAGCTCGGCGGTGGGTACGACCCTGAAGAAAGGCACAGGTGATTGCTGAGCCTGAATAAGGGTCTGGCTGGGCTGCGCTTGGAGTGCCTCGAAGGCCACGAGTTGATTACTCCCTTATGAACCAAATGTCTTGTGTTCCTGGGAGAGCAGGAGAGCTCTGGCTGCTGTCAGCCCGGCCCCACAGAGCCACGGGGTTCAGGCACAGCCGCCTGTGGCCACCGGGGGCCAGCTGGGGCCAGCTTGGGTAGGAGCAACTCGAGGTGTGTGTGCTTCTGGGGGAAACCAGGGGCTGTGAGGTTTGCTCTGCAAGTCAGGGATGCGCTAAGTCAGGGATGCAATATTGCACTGCCTTGTTTCAGACCAGAAACCTGCCGCCGAGTTGAGAAGCAGAACCTGGCTGCCTCTGATGGGTCAGTGCTTGCGGGTACCAGGTCAAAGTTACCAGCTGCTCCTCTCCTTCCCTGGCTCATGTCCTGACTCCCTCGTTTGGGCTCACATCCTCAGAATACGCACATGCTGCTCGGAGGATGACAGATCTGTGGCAGCACTGATTAGAAAGGTCAGAGCCTCCCAGTGCAGTAAAACACTCCTAATGGCATTTTTCAATTCTGCTCCAAAGAAAGCTTTTTCTGCCCTGTTCTTCAGGGGCGGCTCTGCTCTGGCAGGGTGGAGGAGGAGCGCCTTTTCTTTTCTTGGCAAACTTCTTTTTAACCATTCTTGTTTTAAGTCTCTCAGCATCTGCATACGCAGTGATCTCGTCATCCCTGTCTCTGTGGTACAAAAATAGTCTCTTTGTAAAACAACTTCAGCCTTGTTCAAAAATGATATCCAGAAATTTCCAGTTTCTGGCACTTTCTAAAGGGACGGTCAAGGTGAAACGGCCACCCTGGCAGCCAGAGCAGCAGTTGTGCCTCCCCACACCCGGCTGCCTCCGTCACCCTCACGCCCTCCAGGTGCCGGTCTCTCCAAAGCAGCCCCCCCTGGGGTGGGAGAAGAAGGTGAAGCCTGAAATGCCCCCATGAGGGATTCGGCTCCCCCTGAATGGGGGGTGCCTTCTCGCAGGGCTGGGATGCTGAGGGAGTGATGTGGAAACCTGCGACCGTTCCTGTGCCAGCATGTTCCTGCTGCCGCAGCACTGCTCGGTGCATGCTTTGCTTTCTAACGCTGGCTTTTATTAACTCTCAGTTCCAGTGGGAATTTAAAATCCTTCGCATGAAGTGCAAAATTGTCTCATTTTGCATTAAGCTTGTGTTTTTTATGAATGACTAAAGCTTTCATTTGCCTAAACAGGAATATCTGTTTCTAGAAGGGAACACAGAAACTGGAGCACTCGGGGGCGATTCCTCCCCGTGTCACACGCTGGGGTTTGACTGGCACGTGGCTTCTGCTAGCGCTGCCCCCGTGCCCTGCCACCACCGCCCTCGCCCTGCTGCCGACGGAGGGTCAGCAGTGTTGGACCATTGCCCGAGCATCCCGGGGGTTGCCCTCCTCTGCAGTGAGGGGTGTGGGTGCTGCGCCCGGGGATCTCTGCAGGTTGCGTGGCTCCGTGTCCGACTGGCTGGCCAGAGACCACCTTTCTCTCTGAAAAGAAAGCTTTTCGTTTTCTTGAGTGCCACATCTGCAGGGAGACAGCCCAAACCCTTCCTGTATGCATACTGTTGGGCTTGTGGGCACTGCCCCCGTGCCCGCAGGCATTCGGCTGCCAGGACCGGTCCCTGGGAGATGCAGGAAGTCGGTTCACGCTGATTAACGAGCTCCATGTTGTACAGGCAGAGCTGCTTATGGAGATGGTCCTGAGCTGCTGTACAAACAGAGCTCAGGTTATAAAATCAAGCAGGGTAAGTTTTTAGGGGCTTACAACATGTCCAGTGGAAGGATGTGACTAAGCCTGTAAGCCTCTTTAAAAGGTGTATGGGTTTATCGTGGTGTCCGTTTGTGCTTCGGACAGCAGTGCTCAGCGTCACCCTGCCCGCAGCACCGTGCGTGCCGTCAGCTGCCTGCGGTCTGCCTGCCCGAAGCTTTCACGGGGGAAGTTCTCCCCTGTATCCTCTTCTAGCCTAAAATCGAGGTTTAAGTTTCCTGTGCTCTCATGTCTCTGGGCAACGCAAAAGGCTTTCAGATGCACAGGGTCGCTTAATGAACTGTCTTTTTGGTAGTGGAAGACAGGTTAATTGTACTGCACCTGGGGAGGAATAACCCCATGCACCAGTACAGGTCAGGGACTGACCTGCTGGAAAGCAGCTCTGTGGAAAGGGACCTGGAGGTCCTGGTGGACAACAGGATGTCCGTGAGGCAGCAATGTGCCCTTGTGGCCAAGAAGGCCAGCGGCATCCTGGGGTGCATCAAGAAGAGTGTGGCAAGCAGGTTGCAGGAGGTTATCCTCCCCCTCTACTCTGCCCTGGTGAGGCTGCATCTGGAGTCCTGTGTCCAGTTCTGGGCTCCCTGGTTCAGGAAGGACAGGGAACTGCTGGAGAGGGTACAGCAAAGGGCTACAAAGATGATTAGGGGGTTGGAACATCTTTCTTATGAGGAAAGGCTGAGGGACTTGGGTGTTTTTAGTCTGGAGAAGAGAAAGCTGAGGGGGGATCTCATCAAGGCTTATAAATACTTAAAGGGAGGGTGCCAGGAGGATGGGACCAGTCTTTTTTCAGTGGTGCCCAGTGATAGAACAAGAGGTAATGGGCACAAACTTGAACATAGGAAGTTCCATCTGAACATGAGGAGGAACTTCTTTCCTTTGAGGGTGGCAGAGCACTGGAACAGGCTGCCCGGAGAGGTGGTGGAGTCTCCAACTCTGGAGACATTCAAAACCCTCCTGGACGCCATCCTGTGCACCCTGCTCTAGGTGACCCTGCTCTGGCAGGAGGGTTGGACTAGATGGTCTCCAGAGGTCCCTTCCAACTTCGGTGATTCTGTGAACCCTCGTCCTCTCAAGCTTCCTGCGGCACAGCTGACATGAGCTACCAGACAGAGGCATGTTGCGCTGTTTCTACAAGTGGTTTGCTTAGGGTTAAATGTGAGATGTTTTCAGTTTCAAGTACGTTTGCTGAAGCCTGTACCTCATCCCTTTGCGCTTAACAGATTGAATTAAATGAAGCTCCATTACTTGTCCACCTTTCTGGTATCACTAAAGTTTTCTGGGATGCTGTGAAATAATGCACGATATTAGTGATTAATGCCACTGAAAGCTTCAATGTAATAGCAGCAGGAAAATTAATTTCGGGGGAAGGTAATGTATTGGCAGCTATGTTGTAGCTCGGTTCTGACTCCACTCTTTATTTATTTACTTAGCTTACAGTGCCCTGAAAAGGTGTCTTTCCTAATGCCCGGGCACCTTTCCAGGCCATTAAAAAGCCAGTCAGCTCAAATGACCGAGCCAGGAGCTATGCCTCATCCTTATCCCTTAAACAATTAACCTGAGATGAAATTAAGCCAGCTGCTACTTGCCACGGTCTTCTCCCTTGCCTGTGTGTGTGCTGCTACCGAGGGTGCTGAGCACCCGGGTAGGCTGCCCCGGCACCCTCCTCTGCAAAGTCATGCTGCTCTGGGCTCTCCTTACGGGAACAACGCTGCCCACCCCAGCATCGGCCTCAGCTCTGCCCTGCTGCGCCTGTGGTCCTCGCCTGGTCCCGGCGGTGATGTCCTTGCCCCTCCACTGGGGTTTCTCCAGCTCCCGGGGCAGGGCGTCTGCTGCCCCAGCTTCCTCCAGTAACCGCAGCAACTTAAACCAATGCTGTTCATGCTGCTTTGGGGCCAGCAGGAGACATTCTGTTGCTTAGTCCTGCCTCCTGCGTAGCTTTGTGTTGTCTTAAAGTTGCTCTGCACTGGGCTGGAAAGCTGAGGTTTGATCAGGGCTTTCAGAATTGTCTTGTCTTGCATGGAACATACCAAGAAATACCCAATCCTTGGTCTGCCTCAGCTGTTTCAGTGGTTGATCCTATCTCCCTGTTGAGAAGTTGTTTCTCATTTGAATTTGTTTGGCTTTAACTTCTGTAGACCTTTTTTGAAGTCCAGGAGCCCTGTTTGCAAGGTGCCTCTGCAAGACCGCAGTGTCCCCGATAAACTGGGCTTTCCTGGTTGTGCACGCTCTGTTGTTGCAGAGAAGTCTGCTGTTGGTTTTAAGAAAGCTCAAAATGTTAAAGTATACCGTAAGCAGCTTGATTCCCTAGGAGTGTGCTGGGGAGGGGTTGGCACCAGAGCACAACGATGTTTACTGGGTAGTCTTAATATAGATGGAAATCATGGGTGGTTTTTTCTGCTTTACCCCACTGGGTTGATGTGGAAGTTGAGTAGTGTCCAGCCCTTACGTTGGTTCTTACGTACCAATTTCACCTGGTGTTTTCTATGCTAAGATCAAGTTATTTAAAAACAGTAAATTCCCAGACAAGCCAATGCATTGCTTTTTCATTGTTATGGCAACACGTATAAAGAGTAATAAAGCTGGATCTTGGCGACTGTTGGAAAAGGTCCACATCAGTTGGTGGCAGTTGACTGAAGTCCATTAACAGCCCCTCCGAAGCCAGCTGGCATGTGAAATGCGGAGAGCGGTGGTGCCTTGCCAATATTTGATGCAAGTTTATAATCTTTATCTTTTATTTTCCTCCTAGGATCCCCGGAGCAAACACAAATTTAAAATCCACACGTACTCCAGCCCCACGTTCTGTGACCACTGCGGGTCGTTGCTATACGGGCTGATTCACCAGGGGATGAAATGTGACAGTAAGTAACGTAACTGGTGGCTGTGGTTGCAGCAGCGG
The DNA here is from genome assembly GCA_013397275.1 of Burhinus bistriatus. Classification (NCBI taxonomy): domain Eukaryota; kingdom Metazoa; phylum Chordata; class Aves; order Charadriiformes; family Burhinidae; genus Burhinus; species Burhinus bistriatus. Next base: position 101,685 of record VYXH01007651.1, on the reverse strand, counting down.
GGGGGGTCTGGCACCCCGAGGTCCTGAGTAGGGGACTCCCAGCCCTCCTGAGCTGTGGCCGGGAGCCTGTCCCCTCTGCCACCAGTGCGGAGCATGCTGCTGGCACCCAAGGGGCTGGGCACGAGTGGGCACCTTCTCACCTCTCGTGGGGAGCCGCCGTGAGTCCTGCAGGGAAAGGGGAGGGAAAGGCACCTGGCTGGGGGGGTATCCTGCCCGCATCCACCCCGGCAGCATCACCTGCATCCCCGCAGCAGCAGCATCTCCGGTTCTCTGCAGCGCCAGCTCCGACTGACACCCTGTGGCCGTGGCGATGCCTGCTGCGGTGACACAGCCTCTCCAGAACTCCCGGGGCACGGGAGTACCTGGGGAATTATTGTACAGAGAGGAGAAAATGGGGGATGAAAGAGGAGGGAGAGGATGGAGAGGGAGAGAGAGCAGTTATTTTCCAAGTTAATCTTGCACATTCTTATTTCGAAGGACTGTGAATATACAGCGTCTGCTTACATGCTTACGCTGTCTGCAGGGAACAGCATACTCTGCTGCTCACCATGTGCTGGCTTTCTCATAAATATAGAATCCATGCTGACTGTTGTGGGAACAGTGTATTCATTATCACCTTTAAAATGTTACCAAGTGGAAATGAATTTCTTTAAAATATAAATTTTCACATTTATTTTATATAAATTTTTATATATGTATACACATATACGGATAATTTTTAATGCCCCTTATCAGCTCCTGGTGAATCAAGCTGAATACCCAGCATTGCACTATGGGTGTGGTGGAAGAGAAATTTGATAAATCGCCAAAACTAAAGTAATTAGAGTAAGGGCTAAAAGCACTGTAATCTCTGTAGGCAGGACCCAGAACTGCTGGTGGTGGTGGGTCCCTCTGTCCGGACAGGGCTCTACCAGAGTCTCTGGCTGCATTTGAAGGTCTATTTGCTGCATGTTTATCCCAGAATCGCTCACAAACATCCTCACTTAAAGGGAGTACAATTTCTCCCCCCGCCCCCCCATCCCCTCTGAACACCCCATGAGCTTTGGCAGAGGTGACAGGAGTGCTGAATGTCCCTTTCTTTCTCTCCGCCCCGCAGCCTGTATGATGAACGTGCACAAGCGCTGCGTGATGAACGTCCCCAGTCTGTGTGGGACGGACCACACCGAGCGTCGGGGACGGATATACATCAGGGCTGACATCGAGAAGGATGTGCTCACCGTCGTAGGTAGGTGTGCAACCCAGGTACAAACCCTGCACGCAGAGTTGCCCAGTTGCCCCTCGGCAAGTCCGGGGAGTGCAGTGCCCAGTGTCTGACTGGTGAGGAGCAGGCGCCTGCTGAGGCAGGACAAGGCTTTGAGCCTTCTCTGAGGACACTCCTGCCCTCTGGCAAGCACAGGCTGGGGCTCCAGGGGCTTTCTGTACTAAATAGCTTTTCCACTTAGAGACTTTCAAACTGCTTGTTGAATCGGGTAAAATTTCAGCATCATGGGGAGGGGTGGCAGAAAGTTCCTTCCTTTAGTTATGCCGTGTGAAAAAGTCTGTTTTGTTGTGCTGTCTGTGATGGTGAACATCCATTTCCTGCTGTTCTTTCCATGCTCTTAATGGTACCTGGGCCCGTACAGGTCTTGGTGGGATTCTCGGGTGGTCCTTTTATCTGACTAGAGCTTTGCAACCTTCTAGGGTAGATTTAGATTAGATGTTAGGAAGGAAACTCTTTACTCTGAGGGTGGTGAGACACTGCAACACGTTGCCCAGAGAAGTTGTGGATGCCCCATCCCTGGAAGTGTTCAAGGCCAGGCTGGATTGGGGCTTTGAGCAACCTGGTCTAGTGGGAGGTGTCCCTGCCCATGGCAGGGGGGTTGGAACTAGGTGATCTTTAAGGTCACTTCCAACTCTAATCGTTCTACGATTCCACCAATTTGGAGGCTCCACAGCCTCCCCCTCGATCTGAGGGGTGTCCTGCCTTCCCACGTGGTGCTCAGAGGCTGCCGGGGCAGGCTGTCCCTGCCGTGTGGTCGTACGCTGGGGGACGCAGAGGGACATCAGCCCCTCTGCACTGCCATGGTGAAGATAGCAAGGAACCATGAAGAATGATGGTTGTTTCCCAGCCCCGATGGAGAGCTGGAGCACAGCGTAGTGCTCATGGGGCAGGCTGCTGCAGCTCTCTGCAGGGCTGGTGTGGATCCAGGGACTGCATGGGTCCCACCACCTCGGTAATGGGTGGTGGGCAGGAGCCATCCCGCGTGGACGTGTCCCCAGGGGAGGTGCAGAGTGGCAGTGCCTCTTGCAGCGCCTGCCTCCAGGGATGCACCAGGTGGTGGGAGATGGGGCCGGAGGAGGCTGCAGGCAGCCGGGCAGCGCCGGGCTCAGCAGAGGCCCCTGCCCTGAGTGTCCCAGGGACCTTACAGCCACCTGCAGGGAAACCCCTTGTCCCCTGTCGCGGTTTCCTCTGTCCTGGAACTCCTCTGTTCTTGGTTTGTGGCAGGAAACAGGATTATCCTGTTTCTAAAGGCTTTTGCCACTCGGATTTTGAGTTCCCAGAAAATATTGCTTCCCCTGTGACCTGTAAGCATCTCATGAACCATAAGCCCTATTCTTGTAAAGCCTCTTGTCCCCAGCATGGAGAGATCAGACCAAAGACGTGACACTCTCCATCGGGTGCCGGTGACAGGCGTCTCCTGGTGCGGGAGGAGGCAGGGAGAGCTCTCCGCGGGCAAGGGAGGCAGCTTGTGGAAGAGCCAGGGTTTGTCTCACGAAGGCTGAGCCCAGTGCTGAGCCGAGGAAGGAGGTTTCTGCCCACGCTGGGTAACCAGGCAGCTCTGGGCGGTTGCGGTCTCTGCAGGGGGCTGCCAAGCTGTTCACGGTTATTCACAGGATGAGTGAAGACCAGGGCTGGAGGGGGGGGGGGTGGAGGGTAAAATGCCACCTCCCTGCCCACGCTGCAAAGGTCAGCCGCCTCTCCGGGGGGGTACCGGGCTGATGACACTGACAACAAGGACTGGCTCCTTCTCTGTCATCCCACCAGCTTTGGCTGGCTCCTCCTGGAGATGTCTGCTTTCCAGCATCCTGCAGGGTGGCTGGGCTGGCAGCAGGAGATGCTGAAACGTCCACGGGGTTCGCTTTGGTGGGGTGGGGTCAGCTCTGAGGCGTCCCGCTCATAAACAGGGGCTTTATCCCCCGGGGAGAGTGTGTGGCTGTGGGGCTGTCGGGGTCTCGCTGCTCTGGGCTGGCTTCTTCTTGCTTGGGAGGGCAAGCTCAGCAGAGCGCATCCAAACGGAGACAGCTACAATGTGTGTGATCCCAGCCTTGCCGGCCCCTTCTCTGCTTCGACAAGGGGTGGCCCAAGCTGGTCCCCCCCAGGGTGGTGGGAGACCGAGGGGACTGTTGGTCCATGATGGGCACGGCAGCTCCTGCGCCTCGTGGAGGTGCCCAAGGGTGGGCGGGTGGTGGCACGAGTGACCCCAGCCTCGTGTAAGGAAATGCTTAGGCGTGATCTGGGAGTGTGGAGAAGAGCCAGGGTCCTTTCTGGCCTGGAGAGCCATCAGAAATGTTTTAAAGAAAAATACCAAGTTATTGAAAAATATTAGTGAGAAATTGAAAAAAGTTGTGGGTGTGGGGTTTTTTTATTGGGTTTTTTTTTGTATGTCTGTTTTATTTGTCCTTAAAGGAGAGCTTCAACGAACCACACAGAACTTTCTTTCACAGAAGTCCTCCTTCGCAGGCACCTTCCCTCCAGAGGATGAGGCAGGACTGGTACTCAGCCTCCTGACAGAGGCCAGGCAGAGGCTGATGGGGCGCAGAGGTTGCCCTCCCACTGGCACCAAGGGCTCCCTGGCACCCCACAGCTCCGAAGACAGGGGAGAAACTCCCCTGGCCCCTTTCCGTGCAGCTGGATTTTTCTTTTCTTCAGCTGGGTTTGAAAGACTGTTTTATTTCTGGCCCTTCATGGAGGTGTTGGTGAAAACATGTCATCTGTTGGCTTTTCCAGAAAGGCGGGGAAACGTACTGTGCTCTCCAGCTCTGCCGCATAACTGATGAGGGAGTGGGAGCACTTTGAGAGAGGAGAGACTGTGCGCTCGCTGCCGAGGTGGGGAGCCCTGCCTTCCCTCCTGCCCCTCCAGGCAGGTGAGGGGCTTGGGATTTTCACTCCAGAACTTGGAAGGGAGGTGGAAATGTCTGCTCGGACCCAAAGCAAACATGGGCACCCAGCCCTCGGGAGACGGGGGAGCTGCGTGCCATGCGGACCGCAGGCTGGGTGCTGTGGTTTGTGCTGCCGTGGGTGCCTTTGGCTCCTCTCCGGTGGGTCAACAGAAATTTCCATTCCCCCAGCAACTGTTTGCTTCCAAAAGGCAAAGCCCTCAAATGACAACTGGGGTTGTATTGCCAGGTTTTTGGCAGGGAGAGGCCAGATGCTGAAAAATTGGCCCTCGAGTTGTGGCCAGGGCTTGTTGCAGAGGTGGCAGAAAGCACGGCGGAGGGGTGGTCTGGGTTTGAGCGGCTGGGGACTTCGCGTGCAGAGTGACACGGGGGGGGGTCTGGCTGGGCTGGAAAAGCCACGGCGTGGCTGGTGGCTGTGCCGGGATGCAGGTACTCTGCAGACATGGCCAGGGTGTTGGGCTGCTCGCAGGGGTCTGTGCCGCTGACTGGCACCAGTGCCTCTTCCTGCAGGACCTGCCTCCGCCACCCCCGGGTGGCCTGTGGGGGCACGGCCGGAGAGTGGCTCCGTCAGGGACCCAGCCCGACCCGGGGAGGCAGCGGGCTGAGCTGGTGGGCAGGCTTCGGCTGGAACAGATTTCTGGTGGAAAATGCTCTTTGCACGTTTTCTGCAGAAATTTCAGTTTGGGGCGGGCAGGGGGTGGATTTCTGTCGGGGATGGGAACAACAGTGCGGCAATGGATGGGTGGGTGGGTGGCGGAGCGCCCCGAGCCTGGCAGAAGTGGGAGGCCAGCGCTGGCTGGGGAGGGTGAGCCCCACTGCCGGGGTGCTTGGTCTTGGGGGGGTTTGGGGTCGCAGGTGGAAGCCCGGCTGCTTGCCCACCTGCTTGCCCTTCCAGCGGGTGCCGTGGGGCTGGAAGCTGTTCGGGATGGAGAAGACCTCTGGCCACTAATTGTCGAAGCACAAATGAGCACGGAGACAAGCGGGAAAGGGGGAAGAGGTTTCTGCAAAGTAAGGAGATCAGGTCTGAGCAGCAAGATAAGAAAACAACTTAAAGATGGACCTTGTTCAGCTTGTGGATGGGGTTCTATGGCCCGAGGGCCAGCTGCACTAAGGGACAGATGAGCCACTGAACCTGCCACCGCCATGGCCAATCCCAAGTATTTGTCAGCATTTTACAACATTGCACATGCTCTCCCTGTGGCAGGTCTGTCCCCAGCTCAGCACGGAGAGGCTCAGCTCCAAGCACCCATGCAGCCAAGCGCAGGCAGCATTGCCCGTCGTGGCAGGCAGAGTTCAGTCACGACAGACAGCCGGATTTTGGTGCTGGGATCCCTGCTTTTCCTAAATACATCTCTCTGCTGGTTTAAGTGGGTAGTGCAGGATGCTGTAGCGGGCTGGAGCTGTTGGGGTGGTGGAGAGCAGGGCACCGTTTTTGAGGGGCTTTCCACGGTGCCTGGGCACCTTTGGTCCCAGCTGCTTGGTAAAATGCAGGTTCTGGTCTTGGGGCAAGATCTTCTCCCTGTCCCACCAGGTGTGGAGACCCTTGCCCGGAACTTTCGTAAGCTTTCCCATGGCAAAGAGCATCACAACTGTCGTGTTAAATGTGGAAGGTCCCGAAGTGTTTGGCTGTGGGAAGGAGCAGGCAGCGTTTGGCTGGGCAGGGACAAGTGCCTGCAGGTGGCAGCACAGGCACGGCCAATGCAGACAACAAACTCGATGCTTTTATTTTTTCATCGACTTCACAAATTTCACAGGAATTTGCCATATGCTTTTCGGCAGTGCGTTTTTCTTTTCTCTCTCTCAGATTAAAAAAAAAAAAAAATAATTTTTTTTTTCTTTGAAAAGGTCACCTTTTACTCCCAATGGAAAACACAGCTTTTTGGTTAAACAAAATGCGGTGTTTGTCTTAGAATGACTTGTTTGGTTAGCTAGGAACCTGAAAAATTGCATGTATTTGTATCCAGCCTCCTGAAGATGAGCGTGACTCGCCCCAGCAGTGTTTCTCCCCCCTCACGCTCTGTTATCCCAGACCCCCTCTGCCTGACGGCAGCAGGTAGGAGACGCTGCTGCTGCCGCCCGTGCAGTGGATGCTCACCATCTTCAGCTCACAAAACAAAAATCACTAGAGAAGGAAGCGTGTTTAAACGTAACGCAAACTCGCACTGTGATCCTCACACACGAGGTGCGGTTTTGACCCCAAACCGTACTGCGGTGTAGGGAAAGAGCGGGGGTGTTTTGGAGGGACGGAGCAGTCCCAGAGCCGGCCGTAGGCTGTGCTTTCCCTCAGCAAGGGTTGGGCTCGCGCTTTGCTTTTTTACAGCACTTGGCACAGCACGGGCCTGCCTACGGCACGGTCTGCCGGATACTAAGATTGTAAAAATTATGATAATAACATGAGAAAGATCCAAATTTCAGTATTTTTAACCCATTCTTAGTTCTGCAGAAGCAGGATGAACCTCAGAGCTGTAGGGTAGGAGACTGGTGAGAGCATCTTTGTCAGTTCCTGGGGGGTCGGTGGGGCTTCGAGCCGTGGCCCCTGGAGAGGCAGGGAATTGAAATTCATTAGCCAAACTCCCAGATTTCTCAAAATCCACCAAATGTGCTCAAGACAGCCCTGGCTGGCTCTTCGTGAGGTTGACTTCCATTGCGTGTGATTTAGTAAGCCAGCAGTGCTGTCCCTGGCTGATGCCAGCTCGGAGGGCAGCGGGGAGCAGCCTGGCGGTGGGGACCAGCCCTGGTGCAGCTCGGCAAGGCCAAGCGCGGCCACCCCACTGCTGGCCAGGGCAATGGACCGGGGATGACGGGGACTGGGGTCCGGCACAGCCACAGCTTTGCTGGTCTGCAGGGCTGTGCCCAGAGCAGCGGCAGCAACGGGAACCTGCGGAGCTGCGCCTCCTAATTAGCTTCCCAGCTCTTGGATCTGTGGTGCTAATCACCCCTTTACGTTCGGAAAGCGTCTCTGTTACAGCTCCTTTCATGCTATACATTGAATGTAATTGTATAATGGGTACGCCCGGGAGTGCGGCGTTGCACGCTGCAATTGGAGCCCTGCATTGCCATTGTCCGTCGCTGCTCGGGGGTGGCTGAAGCACCGGGATTTATTGGTATTCCCAGTGATTAAAAAGATGTGGCCTTGTCTAATAATAGGGCACCTGGACAAATAAATGGCACCTTCCTTATGCCTGTGGCTTTGTGCCATCGTTGGTTCGGTGCGGTGAGGCTGTGGAGCGTGTCCCCCTGGCTCTGTGCCGGGGACAGGGCTCGCAGCTCCACCAGCCAAGGGTGGTTCCCAAAATAGAGGAGGTTTCGGAGGGCCTGGTTAGTTAGGGCACAAAACAATCTGCATCCCATCTAGCCAAGCGCTTAGATATGTGCTCTTGGCAAGCACTTCTCTTCTGAAGCATCAACGTGAGCTGGTAGGGACTGTGTGATCATCACAAGTCCTGGGAGCATGACCGAGGCTGGGACAGCCCCGGCCCCCTCACTGCCTCCCCTCTGGGACACGGGGTTTTGCTTCTTGCAAGGGGGCAGCCAGCTGCGGGTGACACCCCTTGCTCGGCCATGCTCCTTCTACAGGGTTGGTTTGGCTGTTGGTCCCCGGCACAGACCGACTCCGGCTGTGCTAGGCATCCTGTGCAGCATCCTGGTGGGAGGCAGGCTTTGGCTCGGAGCCTAATTAGCCGAGATGGATTTGAGCAGCAGGAGAAAATGTGTTTGGATGTCCGGCATTTCTGTGCGTTTGGGCTGGCTGGAGTTAAAAGCGCTTATCTTCAGCACGGAACAGACCAGACCCAGGTGTCGTGGTTTAACCCCAGCCAGCAACTAGGACTACACAGCTGCTCGCTCGATCCCCCCCACCGCCCAGTAGGGTAGGGAAAAGAGGGAGAAAAGGAGGGGAAAGGAGGGGAAAAAAGCACCTCATGGGCTGAGTTAAAGACAGTTTAATAGAACAGTAGTGGAGGAGGAAAATAATAATAATGGTAAAGGAATGTAAAAAATTAAGTGATACAACACAAGTCGCTCTCACCACCTGATGATCGGTTGCCCATCCCATCCCAAGCAGTGATCGGTGATTCCTGCCCCGCCTGGCATATACTGAGCATGAGCTCTATGGTATGGAATATTCCTTTGGCCGGCTTGTCCTGTCTGTGCTCCCACTCAGCTTCTGTGGGAAGCTGAAAAAGTCCTTGACTAATATAAACATTACTGAGCCACAGCTAAAACAATATGTGTTACCAACATGAGTGCACAAGGACACACGAATGAGTGCATGAGGCTGGAAAACCTCAAGTAGCTGGCTAGAAATGGCTGATCGTGTTAGCAGCTCTGCTTGCTAAATGTGTTGTTTTAAATCACGATAAAGCATCCTTGCAATTGGTGCTGTGCATGGCACCACTGGGAGTGGGTCCCGTGAGTGTCCTTGGAAGCGAGTGGCCTGGGCTGCCATAAACTCAGCCTCCTGGGGGGCCATTCCGGGAGAATTCTCTCCAGCTCTTTGGCTTCCTTACATCAATACCATGATTTTCATAATAGGATATTTGGAGTGTCTCTCACTTCTGGAAGTGTGGATGGAAGTTGTGTGGTGGTTTCCACCGGCAGCTTGGGAGGCTGTCGGAGCTGAGCATCACTGTGCAGCCACTGGAGAGATGGCCAGTGCTGGACATGGCAGCAGGCTGGGGAGTGAGAGCAGCCCAGCCTGGGGACGACTCTGTCGCTTCTCCTCGAGGGGCGAAATGACATCTCTGCTTCTCTCACCCGCCGCGTAAACTACGGCAAACTCCTGCTCGCAGCTCTGTCATACTAAGTAGGGAGCGTGGGCTGGGTTATTGAGCTTGAGCTGCTTGACGATAGAGAACTCATCTTTTGGGCCTGGTAAACAAAATTTGGGTACCTAGCAGTGCTTTGAGATGTTTCAAATTACCGAAGCAAGTTAATTCCCTCAGATGCTACTTAAAGTCGCGTAATTGACTTTGGTGGTTTTTACCCCAGTCACTCAGGGAATCTGGTCCATTACACCCAACAAGTCTGCAGATGCTTGTCACTATTTTTCCCTGCTCCGACGTTGTTACAACTCTTGGCTTTGCCTTAAATATAAAGAGAGGATTCCCCAGAGCCGGTTGATGTCAATTTATGTCCACAAGTCAGATCCCGCCAGCTCCAAGGGCAGCAGTGCAGCGAGGATGGTGCTGCTCTCCCCTGACCTTGCAGCCAACAATAACACACAGTTTCTTCTGAAGGAAACAAGAAAAAAGAGACTTGTGAATGTAATGGCAATCCCAGCACACGGGACAGCACATCCGCACCCGCCGGTGCGGGAGGTCTGGCTAGGATGTGGTGTGAGGATGCTGCGGAGTGGGACTGACGTGGGGTGGGGGTCTCTGAACCGCCTCCTGTGGGAGAGAGACGTGATGGAGTGTGGCAGGGCATCGTTTGGCTGATGTTGGACAAGAGCAAATGTATATTCACAACCTGCGTTCTGCTCTGGGCTTTGATCAAGTATCTTATTAGTGGGAAAAGACTGCTGAATAAAGTGGGAAATTGTAGCAAATTAAAATGCCATCAAGGCGTTGCACATTTTTGCTTCCATAATAGAAAAGCTTCCCAATGCAGATTATTCGGAGCCTGTCGTATTAAGGGAAATGAATATTTGAGTTTGGGAAATGGAGGAGCCAGAGAATGCGCAGGCTGAGCTTGGACTCCATTAAATCTGTTGCTTCTCTGAGATGGTGGGACAGTAAGTTGCGTGGAGGACTCTGCTTGAGCATTGCTCCTCTCCTGTGGCTGAGCGCTGGCTGCTCCTGCCGCTCTGTACAGGTGGGAGTTGTAGTCTGTCGTGTGTCAGTGTGTCCTGCTGCGTGTCGGTGTGTCCTGGTGGGGAGCAGTGGTCTACAGGGACTAAAATGCAGAAAAAACATGAAAGGGTTATGTGCGAGTTCCAGGGTATATATGGGAGATGGAGAATATTCAGCGTATTGAGGTGACTTTGACCTGTGTGCATGGGAAAGCAGAGCGTGCCCTGTCCTCGTGCAACAGCTGCTGGAGTGTGGGGATGATGTCGGGTTCCCGCTCCTCTCTTGGGGGTCTCAACAGCGTGCTGATGTCCCCGGTGGCTCTCGTGAAGCTGAGACCCCTGTTAGGACCCGTGGGGACATGGCATCAGCTCGGGGTTACAGCCGATGCTCCTGTTGCGCCTGCAGCATTGGCAGAGACTGCCGGGACCGGAGCCTTGCTATTTACTGAGCTGATGAAGTAAAACATTGACCAAAACTGAAACCAATTATGCTGTGATTAGATAAACAAGCTGGAAGTGCGTTAATTAATAATCACCGGCCCAGGAAGATGCAGCCATAATGAGTCCTGTGCCTTTTCTATTGTGTAAGCATGTGCAAATAGATTCTTCTGTAGAGCATTAATTAAATGTTTTAACACACGAGGGTGTTAATCCAGGTGCTGGGTGCTCGCTGGAATGCGGCTGCTCCGGCTGGCATTGGTAGAGGGAGGAAGATGAGTGCTGCAGGTCAGCCCGAGAGCCTTCCCCTCTCCAAAATCCTGTCCAAGAGGTGTGAAGTAGGGGGTGCCACTGGCATGGCAGGGCGTTTTGCTGGCCAAGGCTCTGGTGAGGCGCTTGGGCTGGGTTGAGGTGGTTGAGATCTGCGCTGACCTCTCCTTGCCACGAGCGGGGCTTTTAGAAGGGTTTTTTCCCTGTGCTGGGCAATGGGAAGCAGAATTATCAGCACATATTATTGTATGTTGTTGTCCGATAGTTGTAATGGCCTTACTTACTCAGAGATGAAGGTGAAGGATTTGGCAGCCAATGTAAGCTGTCTTTAAGAGCCAGGTAGGAGTGGGTTTTGTTGTAGGCTTTTTTTTTTAACATAAAAGTGAGCCCCCATATGGCACTGCATATTTAGCAAAGAACTTTCTGGTCTCTGTTTACGCAGCATGTGAATCTTGCCTTCCCATGGAAACGTGGGTACCAGCCACGGACAGACACACGACCCCAGGCAGGTGATGGGACCAGCTGCCGCCCTCTCCTGTAGGGCTGTACAGCATCTCCCGTGCCCCCAGGGGTGAGGCCAGCGCAGCCCTTTGGGGCAGGGGCGCAGGGGAGCCGCGTCCCTTTGGAACCACCCTGGACGTGGGGAGCAGACCTGGAGCTGGGCTGTGGTCTGCATCAGCCGCTGCCTTCCCTGGGGAGCTGTCGATGGGGCACCAGCCCCCTTTGCTTGATGTGGGCCTGGTTTTACCCCAGGTGAGACACCATCCGGGGAGTGGAGAGTCAGAAACCATCCGCTTGTGCCTGCCACTCCTTTGGCTGGCAGCAGAGCTCAGCAGGGCCATGCCACGCGGTGGTGGGACTGGCAGTGAAGTGGCCTCCAGGGAGGCTTTCCTGGTGGAGACCTGCAGGAGTCCTCCCCATTGCTGCGTCAGGCAGGGTGGGGGATGCCATGCACCGCCAAGCACTGCACCCCTCCCTGGATCCTGCTGCTCCGGAGCTTCCTGGCCCACTTCTCCAGGGTAGAGCTCTCGGTGGAGCTGAAGGAAGGACCTTGTCCTGCTCTCGCAGCTGCTGGCAGCTTCTGGCCATGACCTCCATGGCCAGAACAAGCTGCCTGAAAAGGCTGTGTTCCCTCCTGCTTTGGGTATTCGTTACAGTGATATTTCTCCCCATGTTTTCTGGTGGAGATGTGGGTGTCTGAAATACGTGTCTCTTCCCGAGCCTGTTCCTGCAGTTGCGGCTGGCTGAGTAATTAAAAGATGTTGTCTGAATAATTTATTTAGAAACTATTGCAAATTTTGCAGAATAAATTATTCAAGTATTGTTCAACCAGCTCTACCTGCCCTGGCCCTGCAAGGCAGAGCGGGTGACATCTTGTTCCCACGGCAGTGGAGTGGTGTCCCCAGGCCGGGACTACACCTCCCTGCGGTGTCCCGTGGGCAGGGGAGAGAGGCTCGTCCTCGCAGAAATCCCCCCGAACATTGAGCGTCGTCGCTGCCCCTGCAGAGCCTCGGCCGAGAAGCTAGCGCCGCGGAGCTGTGGCTGCTGGGCTTGGTCTGCTGAGGCTTCACCGGGGCGCTGGGGTGGGATGTTCTGCAAATGCATCCGGAGGGGGAGAGGGGGAAGGAACTGATGTAACCCCAGGATTATTCATCCGGGGCGCCTGGACCAGCCCCGGTGCGCAGCATCTCAGCCGTTGGCAGTGCAGTGATGCTCCACGCACCCGTGGTGCCTTGGGCGCCTGGGAAGGAGCACGCTGGGTGCTACCAAGCTGCCAGTGGAACCACTGCCCACACCAAGCGCTTGCTTGCACACGCGTGTGCACAGCCACATGTCCCCTCTGAGTGTGCACAGACACCCGCTGTGTGCAGAGGAGCATGTCGGCACTGCCAGCACTGCCCTCGCCCCAAACCCCCCCAGAACCAGTGAAGTCCAGGACTTACCCATGCGTCTTCCTGACCACAGCCTGAAACCAGGGCGGCTTCTCCTCAGCAGCACCAGGAGCTGTAGCTGGGCTTGGTACCCAAAGTGATTTAAGACCAGCTGCTTTAAATGGGATTGTAATATTCTTACTCATCACTATTAATAATGATGTTACTACTTCTTAATGATGCACAAAACTGTCAGAACATGACAGATGTAAAACTGTTTTACATCAAATTCAACTGTCAAAGAAACGCCATGAACGGTTGGAGAGCAGTGCATTTCCCCTGACACAAGGTATCACTACTACACTTCTTGAGGTTTTTATTTTTCTTTCACTTACTTAATTGTTGATTTCTGCTTGAAAAGTCAGAAAGTTACTTAAGGTCAAGCAGAAGTATTTTGTTTTTTAAATGGATAGATAAAATTATTCCCATTAATGAAATTTTTTAGGTCTGCATGCTGAGATAATAACATGAGGTAATCAAATCTCATGCTTCAGGGCATAAACTGATTGACTGTGAGGGTCAGGAATTATTTTTCCCGTTCCTTAAAGAAGTGAACAATGGCCTGATAAATGACGAAGTCTTATTCATTTGTCTCCAGAGGACGTTACTCTGCCCATTTGGCCGGTGAAACGTGAAGCAAAGTCAGAGCGTTGATGTGGTGTGACATAATTTTGCATCCTCTCTTCTCGAAGGGGATGTCGTCCGGTTTGAGTCTGGAGAGCGAGCGGCTCCTTCCAGCTCTTGGGTTAGTTCTGCCGGTGGCACAGCGGCTGTTGCCGCCTGTCTCGCAGGGGGTGAGGAGTCCCCGGGGATTTCTGCTGACCTCTGGGGCAGATGGAGAGCGATGGTCACCAGCATGGACCGTGCCCGCCCCACGTGCTTGGTGCAGGACCTGGGCTGGGGCAGGGGCAGGGGCAGTTCAGTCCCCAGTACACCCCCAGTTTGAGTGGTCCTGCACCATAGCAAGTGGCAGTGGGCTGTCTGCTTTTGACATGGAGATGAGATCTTCCCCCAAGGCTCTGACATCTCCCTGTGCTGTGGACAGTCAGGGTCGTGGAAAATACGTTTTCATAATAATTTCAAAGCCAGGAAGGTAATGAAAGGTGGTAAGAGCTCAGCAGAGTTGCAGGGGAGGGCGTTAAGAGGCCCTGGTTCAGCAGGGCACTTGGCAGCATCATTCACGGTGCCGTGGCAGCGCAGGGGGGGTGCAGGCAGGGAGCCCTGGTCCCCCACGCTGGGGTGAAGGCAGGAGCCAGCAGAAGAGCGGGACAGTCACCTGCAGCTGTGAAGGCTGCGGTCGGACCTGTGGTCGGACCAGCCGAGGAGTTAAAGATGGAGCTGTGCCAAGGGGATGGGGGGAGGTCTGGCGGGGCTCCGGGCTGGGGGGCAGGGGTAGAGGAGCACCGGGCTCCCCATACGAGGCACTTCCCACGTCTGCAAACGGCAAAAGCAATTCCTGCTGTTTGTTTACAAAGCCTGTGAAGACTGCTGCCCCTGCGGGCTCATCGCCAGTCAGGTCGTGCCTTGGTAAGACCTGTTGTGGGACTTTTCTCTGATACACTTCTGTGTTTTATAATTCAAGAACACGGTTATAAAGATTGCCTTTTTTCCTATGAAGGAGACACAGATAAAAGCTTATAATGGTGATGGGAAAATATGTATTCTTCTCCTGTGATAAGGGGTGAGGGAGAGGAAGGCATTCTGGCTGCATCGATGCAGAGCCTTGGCAGGGCCCTTGGAAATTAAACTCATTACTTAAAGATTTCACACAGCAGATTGCCAGTCTTTCTGCTTGGATAGTACAAAGCTTTCCACGGAAGATTGTGACTGAGAGTCCAAATTAAGCCACAGAGTAACGACTGTGCATCCTCTGAAGTGCAGAGCTGGTATTTATGTCCAAATTTTTTTAAAAAATGATTCATTTATTAAGTGGCACGTGAAGAGAATTGTCGGGACGTTACAGAAGTGAAGTCATGCTGCTTGTGTCACGGCAAGCACTTAGAGGCGGAAGGAGGCGTGACTGCTGGGCTGCTCTCACCAGACGTGGGGCTGCGCAGGTTCGTTTGGCGGATGAGGTCGTTGCAGAGCAGGTAACGCACGTCGGGCGCTGTTGCTTCACCAGCCCTAGTGCTGCTGCGGATTTCTACCTGGACGGGGTCTGTGGAGGGGTGGCCCAGTGCAAAGCTGGCACTAACTCAGAGAGCAGCCTGTGCAATACATAACAAATCGGCAATAACCCGAGAAGCTTGAAAGCCACTCAGGTCTGATATTTTACTGTCCTCTGGAGATACCTGTTCTCTGTTGAAAGAAATTTTGAGCCTCGGTCCTCTCTGATACGGGAAGGGTGAATCCTCCTCCTTGGGCATCTTCTCACGAGTGCTTTTAGGATGCTCTGGTGTCCCCAACCCCCCTCAGCACCCTCCCTGGGGACCATGGCAGATTTTGGAGTGGTGTGTAGGGTCCCCGGTTGCTGGCATTCATCGCTACTGGGAAAACGAGACTGCTGGTGCCTACACAACCGGCAAGAGGGGACTGGTCCAGGGACTAGAGCATCGCCACGTGTCCTCCCCCTCCCTGGTTTCCAGACACCAAAGCAAGCACAGAAAAGCTGTTTGTAAATGCCGATGCTGAGCAGCTGCTGCATCTGCATCCCTGACCCCACGGACCGCTGGCTGGCCTCAACCTTCCAGCAAAGAGCTCCGACCTGTCCTGGGCATGACGGCATCCGTGGCAAGGTCACAGTATATCGCTTCTTCTGGGGCTGTCAGTAATGAAGTCATTCCTTCCCCTTCTGCCAGAGGAGCAGGAGGTAGCTCTGGCTCCCGTGGCTGCCTCATCTCAGGAGTCTGAAGAATATCTAGTGCTGCCGAATCGATAGGGCTGCCCGGGCACCTGTAATTGGGCAGCAGGCGATTCCCGGCAGGCTTGCCTCTCTCTTTCTCACGAGCTGCTGTCAAGGGTGTCACGTTTGATAAATTGAGCTAGTTTATAAACGCAGATTTGAATTTTGGCTACAAGTTTTATTCTGTGGAGCCGGAAATTGGGCGATGCTTTAGGAGGACAGGAGTAGGCTGCAGATTTTTGGATCGTTAATGTGCTTTTCAAAAATATCTGGCTCCCAACCTTGCATCAGAAACACCTTACTGGTGATTTGGGAACCGAGCAATTGTTATTACTCTTGCTGGCTCGTGGAAAGCATCTTCTAATGTCCTGCAGCATTGCACACACAGCTGGAGTGCTCTCCTCCTTGGGATTACGGGGTGAAGCTGTACCCCTGGTGAACCTCAGGGCAGAGCTGCTAGTGTGATCCGGTGGGATTTCAGGCAGCGCTGAGTTCCCTGTTCCTAACACGGCACAATCCTCCGTGCCTGGTCCCCGAGGTGTGCACCGGCCCTGGGGAGGTGACAGCGTGCTGCGCCGAGGGGCTGCTGGCGAGCACCATGCTGGCTGCTGACAAGGGGCAGGGGGGCTCCATCCCTGCAATGCTTTGGGAAGCAGGAAGCCCTCACCGCTGCTCGGACAGTGCTGCCTGGGCGGTTTGGGTGGGAGAACCTGTAAAAATCCCTGGCGGAGCTGTGTCTGCTGGCTGCAGCACAGGGGAGGGGAGATTCTGCTCTGGACTTTCTTGCAAGCAGCTTTTCCCCTGGTTATGGCTGTGCTCCATCGTGTCCCGTCAGGCTTTCCATCTCCCATATCTTTGCTCGGGCTGGAGGGAAGATAAGATCCTTCTCCCAGAAGACAGACCCTTTTTTGACTTAATCTAGGGAAAGACACTTAGATCAGCCTGATTGTATTTAATTTGTCAAAGCTGCAATCCAATTACAAGCACTCGAGGTCACCTGCAGGTTTGCTTTCCCCTTTTCTGCTCCCTCTTCTGCTCCTGCTCCCTGGAGAAGATGCTACGTCTCCCAGAGCTGGAGTGCTGCTGCCGCAGCGCTCCCTGCGAGCATCCCTGCTGGTCCCTTGGGGCTGCGGCAGCTGCGCCCTGAGGGGACCTGAAAGGAGAGCTCGGCGCTGGCTCCAACCACTGTACTTGTGCTTTCTGGTGCCTGCCCTCCCCTGTTCGTGGCTGTTCCGTTGCTATTTCCACTCTCCGTGGAAAGCACCGTCCCCAAAAGAAAGACGCAGATCAGTGCAATTCTCCTTATCAAGGTGCAAGAGGAACCAAGCAGCTTTAAACTGTTTAAAACTGAGAGCAAACAACAAATCATTCTATCAAAAAGTGAAAATAATCTCTTTTGCCCCCTTTGTCCGTTAGAGTTGTATTTGCTTTGCATTCATAACTGTATTTCATTTCTCTTGTTTGTGTCTGCATATACTCAGTTTTTAATCACTGTTTTCACACTGACTGTTGGCACAAAGGGAAGTTGCCTGTTGTTGGGTATTTTTATAGTTTGAATACTGAATTTAATCCTTTTTCTCCTCCCCAGTAAGAGATGCTAAAAACCTAGTTCCCATGGATCCTAACGGCTTGTCAGATCCCTACGTGAAGCTTAAACTAATCCCTGACCCCAAAAACGAAAGCAAACAGAAGACCAAAACTATCAAGTGCTCCCTGAATCCTGAGTGGAATGAGACATTTAAATTGTAAGTACAAGAAAAATGTTTAAACTTGTAAACTAATTTTTCTCACTCGTTAAGAATTAACGTGATTGTATTTGCTCTGATTTAATTATTCAGAGACATTAAGCTGATTCAACTGAGAAATAGTTCTTTTTGGTCCTGTAAGCGTGACTCAGAAACACTCAAACCTCTGCCCCGACCCCTGATCAAAGCCGAGCATTTCAGGGCAGGGACTCTGCATTCTCCCTTTGGAACAGATGCAGTCGGGAAATTAAATGTTCAAGAGCTGAATGGTCATTGAAGACCATCCCTTCATTTTGCATCTGTGGAGGGCACGGTGGTGTAGCGATGGCTTCCAGAACAAAACCATCCCTTTTTCTCTTCTCTCTTCCAGCCAACTGAAAGAGGCGGACAAAGACAGGCGGTTGTCTGTGGAGATTTGGGACTGGGATCTGACCAGCAGGAATGATTTCATGGGCTCCTTGTCCTTTGGGATTTCCGAGCTGCAGAAGTCGGGAGTTGATGGATGGTAAGACTTGCAATTGTTTTTAAAATACTATGGGCAAAAAGGAGTCCTGATCTTTTTGTAGGCTATGGAAGATGTGGCAGCCCGTCCTACTTTCCCACCATCCTTCTCTTCTAGGACCACCAGGTGTTTTGGCTCCCGGGTAAGGTGCTGCTCCGCCTCTCAGACTGGTGAGAGGCGCTGGTGCTGTGGTGGGCTGTGGGATGTCCCAGGCGACACCCGGAGGTGCCAGGACATCGCCTGAGTGCCCTGCACAGGCTGGCTTTACATCACCTCCTCTGTGTCCTCCAGCCCCTCGCAGGGCTGCTCAGTGCTTGGGGGGCTTTTCCCTCCCATGGGCGCGCACAGACATGGGGCTGCTCTGCCTGGGGTTCATGGCCAGGAGGGCTGGTCCTCCCCGCGAGCTCTCGCTACGTAGGCTTCAGGAGGAAGCGTTTGCCGCGCAAGCATTTTCCAGTGTTTTCTGGTTGGATTCCCTTGGTTTCTGTACTGGGGAGGCAGCGTGGCTTCATCAGGCATGCAGGAGAGCAAGGCGGTGAGGGGGTGAAGGGCTCGGAGGACACGCTTTGAATTGTGATTTGTTGCAGGGGCAGCCGCTTCGTAGCACGCAGACTAGCAGAAACGGTGCTGAGGGGCACTGTTCAATGAAAGGAGGGATGCTACCAAAGTGTGTAATTACCATTGCTTCTTACCATACAAAAGATGAACGCAGTGGGTCTGTAACACCCACGCTGAATGGGTCTCTTCATTTCCATTTTATCTCCCCCAGCAGGACACATGCTGCCTTATTTCCCTTTTTTCTTTTTTTTTTTTTCCCCCCAGCCACTGATGCCTGAGAGCTGTGTTACCTTTCCATGTGAAGTGTAGTAATTGAAAATAGATATTAAATGTCTTTTGGAAACCAAAACCCGCATGCTATTAATTTGCATTCTGCGAGTTGAACCAACACCCCAGACTCTGTCTTTTCCACCGTGAAAGGTGTACGTGTCTCACTTAAAGCAGAGAACGGAGAGGAGGAATTAGCAGACGGGCTAGCCTGCCTGCACGGCACTGGGTTGTGCGGCGTGTGCCATGCCCCCAGCAAAACCTACCCGTGACAGGGCTGTGGGCAGAGTCTGGCCGTGTTATCGCATGGCTGGCTTGCCGCAGACCAGACCCTCACTGAGACACGGCTTCTCTTCTGGAAAAAACAGAAGAAAACTGTCGCTTCCCCCCAAATTTCCAGTCACCTGTAAGGATGCGTGTGTGTCGGCAGGGGCTGGTGCACTGCCGGCTTCTGACACAGCCCAAAGTCTGATCGTTTTCCCAGCCTTTTAAAAAATCATGTAAGTGGAGATCTAAGTCGTTTTCCTTGTCACAGCATTTGGCTAGAATAAACTCTAGAAGGAGCTCTGATGTATATTTCATATCTAAACAACTGCAGTTAATGGAGAAAACAAGCTCAAAGGAAGAGTCTGTCCCTATATTATGCAAATAGCGCTTTGTTCGTTCAGTGCAGCCTCTGTAGATAACACCCAGCTGGTAACCGTCCTCCGGCTGCCGAGAGGGTTCGCCGATGGAGCCAAGGCTTTGCCCGCGGCTGTGTGAAACACCTCAGATCTGAATGACACTTCCATGATTTCTGATAATTGCTGCTTAAACTTTTTTTCCTTTTGTTGGTGAGCATCTTGGCTTTGTGCTCAGGGTTGTGGGTGCCAGCCCGGCACCCGCAGGCTCAGCGTGCTCTCCCCATGGAGCCCAGCCTACCCTGGCACCTGGGGCAGCTGATGGGGTAGGAGCTTGCCCACAGAGGGGCATCACGAGAAAGACATGCTTTGTCTGTGGGTTTTTGGGTCAGGCTTGTGTTTTGGAAGAGACATCAGTGCTTTGTGGTGTCCACCGCAGCAGGTAGTCCATGTGCTTCCCAGGCTGGGGTCCCCAGTACAGCGAGGGACCCCAGAAACAACCCTCCACTCAAGTGCGTGGCTGGGAGCTTGCTGAATGGGACAATTTGGGGGGGTGAGGTTTGGTGGGGGGAGTCTTCTAACCTTGGGGAAGGGTCACCTGGACACCGGTACAGTGGAGGCAGAGCTGTGCATGGAGCAGGAGGTGTGGTCCTGGCTGCCCGTGGTCCTGCCTGCCATCCTGACCTGATGTTCTCGCTGTGTCCTTCCAGGTTTAAGCTGTTGAGCCAGGAGGAGGGGGAGTATTTCAACGTCCCGGTGCCTCCTGAGGGAGAAGAAGGAAATGAGGAACTGAGGCAGAAATTTGAGGTGAATTGATTTTTCTTGGGAACTCAGGGGGTTTTCCTCGCTGCCTGCCTGCCTGCCATGCCCTCGGCAAGGGGCTTTCCCTGCCAGCTCTTTCCCCGGCAGTACAGGGAGTGCGGAGCAGGGTATGGCCATCACTCCTCCCTCTCCCTGCTTTGCACCCTCTCCTGGGGACCCGTGCCCTTGGCTGGTCCTTCCCAAGGCTCTCCGGGGCACGAGCTCTGAGCGAGGTTTCCAGAAGGTAAGTTCTTCAGTTACATTTAGCAAAAAAAAAGTCACTCCGAAGATTTGAAGCTTTCCAGCAATGGTTTGGCTACGTTGAGTAATTAACAAGGACCATATGGGAATGGGAAGTTTGTGATGCATCCACAAGTGGTTCCTGCCTCACTGGTGCAGCGCTGGGTTATGTCGCCACACCAGGCTGGTGCTTCCAGGGCAGGGGAGACCGGAGAGATGGCAGGGGGCTTCAAGCAGGGATTTGGTCACTCCTTGGATCGTGGCAGCTGCATGACTCCTCCAGCACGAGGCACATGGGGGACCAGGAGCAACTGCGTGGCGGTCCGAGGAATAGCAGAGAGCTGGGACAGATGTAATTTTGTAGAAGTTTGCAGAAGAGCAAGTTAAGGCAGAAGGATTCAGATACACCAGGAGCTGGAAGTGTAAGGCTCATTCGCATGCATTTTTCTGGTGGGATTGACAGGGTGTTTTTTAATTGTAGCACATGGAATGAGCCATCCATCTCGCCCTTCTTTAATTGGAAAATACAGTGACCTCCCTGTGCATGTGTGTGTCTGGCTTTGTGGTAGAAGCAGGCAGTGGATTAGCTGGGAGAGGGAACAGTTGTTTCTGGTGGATGAGGAGATGAGAGATGTGAAAATGATTCTTTGGCACTTATGTCAGGTTGAAAATACAAGAGAGGATATTGCACAATGCAGAGTTTTGTGTAGTGTTTGCTTGGTGCCCTGTGCTCCACTAAGAGCGTGATTGATTCCATGTCTCTGCTGCCTGCGGGTAGGAAGGAGTCTGAAATCCCATCATTTCTAAGAAGTCGTTTCTTCTTATTGCAAAGAAAGCACCGCAGCAAACGTCCCCCTTTCATTTGCGTTGTTTCAGGCGACGTCTGTCTTTCTGTTAGGATTATATAATTCAAAATGAGTACTTTGCCAAAAATGAGAGTTTGCCACAATGAATATAGCATGGCTAGAAGAGGAGATACTTCAGTTAATATATTCCCAACACTACATTCCAATTAAAGAGAGATGAAGATCCTGGATGTCCCAGCATGACCTGACGTGACCGCGCTCCTGCTGTCAGCACGTGCACGTGTGTTGGTGCAGCAGTTCTACCCATGCTCTGAGGTGCCGTATAATAGGATTTGTTCGTCTGTTTTTTCTGTCATGCTGCTGATTATGAATTAATATAATTAACTAAGATAAATTAAGATATTAATATAATTGGATTTGGAGCTAATCTCAGAAGGAAACCCTTTCTTAGCCATTAAACATCGTGGCAGCCTTTGTACCCTGCCTTGTGCGCTGAGACCGGGCTGGGTTTTTAAGAGGGTGATGCTGAGCCCGGGGTATCAGCAACCCCTGATGGCACTTTGCACCAAGGTGTTACCGACACTGCTGGAGGTGTAAGCCTGGAACACCAGGGCAATGTGTATGAACCAGTAATTTAATTTTCAATGGCGTAGGTAATCCATCCTTCCCGTGGGGTGTAGCACTGCTCTCTCAGCCCAGATAGTGGGGTAATCTGATGAACCAAGAGCGGAGTCTGTGCTAATTGAGCTACGGGCTAACTGATAAGGCCAAGTGACGGCGAAGGTCAGAGGAGTGACAGTGCCTTGTCTGAAGCGAGCCCGTAACTTTGTGGGGAAAGCCAGCAGCACCAGCCAGCGTGCTCAAAGTGGGCAGTGGGGCGTGCAGCCGACCCGGTGTCCCTGCCCACAGCTGGGGTCTCGGTGGGGACTCGGTCCTTTTAATCTGGCATATCAGGAGTAGTTGCATGTTCCTGGTTTTTGAACGCAGATCAATGCTGTCGGGGTTAATGCCCGAGGCATACGGAGAGGGTGGGAGACCTGGGCTTGGCGCTGCTGCCAGCTCTGGCCCATGCAGGTGGAATTGCAGAATACTCAGGGAAAGCACTATTGGTGCCTGTGAAAAGCAAAGGATGTAAAAGTGATGGGCTTTTCTGAGTGATCGTGGGGGTACGGGATTTCAGGGAGCCAGAAAGGCTCTGCAGAGCCTTGTCGCACCTGGGCTTCCCTGAGGAGCTGGCCCAGGGAAGCTGCTGTCATTATCCAAGAGCATCAGGGCTTTGCATGGGCGGTACCAAGGATCTGCACGGAGGTGAGATTACCCTGCCAGTCTCTGAAAGATTTCAGTGATGCTTGGGTCCAACTCCTCAGGGGACTTCAAGGAGAAATGTCTATTTACTACTCAATAAACGGTGGAAGATCTTGCTGAATGATTGATCCAGACATTACTGAATTAATAGATCTTTGCCTTTTTTTCAGTATAGCTAAAGTCTTCCCAGAACCTTAAGAATGAATGTAGTACATCTGGAGACTTACATGAAATGAGCCATACATGAAACAAAATAGTTGCCCTTATGGTTGTCAGCGTGAACTCCATAAATGTAGCACAGGACTGGAGAGTTTGTTCCTTTTTCTCCTTTCTTTTTCTCGTCTCACACTTACGTCATTTATATATAACTTTCCTGAATATCCAAAAAAATAAGACAGTTCTAATACAACAGTTGGCATACAACCAATGGTTGCCAGCTCTGTGAAGAACTAACTACGTGCTTTTTGTTGCATTTCATGATGTTCCAGTGGTGTTAAACTGGTGTGTATGTTGGAAGTCAAATGACAAGTTGTCTACAGCTCAGAAAATACCTTGTCCGGAGGTGTCGTTTCACTCTGCCGGGCTACATCTGTACCTTCACCTTGCTGCGTCTTCCCCTATTGCATCCCCCTTTGTGAGCAAGTCAGTGTTTCCAACAAAGGACATCCCTGGCCAGCTGAGCGGTGGCATGTGCTGGTGTCCCAGGGGGCGAGGAGCACACTGGAGCCTGGTTGTGATGCAGCAGCCAGGGTACTGTCACGGCATTTCAGACGATAAGGACTAAAAAGAATCCTCCAATCGATCTGCGTTAGTGCTGCTTGATCCTGCCTGTTCCTGGGCAGCGTGAGTCAACAGGACAAAGTTGAGATGCGCATGACAGGTTTTTATTTCGAGCGGCCTTAGCATCGCGAAAGCACCCAGCTGAAAGGACTGAGGTGTCAGCCTGGACGACACAGCAGACGTACGGATGCTCACAAAGCTGCTGGCTGGAGCCATGCCCCTTTCTGGCAGCCTGCGGTGCCATTCTTGGCCGAGGTCCTGCCGCTGCGTTTCCTGCAGCCTTCTGTCTGCAGCGGGCACGTCCTGGGCTTGACAAGAAAGCGTCCTTAGACAAAAGCCCAGCGTGAAGCCTTGCACTACATCGCCTGCCAATTCTGCTCGGTCTTTATCAGCCACTTGCTGGGACAGCTTGATAGATGTGAACGTCAGCTGCTGTTGCATAAATTCAGATGTAGTAAATTAACTATGACAAATGGAGCTGGAGAATGGAGGTCAAGTGCTTTTTTTAAAAAATTTTGGGAGCAATATTTGGCACGCTTCAGTTGTAAACCTTAAAGAGGTCTTGAGATTGTGTGAGCATCAGGGGTGTGTTAAAACCAGGTTAAAGGACTTTTGTACTCACTTGGAGATAGACATTAGAGACACTCAATAGAAAAAGCAAGACACTTCACTTGGGAGTGATGATCCTTACATCTCCCCAGCTCTTACTTTGGGCTCTTTTCTGGAAGGACCTTTCCTCCTCTTGGCCAAGCTGCATGCTGAACCTGTTTTGTCAAGGAGGTCACGTTGTGTTTAAATCCTCATCTTGTCTCCTGTGAACATACCGTGATGCTGTGAATTCAGGTCAAGTGCAAGGCTGATTGTGATTGAAGCAGCCCCTCTTCAAACATCGACTCGGGAGCAGCTGCAGGCAGCAGGAGGGACCTGAAGTCGCTCTCACGCTTGGGTGCTGGGTGCTCGCCTGGGCATCTGCCGACGCTGCTGGTGATGCTGTGCCTGAAGCGGGCCAGTTTGCTGGGATGAAGCAAATGAAAATCCTCTTTCTTTCCCCTCTTTTTGTTGCTCTTTTCCACTCTGCCCAGGATTGGAAAGCTTTCCACTGCTTTGGTCAGTGTTTCGGTGAGGCCAGTGGCCAGCCCCAGTGCTGCTGGGCTGGAGACCTGCGGGAGAAGGAACATGGGCTCCTTGGAAATGCACAGGTGTGCTTTTGGGTGTCATTTAATGGAAGCATAATACTGCCCTTGAATTTCATTACACCTTATTTTCATAGAGGTTAATTTAGTGTCAAATCTGATCTGACAAGGTTGTTTTTCAGCTGTGATAGAGTATTTAGGAAGCTTTCACAGAATATGACTGTTTTGCCTGCTGATAAGTACATGTTTCTTTTGGAGATAGCTTTGAAATACAATGGGGTGAGGATTGCTGAAGGCAAAGCTACACAACACAGGGGGGGCTTCGTGGAGACCCAGAGGCTGCATTTCTTTGGTTGCCCACATTTAGATCACTCTTTGGCCAAGTTCAGCGAGCAGCTTTCAGTGGATGCCAGAGCTAAAGGCTCTGGCTTCGTGAATGGCGAAGGGTTGAGTCTCTGAGGCTGTGCACTCTTCTGACCAGAGATGATGGTATTTTTCACTTGGGTAAGGTTTTGGAGGTTGCCACGCTGAACCACACAGTACAGTCATCGTTTCACCCTTGGTATACCACAACGTGTCCGGTGGAACTCCTCGTGGTGGGGCGAGCATCAAACCAACAAGGACTCTGCTGTGTGTCACCTGAGCTGATTTGAAGTAAAATGCTCAAAGCCGGGTACCCTCTTCTTTTGGGGATGTTGTAAAAGCCTGAAGATTACAATGAGGAGAACCCTTATACTTTGGGAGAGGTGACTCTATTTCCTTTTCAAGGTGTGCACTTTTCCCCACTGGAGAGCAAGCGTACTGCGTGCGGCTCCGCTCGCGGCGGTAGCAGGTACCACGACGGCTGTTGGATGATTTCAGCCTCCTCCTTGGGGCAGAGCTGCGTTAGCAATTATGATGTTTGTAAATCCTGGGGACCATTCCTTTAGTTTTCAGCGCAGGAGTTTTTCAGCTGTTTGTAGGTGCTGCAGGTGACCTTGAATGGAGAATTTTACAGCACGGAGAACCTTGCAAGAACCAATTAGCAGCAGCGGCGGCTTGGAGATTACTTGTGAGGCTCCTATCTGGAGGAGCTGCGAGCAGCAGCCAAATTGAACTGCTGGAATCGGGTTAATGGAATTTCATGCTAGACTGAGCTCAGTGCAAGCCTTACACTGTCGCATATTTCTAAAAATTAAAACCGAATAAATTGTGAGATAGCTTTTACAAACTGGTTCAGCAAATTAGATAGCCCCTGGACCAATGAGGAGGTGCCGAGCCACTGATGAGATTTTGTGTTTAAAAGTGTGGGGGTTTTGTGAGGCTCCTTAATAAGCAATTGTGATCGCAGCAGCTCATGCGATTGCTTGGGGATGCGGGAGGAGTGCTTTCTATTCTGGTTTGTTCAAAATGGATTTGTGGCTTCCTACGTTCAGCCTGAACTGGCACGGGAGTGCAATGCTCTTCAATATCAGATAGTAACGGAGGTGGAGCTGGATAAAAAGTCCTGCATTTAACTTAATATATTTATATTCACCTGTCCTTTTCTGTTGAGGTGAGAGACAGAAGTCAGCTTTGAGAAGAAAAAGCTTATTTAAGCCTCTGTTTTATGCTTCAGGTGACCTAGAGCATGTTACAGGGTAGCTTCCAGGCACATTGGCTGCAGGGAGAGGGGTAATGGGGTAATGGGCAGCTGCGGTTCCCAGTTGCTCTCGGAGAGATTAACTGGGAACCAATGAAACAGTGCAAGGCGTTGGGGCTGCTGACATCTCCACTGCCCTTCTTGGTGCTGTCCCTGTCACGCTTATGGAAAAGGTTCCCATAGCTCAGGGTAGGGTTTGATAACGTGGGATTTCAGGAGCACTGGCTGGTTTTGTAATGACCTTTCTTCACATTGTTTCCAGTAACTTTTTTTTTTCTCTTTTCTCCCTCTCCCATCTCCATCTTTGCAGAGAGCCAAGATTGGAACAGGGTCCAAGGCTGCGGATGAGAAGACAACAAATGCCATTTCTAAATTCGACAACAACGGGAGCAGAGATCGGATGAAACTTTCAGATTTCAATTTCCTGATGGTGCTGGGAAAAGGAAGCTTTGGGAAGGTGTGGTACAACATGCGCCTTCGCACTTTCTGTCTTTAACACGTTTGTAGTATTTCTGACCTGCGACCGCATGGCTACTGTGGTGTGATCTGTCCTTGCTCTACCCGGGAGCACTGGTGTCATGGTAATGGGAGCCCAGTTTGTTGCCTTCCTTCCGGACTGTGTGACTGCTGTGTCACAGTGATGAAGATCTGAGATGTCTGATCAGATCACAAAAATCAGGTGCTCCCTTTTGGGAAGCAGGGTGCGTACTGTGTCTTTAAAGCTCTTCTTTATTTGACCATTTTTGTCTCTAATAATTACAAATATACGTGAACATTTTAATTAACTTTCCAGACCAGTTATAAGTGGTAACAGAATTTCATTCTTCTAGTCATTATGTGACTTGGAGCCTTGATTTTTCTTGGGGTCTTGCCAACTTTGTCATGATTTCTATTAGAAATTCCAGTCCCCGGGTGGCTGCTCGGGCTTCACAGCCTGGAGCAGGCAGGAAGGTGGGCTGCTGTTGCTGTGCACCAGCGAGATGTTTGCGGGTGTGATGGGTGGCCTGAGGCCGCTCTGATGAGTGAATTACCTTAATTGCAGGGAATATTGCTCTGCCTTTGGGCACATCTGTTGGCTGGGCAGTGGAGGCAAGGAGAGAATACCAGGGGAGCAATGCTCATCCATTGCCTGCTGAGCACGAGGAGCAAACCCGCCTTTCACAGCTGGTACCAGTTCCCTCTCCCAGCCTTTTGCTGCTGGTGTTTGAGCTCTGGGAGGTCCCAGCCTCTCTGGACTAGGGTGTTGACTCCCCTTCTGGAGGTGGAGAGCTTAGAGATCCACTGAAGCGTCTGTGACAGGACAGAGCACCAGCCTGCAGTTTCTCTGCCAGCGATGCTGCTGGAGAGGAGGCTGCTGTTACGCTGTGCTTTGCATCTTTGCTGCAGGTTGGCAGCCTGGGGGAGCAGGAGAGCCCCGTGCGCGCTGTACCAGTGCTGCTCTCACTCAGTAACGTATGTGTATCCCTGTTTCTGCATCGCTTTTGCCCCCTTTTCTCTCCCTTCCAACACCTAATCCCATTTAAAGTCTATGCCTGGCATCTGGAAACTCTGTAGTTGTGGTTTCCGCCATCCCCCCGCTCCCCAACCCCCCCGTCTTTCTTTTAATTTGAGAAACGTTAGCAAACTCTTCAGTCGGCATCATGGCTTATATAAGGGAATGTGTGACAGAAACTGTTCCCTGGAACAGAATGTTATAAATATGCTAATTAGTGCTTATTAAAACAGCACATTGGTTTCTACGGTGAGATGCAGCCTCACCCTCACGTGTGCCTGCGCCTCGCCGGGGAGCGCTCCCCCGCGGCTCCCCTCCTGCCTCCCTGGTGTCCCTCTGCCTGTCCCACTGTCACGGGGACACCGAGGTGGCACGGCGAAGGGTGCCCAGCCATAGGGCCTTGCTGCAGAGGACGCTTTGCTACTTGCTTGTTGTGCACATACACAGAGGTGCCAGATGTTTCATGGGGTCATCGAGTAGTTTGGGATGGAAGGGACCTTTACAGGCCATCTAGTCCAACCTCCCTGCAATGAGCAGGAACATCTTCAACTACATCAGGTCACTCAGAGCCCCGTCCAACCTGGCCTTGAATGATTCCAGGGATGGGGCATCTCCCACCTCTCAGGGCAACCTGTGCCAGTGTTTCATCACCCTCATTGTAAAAAATTTCTTCCTTATATCTAGTCTAAATCTACCCTCTTTTAGTTTAAAACCATTACGCCTCGTCCTACCGCTACACTCCCTGATCAAGAGTCCCTCCCCAGCTTTCCTGTAGCCCCTTTAGGTACTGGAAGGGGCTATAAGGTCTCCCTGGAGCCTCCTCTTCTCCAGGCTGAACAACCTCAAGTCTCTCAGCCCGTCCTCCTAGGAGAGGTGCTCCAGCCCTCTGATTGTCTTCATGGCCTCCTCTGGACCCAAAGGAAAGGAAGGAGCTGGGCAGAGGTGCACGGCGGGTTCCCTGCCCTTGGTGTGCCGAGCAGCCGGTTGTGTCTGTGGCAGTGGCGTCCTTCTCCAGGGCTGGCACCACCTGCTCCTGTGCTTGGCCGTGTGCTCCAGCCTCCCTCCTCCCAGCCCCTGCTGCTTGGCTTCAAGCAGGCTGTGAGAGCTCTTTGGGTATAATCACACTGTTTTAGTGAGTCTTTGTCTCAGGAATAAGCTTATTAACCCTTTGGCATCAGTAGCTCAGATTTACTGCTTAGTGTTTTTCTCTCTCCGCCACCACAGCTGTCCAGGGTCAGGTGTACCTATGTGTTGGCCTCGATGGAGTTTAATGAACTTGCTTTCTCTACATCCAGCATCAAAATATCTACAGTTATTATGCTGGAGCATTCCCAAACAAATACTCTTTATTACAGGAATAAATCAAGTTAAGTATCAGCTTTTTCTGCACCAAAAAAGATTTAAAAAATTTTAAAAGACAAATGCAGTCTGCTTTCCAGAGTGAGCTGCCAGATGGAGGTCCCCACAGAGCCAGGCATCAAGGTTTAGGCGATGGAAAAAGTTCTGGTTTGGAGAATAACTCAGGGACAGGGGCTCGGGTGTGCGTGGTCCCAGCTCAGCATAGAATCGTCTAGGTTGGAAGGGACCTTTGAGATCATCGAGTCCGACCATCATCCTAACACTGCTAAAACCACCGTTAAACCACATCTACCCATCTTTTAAATACCTCCAGGGATTCCACCACTTCCCTGGGCAGCCTGTTCCAATGTTTGATAACACTTTTGGTGAAGAAATTTTTCCTAATATCCAATGTAACCCTCCCCTGGTGCAACTTGAGGCCATTTCCTCTCATCCTATCGGTTGTTACTTGGGAGAAGAGACCGACCCCCACCTCACTGCAACCTCCTCCCAGGTAGTTGGAGAGAGCACGTTCAGCCCCAGGACGTGGGGCGATCCTTGGTGCTCCTTGGTGATCTTGAGTCTTCTTGGGCTGCCCCCTGCTGCTGCCCACCCCGGCTGCGGTGTCCGTAGGAGCCCCCGGGAGCTGCAACTGGTGGCAGTCCTCTGCTGGGCTGGCAAGCGGAAGGGAGATGTTCCTGACTGAAGAAGGCAGCACTTGGCACAGCCCACCCTGGGTTTGCTTTGCTGTAATATAAATAGAGGAAAGTTAAATTATGTGGCTTGCTCATATTTTTGCAGGTAATCAATCTGTCATGCTATCAAGCTGTCAGTCTTTTCTGGGGGTTTTATGGTGTTTTTCTGAGTGGGGCTGATTCTGTTGCCTCTGCAGTTATGGATTGGAGTGAATGGGAGACAATTTTCATGTCCTATAATAATCTTCAAGCTGTAAAATGCTTTCTTCTCCTCTCTGGGTGTGAAACGTGGCAGAAGGGCTGGTAGTTGAGGGACTCGGTCTCGGACTTGCAGAGTTGTGCTGTAGCCCCTGGGCACGTGGTGAGGTTTGGGTGCCCGCTCCCTCCTTCACCAAGGTGCATCTTGTGCGCAGCTCTCTTCGGAGTGTTACCAAACTGCTGGGTGCACTCGCTTGTTTGAATCTTTTTGTATTTATGGTGCAATGGGTTCCCGATTTTTTTTCTTGGTCGTTATCAGCCGCTGCTGAAGCCTGCTCGTCGGTGGCTGTCCTTCTCTTGAGATTTCAGCCGTACCCGTGCTGCAGTCACCATAGGAACTGCGATGCCAGCGTGCTGGAGCCAGCTCGGAGCCAGCCCCTCACACACCCGGAGCAGCGAGCTCAGAGCAGGCGCCGCTGTGCAGCTGGAGGGGCTGCAGCTCCGCACCGCAAGCTGTCACGCTGGCATCGCACCGCCGGGCAGGGTCAGAGGGAGACGGCGTCTCGGTGGCATAAACTCCTCCAGGCTGCCGGCAGCCCTGCCTGCTGCTCGGGGAACAGGCCACGTCTGCTTGTGCTTGTGCAGACTTCGTGCCTGTCGCTCAGGGTGCGGAAGGTATTTTCTCGATTGGCCGTAGACCAGAGCCTGCAATCTCTTCTGCATATGCAAATTCGCAGTGATTACAGCATCCTGAACGGCATTAGTCTCGATGCGCACTTCCGGAGCTGCTCGCTCTGCCAGCCCAGATGTGAGAAAGAAATATAGTAAGGTGGCAGCATCCCTCTGCATTCCCCCAGGCACAGGCTCTCGCACTTGGCCTCTTCGCTGAGGGTGTCGCGCAGCTGATTTTTAGGCAGCTGCAAAGTCCTTTTGGCCTTTTACGTTTCAGGAAAGCAGGACTGGTTGGCTCAGCTGTGGCTGGGGATTGCCGTGTCATTGGGAAGCTACCGCTTGAAACATTTTCAGTCCGTATACACCCTAGAGCGGTTTTTTTTTTTTGCATTTAATGTGGTACACCAGCCAACCTCTGCCTCTCGCCGCGCTGCAGAGACCGAGCACACTGGGGTGGTGGTAGCCACGTCCCCGGTTGGGTGGGAATCGCGCACTGACATCCCAGTGGCATGCGCCGCTCTCTCTGGCGTTTCCTCCCGTGTGGGACAGGGTCCCATCACCTCGGCAGGGAAGTCTCCTGGGGTGTTTATCCCTGAACAGGCTCCTCCAACAGCGCTCTCTCCCCTGCAAAATATCTGGAGAAGCACCTGGATGCTTTCCGAGCCCTGCTTGGCACTGTCATCTCTCTGCCTCCGAAGGGGCTCCTGCTGCCACCCCCTCCCTGGCGCGGTCCCTTCGGGGCAGTAGTAGATGCCAGGCTCAGAGATTCCCTGGTTTAGTTACTTTTTGTCTGACAGGGTTACGGATAGCAAGGTAGGTCTGTATGTAATTGATATTGCATCTAAACCACTTACTCCCAGGTAACAGGCTTCCTCTTCCCACAAACTGTGTTCTTGGAGCAGTCGCTTCTCTTTTCCACCAGTTTTGAACTGCTGAAGCCCATCTGCTTTTATCACCTAGAAATCAGCCCTGTTTTTTAACCCCTGGGCACGGTGACTTGTAACTCATGTAAAAATGGTGAAGGCAAATGGAGGCGGTGAGCTGAAACGGTTCAGTTTGAGCAGAATCGCAAGGGAGGGCAGAGGTGCCACCCTGTCCCACTGCTGCAGGCAGGGCACCGGGGTTGTCTGTGCCCGTGGGCGCTCCTGCGAGCTGAGCTCGTTGATTCGGTGCAAAGGGCTGTTGCAAGACACCTCGGGGAGCTGGTAGAAGGAAAGGATGAAGCACAAATCTGGTCCCAGTTCCTGTGCCTTGCTGGGCTGCATCACAGCAGCACGCCGAGCTGCTCCAGGTTCTCAACTGTCTTCGAACGTCGGCGCGTAAATAAATCGGTTACTGAAGTCACTGAGGCGCTGTCAGTCTGCTTTTCACCCCTGCCGACGGATGAGTGCGGCGTGTGGCTGCTGCACTGCCGGCCCCGCTGATGGAAATGTAAATGTCAGTGGCTTCTCCAAAGCACTTGGCACGGAGGAGCCCCGATGCCTTTCCCGGCTAATCCTGACAAGCAGCGTGTCAAGGACAGCCAGCCTCTCCAGGGCCACAGCCAAGCGCCTGAATGGAGCCAGAGCCACATGCTTTCAAAAAGTGCTCTTCCCTTGTACTGTTATTGTCACTCTAAAGAGTGGGTGGGCACCGAAGACCTGTCCTCAGGCTGTGTCCCCTGCCTTGTCCCCAGTCCTCGAGCTGCGTCCCCTGCCTTGTCCGCAGTCCTCGGGCTGCGTCCCCTGCCTTGTCCGCAGTCCTCGGGCTGCGTCCCCTGCCTTGTCCCCAGTCCTCGGGCTGCGTCCCCTGCCTTGTCCGCAGTCCTCGGGCTGCATCCCCTACCTTGTCCCCAGTCCTCGAGCTGCGTCCCCTGCCTTGTCCGCAGTCCTCGGGCTGCGTCCCCTGCCTTGTCCGCAGTCCTTGGGCTGCGTCCCCTGCCTTGTCCCCAGTCCTCGGGCTGCGTCCCCTGCCTTGCTGCTCCAGGGCTGGCAGCTGCCGCCCTCTCCCCAGCCCCCAGAAAGGGCTGCTCTTCCCCAGGACAGGCGCTGCCCCAGCTCCAGCTCCCCGGGGAGGCTCGGGGCTCTGCAGGGGAGCCGGGCACGCTGTGGCAGGGAGCACCGGGCTCCAACCTGGCGTCATCTGCCTGGGGCTGACAAGAGGGTTCATTCTGCTCTCCTTAGTATCTCAAAAGTTGTCTGTGAGACCCACTCGCCTTTCCTCTGCCAGTCTGCTACAGTCTGAAATGCATTTCAGTTCCACTCTATTGATGTTGGGTTCTTGTAATTTATTTTCAAAACATCCAAAGTCCTGTTCCTCACATGATTGGAGGATTTCTGCCGACTCTTTCAAATGGAAAGCAATTCATTTCCACTGAGTGCTCGAATCTAACGTGATGAGAGAGTGCGAGGAGGGAAAACGGGAAGCACAGCGTGCTTTCAGAGTCCGTTCATTTTGCTGGCAGCCCGAGGAGCAGCTTACGCTGATGGAGCGTGGTGGATCGGCCTGGGCAGCTTCACTGGGGCTGATGGGATTAATGAGGGAAATTTGCACCAGCAGAAGCAGTGCATCCCATTTCTTGTAATAAATAAACTTGCAAATGGGTGAAACTGGTTTAAAATGAGAGATTGGATGGATTCTTCTGGATGAGAGGGGCTTTGGCTGGGTGATGGACCAGCACGTAATTGGGTTTTGATCTCTGTGCACATTGTGGAGGGGGTGTGTGAGGCAGAGAAAACCTCGCTTTTTTTTTTCTTACTATTGGCTATATACTGCCTCTTTCCCACTTTGTTTTTACCACTTCATAATGTGATGGACTCTGTATTCAAACTCTTGACACCGTCCCCCAGTGCTGCTTGTACCCTGAGGATGCCAAACCAAGGTCCAGCTGGGGAACGAAAGGTGATGACGGGTGGTTTATGGCTCAGACATCGGCAAACCCCTCAGACTGGGTTCCTTGAGGTGATTAGGTGGCAAGGAAGTAGATACATTACTTGTTAGACTTAGGGTTCCTAAATGCTTCTGGAAATACTACTGGTGCCTTTCTGTATTATTTGGCACCTGAATCTCTTTTCAGGGTTAGAAAGGGAGCCACAGGAGAATAAGCAAGCCATTATTTTTAACTGATGGCTGTGGCAACCTAGAAGCATTGCAGATCCACGTTTTGCTTTATCCCACATGTGTCCTCTCCCTCGTGCAGGTGATGCTGGCGGAGAGGAAGGGCACGGACGAGCTCTACGCCGTTAAGATCTTAAAGAAGGACGTCGTTATCCAGGACGATGACGTAGAGTGCACGATGGTTGAAAAACGCGTCCTGGCTCTCTCCGGGAAGCCTCCATTCCTGACCCAGCTCCACTCCTGCTTTCAGACAATGGTAAGTGCCGGTGCCGCAGCCTGTCCCTGGGCAAAGGGCAGAGTGGACTGGAGACCCTGCTGGACCCTGAGTGGGGGGAGTCTGACACTTTGCAAAACGTATTTTAGTCACTTGGCTTCAGTGGTGAGTTTGTGGGCAGAAACCTTCTTCTAGAGACCCAGTGTCACAGTTATTCAGGACTAGTGCCTTTTTGGGTGGTCACAGGGTGCCCGAGAGCTCTGTGGACAGAACTGTAGGAACTTCTGCCCTGGTCATGTATTTTTTTTCTTTTTCTTTTATTCATGTTTCTTTCTTTGGATATACATCACTATGCTTGCAAAAGCAGCCATGTATTCTCTGCCTTGGCAACCTCACAACTTGTCTCACTTGCTTGCGAAAGTGCCTCCGTGAACAAAATGTGTGTGCGTTAAACTGGAGGCGGTGATGTACAATAACTGCACCCCTGAGATTTTTTTCATCAGGGAGCTGTTGATGGCATTAGACGTGGTTTCCCAGCCCCTCAGGTGCCCCCTCCCCCCAGCCCGTGATGTCCGTTACGATTCGACAGCAAAGAAGTGCTGTGCTTTTTCTCAGGATTCATTCTTGTGGTCGAAAACCTGAGTAGAGAGTGAAACCTAATACAAACCGCAGGAAATTCAGTTCGAAATGGGCATACGATTGAGTTTGTACAAATCAGAAGGGGGAAGTGGGAGTGGGGAAGGGGACAAGGGACCTTTAAAGCAAGCTCTGCCCAGCCGTCGGGCAACCTGTGAATGAAAACGTCCAGGTACGTGTCAGCAGGAGCCGGGAGAGGGAATCAGCAGAGTCCTTTAGAACGATGACAATGCTATCCAGGAGGATTACATTTTAATATTATCCCAGAAATTTCATTTACTGAACGCATTCAGTGTATTTAAAGCCCGCGGACCGGCTTTGCAGCTCAGTAATCAAAATGTGGCAGGAGAAGCTATTTCACACAGCATCTCTCTGGCATCTGAAGTGAGTCAGCGCGGGATTATTCCTGGCAGACCTATAGTAGCTTAATAGTAATCGTATTTGTAATGTAATCAAAATGTATAGCAGGGTGTATTATCAAATGCTGGCACAAAGCACTTTGATTTCTGGGAGCACAGTCCAGAGCACACTTCTCAGTCAGGGCTGTTAGTTCAGCGACTGGTGGGAGAGAGAGAAAAGCCCAAAATCTGCATTTTAAAGTGTAACTGAAGATGAGCAATGAGAGAGCTCCTGCGTGGGTCTGAAGGACGAGAAACCCCATGCTGGTCCGGCTGAGGGATCTTGGGGTGCTCCGCCCCAAAAAGGTCCTGGGTCAGAGCCTGTGCTCCCGGGAGGGGGGGTGAGCTGGGTGTCCCTGGGCATCCCCAGGTGTCTCCAGGTGAGCCATGCCTTCGCTGACGACCTCCCTTCCCTCTGGGGCTCAGCAGCAAAGGGCACAGCAGCAGCGACACTGAGAAATGATGAATAACGGGTGGATGGGGAACTCGGCTTGTCCTGGCTTTGACTCTTGTTCACAGTGGGGAGTCAGGCAGGAGATGGACCAAACGAGCGATTAATTAGAAGGCGGCAGGCATTGGAAGGAGCCCTGGGAATTGCGCCTTGGCTGCCCAAGGAAGAGGCGTGCGTGTTTTACCAGCTCCATGGGAGTCTCTGCAGGCGGTATTTACATATCTGTAACATGCTCAGTGAGTTTGGATGCTCCAGACTTGGACAGACCCCGTCCTTTTCTGCCATAGACAAGAGCCAGGACGGCTTTCCATATCCATCCCGCTCTTCCAGCCTATAGGCTGGCCAGCCATCTGCTGCTTTAGTCATGACATTTTTTCCTCTGAAGCACCAGCATTCTCTTCTCCACCCAAACGAGGAAAGCTCAAATCCTGCTTTTAGAGCTCAGCTGGCTGTTTCAAGAGACCATCTTTTTAACAGTCTTCCTTCTTGAAGTTGATCGATATATTTAGGAAACAGCTGCAAATGAGCGCAGTGTTGCTTTGCTTTCCAGTTACTGTCGCAGGATGACAAGTGTGACAGTGGCTGCTGAAGGTGACTTTGCCTGCCCCGTGCATTACTGCTGAACTGGATTGACGCCTTGGCAGAGGCAGTCATTTACAGAGGGGCATGCTCCGAAATTCCCAGTCATCTGATAAGCTGAAATCTCTTTTCTATCCCATCAGTGCCACACGTTTTACATAGCCTGATTACCCCTTCGGTACCGTATTTAACTACCTTTGAGGCCACCCCGCTGTCAGGGTGCGCTGTGCGTCGCCAGGCAGTGCTGCACCCCGGGGTGGAGGAGCTGATTACCCCAGTTGCTCCGTAGCCCTTATTATGGTAATGCTTACATTTGCATATCTTCTGGGCTCCTGATCCTCACTGTGTTAAAAGCAGGGCAAGGTTTTTATTTTAGGAGGAAATGAAGAATGGGAAATATTATGAATTATTACATAATACTGCGAACCTGAAGCTTTCGCAGCGCTCCAGCCTTTGTGTCTTTCCTTTCATGGTCGAGGGCTGGGGCGAGCCTGGGGAGGCGTTGAGGCCCCACGACTGGTTTTTGAAGGCTGTAGAAGTTGCTTGTGGTAAGGAGGGTGATTCAGGCCTGGTGTCACGCTGCGCTTTGCTGTTCTCATCCATAACTGACACACGCATGGGTCGGAGCACAGGTATCTGCTGGCAGGGAAGACCCGCTCGGACAGCAGTCTGTGTCCCACTCCAACGTGCACCTCCAGTGGTCTGGAGCCATTGCTTCTCCCTGCCCAAGAAATGTCCTGCAACGGTTTAGGTTGGTGGTTTTGGCAGTCTTGCACGATTTTCTTCACAGCCATTTCCCATTAAAAAAAAGAGCTGTGAAATATCGGAGGAAGGTGGCATTTCCAGGGCACGGATTCCCCGGGGTAAAGGTGTCGCTGGTGTGGAGCTCCTGCTTGCCCAAATCTTGTGTCTCCCAGGACTTGCAGGGCTCGTTCTAGAGCTCCATTTGAGACATAGCACAATAAGATCCAGCCGGTTTTGTTTTATTAATCCACAGTTCTGAGCTTTGTGGGAATGCTCAGGTCTTGTTTCTTGCCTTGCTGCTGTCCTCGGGGTTGGTCATGGCCCACGCTTTCTCAAATCGCTAGCAATGTTTAGAGGACTGGGCTTACATCCAGCAGGACTAACGCTAGCAGTGAATGCAGGAGCCGTGCTGTGTATGCAACCCCCTCGCCAGCTCCCCGCAGTCGCTGCGGCTCCAGGGCAGTGGATGGTGCGAGCCCGAGCCTGCCCCAGCGCACGGCTTGGCTTTCCCTGGGAACAGCCTGGTCCAGAGAAAAACACATCGCTTCAGCAGCTTGCTTGGGAATTTCTTAGGTCCACACCTACGTGGCTGCCACACTGTGGAAGAGGAGGGGTGCTTTAATCCAGAGAGTCTTAATTAATGAAAGCAAAGTGCATTTTACACATTAGAGGCAAAGTCAGTGTGTGCTTATAGGTGGCTGTGATTGCACCTACTAGCAAGTGTTTTAATTGATTCAAAGCCACCGATTGACCTGTTTGCTCTAGTCTTAACAATTTCTTAATTAATTAACCATGTGTGAACATTAACTACACCCTCAGACCAGGCTGGGAGGAGCGAGGAGAGGGGATGCAGCCTCCTTCTGCCTCCCCCGCTTGACCGGGGGCTGCTGGGTTCCCTGTGGGCATGTGCATCCCCAGCACTGCCGCAGGCTGCTCCCGGGGAGAGGGCGAGACTGGAGAGCTGGGAATGTCACGCGTCCCTCCCGGTGCTTGGCCGTATCATACTGGTCATTGCCTGTGCAGGGAGGCCAGTCCCCGTAGGAACTGCTCACCTCTCTTGTGTATCTCTTAATTGAAGCCCTGCGGTGCCTGGGGAAATACCAGCACGGAGCTGTCGGATCAAAACACCCTGCAAAATGGGCTCAGCAGAGAATGAGAGCAAATTTATTAATGGGAAGTGAAAAACCTCTTTTTTTCTGCCACTTGCCTTCTCCATCGGATCTGTCTGCAAAGGTGCAGAGCTTAAGTCCAGAGCATTGCAAAGGAATTAGTACCTCTGTCTTACAGACTCTGTACGAACACGAGCTCCGCCTGCACCCCTTGGGGAGGGCAGTGATGATAATTGTATTGCCGTGAAAAATATAGACTGGAGCTGTCGGTTGCCTTGGCCCTTATTTCTGACCCCTGCAGATTCCCTGCTCTAATAATTCTGCTGCTAATTATGTGCTTTTTTTCTTTAGGATCGTTTGTATTTTGTGATGGAATACGTGAATGGTGGGGACTTAATGTACCAGATCCAGCAGGTTGGGAGGTTTAAAGAGCCACATGCTGTGTAAGTTCAGTAGCCCTAGTTTGGCACCTTCAGGGTAGGTATTTGATGTACCTTTGTCATATAGCTGGAAATATAGTCCAAGCCACAGGCTTTTGTGGTGCCAGTCCTGGGCAGAAAGGGAGGGGAAAGGAAGAACAGCAGGAATTGGAAGGTGCAGGATGATTCTTTGCCTGGTGCCAAGGATGCTGGTGCCTCCAGCGCATCTTTGGGATACACTGCGCTTGTTGATAGGTTACTAATTGACCTTCATAAAGGCACCAGGCAGGGAGGTTTGGAGGCTTCCTGGGAGACACTGGCAGCAGGTGGTGAGCTCCCAGCCACTGTGCTGCCAGCATGCCTCTGTGCTGCCCTGTGTCCGTCCCCAGGATATGACAGGGACATTGAGTCTTTGGCTCCTCTACTGGGGTTGCCAACCCAAGTGTTAACTGGTAGCTTTTGGCTCCTGCTCCTTGTAATCTGGACAGAGCAGAACGTGTTTGTGAAAGCCTTCGTATGCTTAAATAAAAAACACAAACAGTGAGCAGAACCTGAGTGGGTTTGAACTGGTGTTTTGCACTCTGGCAGAGTCCTCAGAGACCCAGAATATTCTTTAAGGAAAGCGGTGGCAGTGCATGTTGTCTCCTTGGCCTGCCCGAGACAACAGATAACTTTTCAAGCTGCGTTGCCAGCACACAGAAACGAACAGCCGTAGATCCCAGCTCTCGCTTAATGAGAACTTGTGTAACAAGAAGTGACAGCCCACAGCAACCTGATCGTATCCCTACCCGATATGAGCGGAGGGCGGGTTGTGTCATTCTCGTCTGATACTTGTCTGGTATTTTTATGTTGTGGCTGTCTTTATCCTTTGGTCATGTATGCCCAACGCGTTTCATTTGGTGCGACTGGATTTGAAAGGTTTTCATTTTGATTCATCTCGTTTAATTATCAGTCTTCCTTTTAAATCTTTCATTTCAGATTCTACGCGGCAGAAATAGCCATTGGCCTCTTCTTCCTGCAGAGCAAAGGCATCATTTATCGGTAGGTGAGCAAGTTCCTCCTTCCTCTCTTCCCCAGAGAACTCCAGCCACAGCCAGAGCGATGTACCGACCGCGGTGCTCAGCAGGGCTCTGCAGCCCCGCTCTGCAGAGCAGCCACCGGCCGCGGGGCTCTCCTCCCTGCCAGTGCCACAGATGGGCTCCGGCAGCTGCCTGTTGGTACGCACACCCGAAATGGAGCTGGGAGCCTCGTAGTGTCACTGGTTTTTGAGAAGGTTCTTGTCTTTGTCCACGTTTTATAGGAAGGCAGCTTTGGTTCCTCTCTTGCCTCTGTTTCATGCATTTCTCACCATACGACACAAATGCTCGCTGACAGCATGGACCAGTTCTGAGCCACGTATTTTGCTGCAGGGCGCTATTTTCC
Source organism: Burhinus bistriatus (assembly GCA_013397275.1). Lineage (NCBI taxonomy): Eukaryota > Metazoa > Chordata > Aves > Charadriiformes > Burhinidae > Burhinus > Burhinus bistriatus. The sequence goes on along the minus strand of VYXH01007651.1, from coordinate 62,414 downwards.
TACCATTAACACTAGAGTAAGTGCTCATGAATGGCTTATTCTGAGATCTGCGGTGCAAGTCTGTCACTTCTGGTTCAGACCCTAAAACTTCTTTTCCATGCGCAATGTGATTATAGCATCCAGAGTTAGCTAGGTTACTGCCAGGTGCTGGACCGGGCTCTGCGGCTGCTGGTTAAGCACTGAAACTAGTGTACTGCTGCTCTTCCCTGCTCGGGAGTATTCCCAGAGCCCAAGGTAGAGCAGAGCATCCTAATGAGTGTCAGATACCATTAACTGCATTGCAAAAAGAAATGCCAGCTGTGCTCCTCAAGTTATGAGATGCTGAAGACTGTTCCGAAGATGAAAGAAGTGGAGCAAACCTGACGTGCGGGATGTTTTTTGCCATCAGCTGCTACAGAATGATTCTAGGTCTGCCGGTCCCCAGTGCCGCTTATTCCTTCCTTCCTCCAAATCCAAATCCAGGCTTGTGTCCATCTGCCTTTGGCCCATCAGAGTTCGAAGCACTGACACAGTAACTGGAAAAAACAGTCTTAAAAACCAGCAAGTTGCAGTAAATGATGCTGTTCCTTTTATTGGGCTCTTACTTAATAAAGTTAAGCCTCCTGCACCGTGCAGCCCCACGGCTCTGCTGAGCAGGCTGTTCCCAAGGGGGTGTTTCAGCCAGGGGTCTCGAAGAAGAGGGTGACACAGACACGGTGTGCCCTTCGTGCCAGCTCCGGGCCGTGCCGTGTGCCTTTGCTCTTCACCTGTGCGGCTGGGCAGAACTGCAGAGCCGACGGGCGGGCAGGGCACGGCTTGTGCCTGCACCAGTGTGCCGCTCTGTCACCTGCCTTGTCACCTAATGTCACCCTCGGGCGAGGGGAAATCTTGCAGACACACTCCGATATTGAAATGAAGACCTCTGAGTAATGCTTTACTGCAGAGAACATAAGCCAGGAATGGCACAGAATCACGGAACTGCATGGTAATTACATGGCTGGTAATGTGTAATTTGCAACTGAGATACTGAGCGTTTGCTACAAAACTGTCCTTCAAGCTGGAGCACCTTCCTCCGGAGAGGCTGGTCAGGGCTGGGAGTCAGACCGGGAGCTCTACAGCTGAAACCGTCTCCACAATTTGCGCTAAAGAGCAAAGCTCCTGCAGGGACGTGTAGAGCTTAACAGATATTCTGCGGATGCGGATCGGAGAGAAACACGGCTGATTTGTATTTTCATGGGGGAGCATAGCATAGGTGGTGCAGGGGCTTCTGCTGAGTAGGTACTTCTTCATTACTGGTGAGCTTTGATTTTCACTTCGTTTTCATAGGTGCAAAAAAAAATAATCTCCCTGCTAGATGAGAGAGTTTTCCGTTGTACACTTAAAAGCGATTTGCCCAGCATGGTGTTCCTGTGGGTTAAAAGTAAGATAAACACTTCATCCTGACAGATCTCTGGCTTATTTTGACTCATTTCCCCAAACATTATCCTACAAAGAGTCTAGGTTTGAGATGAAGCCAGAGCTCGCTCGCCGGAGAGCACCTGGAGTCAGGAAACTCCTGTCTTTGCTGGGTGGCTTCACCTGTGGTCTTTTGTGTCATTGTTTTGCTTTCTCTTTGTAGAGACCTAAAGCTGGACAACGTGATGCTGGATAGCGAGGGGCACATCAAGATCGCAGACTTTGGCATGTGCAAGGAGAACATCTGGGATGGGGTGACTACCAAGACCTTCTGCGGCACTCCAGACTACATTGCACCCGAGGTAGGAGGTGGAGAAAGGCAGTAGGTGCTCCATACGTTTCAGCAGCCTGTCTGATGCTCTTTTCCATGGGATGACTTTGCTTTGGGCAGCTCTCTGAGGGAAACAGGGGCATTAATGAATTCACTGTCAGCCTTGAAAGTTCATCCCTTCAGTGCTGTCCGTCCCCCCAAAGGCCACAGCTACCTTCAAGGAAGCGGTGGTGCTGGATCTGCCTCTCTGTTCAGCCGTGTGCCCTGCTTCTGCCTCAAAGTACAGAAAATCCTCCCTGCTGGTCTCCCTGCAGTGTCTTTTTCCCTCTCTGGGTGTTTTTCCCACGTTTGTGCCTCTGGCATCCCCGTGCCTGTCTGATCCTTGGCATGCTTAAACCCACCAAGGGCTGCTCCTCGCACGCTTCCTTGCTTCTAGAAAAGATGAGCCCGGGAGCTCAGCTTTGCCCCTCGCCGCGTGTGACAGCTGCTTCCAGCACAACGTGACCAGTGGGGAAAAAATGAATTATTCGTGGATAATATTTCCATCTGAAGTGGAAATCTTTAGATCTCTCCAGCTTGCTACTTGCAGCAAAGGGCTGCGTGCCTGATGAGGAGAGGCTCTCTATCTACAGCTCTAGATCACTCCAAAATTATTTTGCATTTGGTTTTTACTTATGTGATGGAGTCACATATGACACTTACATGAAGTGCTATATGGGTGCAATTTAATGTCAGACTTGCGAAATTCAGGTAGGTAGTTATTCCCAAATGCCTGTTCCCCTAACATAAAAATATCCTCTAAAATCTTCTCACTCGGCTGAATTTTCAATGATGAGATTAATGTTTATTCATTTAAATATTTTAGAGAAAGAGATTCTCTTTGCTAGGACATAGTTAGATGTGCTTGTATGCTAAACTACATTGTGTTTTGCTGCAGCCAGAGAGGTTTTTAATTACTCGTTCAAATGTGCATTACATATCCTCATGCTACCAAGATTAATACTGGTGTCCTGTTGGGACGTAGCTCAGTTGCTGCGTGTGATTAATACTCTTTCAAAGCAGGACAAATGACCAGTTCTCTTGGTATTTGCCTGAGCATCATCACTTTAACTCATTTTCTTCTGCTTGCTCTAATTTTCTTTTTTCCAAAAGAAAACCATGAGATGGGAAATTAGGATGCAAATCACTACGGTGCCCAGGAATGGTGTTAAAGTCTGCTACCAGTGGATCTCAAAAGAGTGAACATACACATCCCCTACTTTGTAAATTGAAAAAGGGCGTATATGGTTCTGGCGTGGTCTCCTACTGGGTGGCCAAGCCCACGGCAGAGCCGGGGTCCCTGCACGTAGCTCCACTGCAGGGCCCTTCTGCTGGACCGTGCTTCCTCCCGTTAGGAAGCTGCAATGTTCTCAAGCCAACATGTCTTCAGGGTAAAAATGTCCTGTGGTTTGCGTGACCCATTTTTAGGGCTTTTTCTATTCTAAGGTACAGCTCTGTGTGCCGAGGTGACAGGTACTGGGTGCAAATGACCCCGCGTGTGTAATTTCCTCTGAACAAAACATGTTCTTCAGCTGCTGGGTTTTGACCTTCCCTAACGTGCAGTTGGTGACTTCAATTTACAGAGACTGCTTTTCTGCAAGGATTTCTTCTAAGTACTATTTTCTTTTAAAAGCCTTTGTGGTGTGAAGAGTTCACACCTAAATTTCCCAGGGCACTTGTAAATCATCTAAAGAACAAGTGGGAGGAACTTCAAGTGCACTCGGTTGAGGAATTTCAGAGCTGAAACTCGATGTTTGATCTTAGTGGGAAGGGTCAGGCCTGACCACAGGACGCTGTCAAGGCTCTCAGAGTCATGTCACCGTGTTTGGATGTGTGATTGGACCAGGACAGAAGAGAAGATTGGCATCAGCCGTGTTCTCTAATCGTGCCTCGGTGCTGCTGCTTTTGAAGGATGGAACTCGTCTCTTCCTAGGTTGGGTGGCAGCACCTGATCTGCATCTTGACATACCTCCTCAGATCCCGTTGGACACTGCAGAGGTCTTCTGCAAGGACAAGGGCAGCTGAACATGAGGAGTCTTGAGGTTGCAGGCATTGCCCACAGCCACGGAGCCACGGGAGCGGAGCCTTGCTCGGGAGCAGGGGTCGCAACGGCAGGAGCAGACCTCCGGGGCTGGATTGCTGTCTCCATTCTCCTGTCATTAGCATACTATTTGCATTTGTACTCAAGTATAGGAATCTTTGCAGAATAGAATTCTGTAATTTGGATGAATAAATTGCCTAATTGTTTTGCATTAAGTAACAGATGGCAAAGCCCAAGGCCTGTCAAACCCTGAACGCTGAAATGACGCCCAGCCCCAGCAACCCAGCAAATAAACCCCAGCTTGAAAGACCCTTCAGAGCAGAAAGGCGCCCGCAGTAGCTCGGTTCCTTCTGCGGTCCCTGGGTTGGACGTGTCACTTCTCCTCCTGCTGCCGCCCGGGCAGGCTGGAGGGTGGAGGGACCCCCGTGCTGAAGGGGATGGAGGAGAGGGCTGGCTTCTGGCAGCAGCCCCCAGCGGAGGGCGCAGACCCGGCGTCTTGCTGCGTGCTTGAGCCAAGGGACACGGAGAGCTGAGCAGATGCTGTGGGAAGGTGCCATGGAGCTCTCCCAGGGCTGAGTCCGTTCCTCCACCAGCCACTTGTCTTGTTGTGTATGCGGGGTCTTGCTAGCAGGGACCGACCCCCTCTCTGGGTTCAGCTGTGGGTGCCCCAGCCCAGCGACATGCACGGGGCGGGGGGTCGCCTGCTCTGCGGAGGCAGGTTAGCTGGGTAGCTCTGCTGCAGGGTCGTATGGTTATGAAATTTTGGGGTATTTCAGATTTTGCAGAGTAAATCATGGAAAAATACAAAAATTCATGTCTTGGTGCCTTATCCAAAATAAATGTTGATGTTTTTAAATTATAAAAAAAAACCACAAACAAACCCCCAAAATTATATCTTAACTCCAGAACAGCCACATTGCTCAGGTAAGGGTAGGGCCGTCGGTTATTTGGTTATTTTGTGAGGGATGTTCTGCAATAAATAGTAGAAAGCAAGCTGGCAGCCTGGAATGCAGAGGGTTTTGACTACCCATATGCTGCAAGTCGGTTTTAAAGGGCCACGTACCGTCCACGGAGTGTGGTGTTATTTCAAACCAACTGCACTGAAGTCAGCGGAAAAAAAATCCCAAAGCGCATCAGGGTAAGCAAGAACGGCTGCGGCTCCTTTTCCAACATGCCTTACTGTGGCGAGTCTGCAAGAGCACAACAAATATGCTAAAGTTTTGTCTGAATCAGAATGAATCTGTCTCAAATCACAGGGAAGATTCTGGTCTTTTCTCCTAATATTTAGTGCACGTTTGAGGACTGCTGATTTTTTAAAGTTACTGAACCCTTTGCCTATTGCGTGTTCTGTTTATAATTGCAATTTCCCACCATTCAGGGGCTGATGTCTCAGTAAATAACCTTGTCCTTTTGACCTGGACTACAGTTTGAAATTAGTTTGCATTGGGCCAACAGGTTAAAAATGGGAGTGTAATCCTGCTGTTTGTGTTGTTTTCAGATAATTGCTTATCAGCCCTATGGGAAGTCTGTGGATTGGTGGGCATTTGGAGTCCTGCTCTATGAAATGTTAGCTGGCCAGGTAATTGAATTTTAATTGATTCCTATGGGATTGTGTTAAATTCCATTGTGAACATATGCTGACGTGTAATTTGTTTTGTTGCTGGCACACGGCGGGGTGCCACCTCCTCGGTGCTGGAGATGAAGCCGCGGATGCAGCCCCGGGGACTGCGATGCTGAGACACGAGTCAGCGCGCGCCGCAGACGGGGCTGGTTTCGTGGCTGAGGATCACAGCAGCGAATGGAAGCTCAAAGATCAAGGAAATGCTGCTGAACCTCTGTTTGCTTTGTTCTAGGCTCCCTTTGAGGGAGAAGATGAAGACGAGCTCTTCCAGTCCATCATGGAGCACAACGTAGCCTACCCCAAGTCCATGTCCAAGGAGGCAGTGGCAATCTGCAAAGGGGTAAGGGCTGGCCTTCAGTTTCTGGGAGGAGGGAGAAGTGCAGCCGGTGGGCGCAGTGCTGTCCGTGCACCTCCAGCAGCCCTGCACATGTGGGGGACCCAAACCTCTCCTTGTCCCCCTTGTCCTCCTCGCTCTGGTCGGGGCTGCAGCCTCCCAGCGGGAGGGGAATCTGACAGAACTTGATGGTGTTCTGGTGCCCGTGCTCTCTGCTCTGAGAATGACAACTTTTGCGACTTTGTGTATATGTACTAAAAACAATTAAAAATAGCACCTAGATCCTTTCTGTGCTGTTACGCTACACTGAGCAGAAACACAGGTAGGACTTGAGGGCTGGGCTGTCTTTGCTCAGGTGAAGGTCGAGAGAAAATTGGATGGGATGCGGGAGTTGAGGGCATCTGCCCAGAGACCCCTCCTCCCTGTTAGGTGACGACAGGGGAGCTTTATGCACCTTGGCCTGAAAAGAAAACAGATGCCTCAAGAAAAGGAACGTATTTCTAAATAGTTTTCCTAAGAGCAGACACAAAGCCTTCATCCTGCAGAGGTTTCCGTTTAGCTCTGATGAGTCGCCCTTTAGGGGCCCCTGAAGTTCAGTGCTGGTGTGCGTCTCTGTTGGGTTAAGGCAGTATTTTCATTATCATAGCTCTTAAATTGCAGTGAAGCTCTGCATTGCCCAGTGTCCTGAGTCCTCTGTGGACTGGGCCTAGGCAAGACCTAAATGCAGTCTGAATTAATTTGGGTTGTGATGAATAAAGGCTGGCTAGGTCCTGGTGCTATGCATATGGTTATTGCTTGGGATTGAGCCTCATCTCAGCCAGCCAGTGTCAAACAGTGCTATAAATACGTGTTTGTGTAGGAATTTAAAAAATGTTTGCTTTTAATAGTTAATATTTAAAATATCTGAATGTTCTATATCTCAAAATAGTGTTTCTATCTACAAATGACACATCTTGCGCTTAACGCTCCCACTGCGGCAATTCAAAGCCTCTTTCCAGTGTTGCCAGGATTCAGAGCTGGTGTTAAAGAGGAGGATTCGCTTGTCCCGTGGGGAAAAGCTGCTGCAGGTGTTTCCTGCCTGGAATGGGGCGCAGGGAGGGGATGTTGTCCAGGTCACCTGGCACTCACCTTCAACAGAATGTAATAAAATCACACTGGTGATCGAAGGGGGAATTTCCACAAACTTTCTCACCCTCTCTCGTTCCTCTTGCTGTTGTTGGTTGGGACTTAAAGGGAAAAGTCCACTGTGTCCCTGGCTGGGCAGGAGGGAGGGAAGATGCTTTGTGATGCTGAACGTCATTATCCCCACGGTGCCCAAGGGAACAGCGCTTGCGAGGGAGCGGAGGCTGGAACAGGGATGAATCTCTCTGTTGGCTTTATTTGCAGTTGCATCAGTCAAAATGTGAATGCTGTAAATAGACGAGAAGAGACCATGACTGAAACGTCTGCTGGGTGTAGCTGTAATGGCTTTCCTTACTCTTGGAAATGTGAGGCTGCATGGGAGGACATTTAGCCATGCATGGAGAGCTTGGTTCTTTATAAATTTTTGTTGGTTTGGTTGTTTGGGTTTTTTTTTTTTTTTTTGCAGAGAAGTGGTGGTTCCCTTTGTACAACTGTTGTTTCAGGGAAGTGCACAGAAACTCCTGACATTCTTTGCCGCCACCAAACTGCTACACCAGAAAGTTGAATTAAAAATATGTGCGGTATTTACGAACTGTCAGTAAGCTGGAAACAAAGTATTTACATTTTCCCCTGGAATACAGTAAAATATGTCTTAATTAACCACCGGGGCATTGGAGCCGTGCTGTTTGTGTTGGTACATGGTAGGTCTTCCATGAGGGCACAAATCCAGCCTTACATCAGTCCAGAGAACAAAGAGTTGGAGATGCCTCTACGTGAAGGGTTTGGTATTTCACTGCCTTGCTCTCCAAAACAATTTGGTTGTTCCCACGCAGTTTCACTCCGGCATGCCGGTGCCAGTCATCACTTACTGTTGCACAGCTCGGAGATGAAAAGCATTTGATCCTGAAAGCCTTGTATCGGCCCGAGCCAAGAAACAAGCGTTAATCAGAGATAGTTGGCTGGGAAGCAAAATGGAGAGTTAACCAGAACACAGCTCCTTGACTCGACAGTCAGCATCAATTAGCAGATCAAATGGAGCATTTCCCTCCTCTGCTGTCAGCTCGGGGTTTTTTTTTTCCAAGAGCTGATGTCGGAGCTGCTGTGTCCGTGGTGCAGGTAGCTTGGCTGTGTTCTCCTCAGCGCTGGTTGGGTTTTCAGGAGCCAGGCTGCCGTTTCAGACCCGTGGAGCGGCGTGTGTGTGCACGCGCTCGGGCACCGGCACAAACCACCAGCCATTTTCCGGCCCATATGGAGGGGTTTGACTGTGCCTGAGCAAAGCAGCCCTTTCCAGGTGAACAGATTGCCTGCGAATATAAGCTCCCTCTTTAATCTCTGCCTGGTAGCAAAGGCATAAAATGGCACGTTTTTCCGCAGTAAAGTTCACAGGTATTTTGAGTGGTATTTCCGCTGGTGGTGCCGCCTGGGAAAAGCACATAATAGCTGCCCGGCGCCACGCCACAGCCCTCTTGGAGGTGCACGTGTGCCAGTGTCTCAGTGGCCGTGGCTATGAAGGCAACGGCTGGAAGGTGGGATCGTTTTGGGGCTGCACGCGGTGAGCACTCCTGGGTGCCGAGGGGTTTGCTGCCTCTGGCTCTGGCTGAAACGCCAGGCTGCAGTTGGGATGGGGCTGGGATGTGCTGCTGCGGTGGCACAGCTGTGCCGTGCAGAAGCGTGCCCAGGTATGTGCCAGGGCAGCAGAGGGACCGGTGCCCTGATGGGAAGGTCCTGGCGGTGGCCGCTGCCCGTAAGCTGTGTGGTCTCGTCAAACCAGGACAAAGATCATCTGGATCAGTTTTGTCTCTTGGTGCGAAATGTGCTGCTGTTAAATGAAGCCCATGAACATGCAGCATCCGCTTGCCTTCTAGAGACAAAAAATAAAGCTGCATTTTAGCGAAGCAGTTGAGTCCGGACTTGGACTTTCCTGTATCTGAGCCCCAAACATCAGATGTACCATTACAGGTGATCTGGCCTAAAGCATCCTTTCTTATCTGCAGAAGCCTGAAGGGTTTTCACTGCGTTGGTACGGGGATTAAATCAACTTATTCCTGTTTAATACAAACAAAGCTACCTGATTCTCCTATGTAAGCCAGGAGAATCAATCTGCATGTTTATGGGGTCCTATATATCAATAACAGATGGTGCCTTCATGCTCACATGAGTAAAAGCACAATAGGAAAACAAGAAAATTTAGTTTCTGGGTGCATATAGTGAAAATACTGAATAACGGTGCTGTAGTATAGCTCTGTTTAGCTTTACAGACAGGTACGTGAAGTAGAAAATCTTTTATGATTCATTAATCGGCTGAGCTGCTGAATTTGGTGTGTGTTTGTGTTACGCTGAGGAGGCTGGGGGTTTAACGGCGACACTTCGATCTGGGGGGCGGGTGTGTGTAAAACAGCTTCCAGCACAAAGCGGTAGGTAAGAACCTGAGCTCTGGCTGGAAAAGCTAATTAGTAGATGAGCGCAGGCTGCATTTAGTGGCATGTGTGTATGGCGTGTCTGCAGGGCAGCGCAATGTGAGCAGAGCTGTAGATGTTTTCACTGGGTGCAGGTGGGGGAATGGGGCTCTCTGCTCGGGGGGACCCCCGGCACAGCGCAGCCTCGGCAGCTCTGCCGGTCTCTGGGAGGGAGCCGGAGCCAGGAATTGGACCGGGGCATGTGGAGACGGGGCAGCGAGCTTCCTGCCTGCCCGCACCGCCGACCTTCAGAGCCTCCACAGGGCTGCACCCTGCCCCCTTGCTGACACCTCCTTTGCAGATGGGTGACCACATATCTGTCCAGCTCACGCTGTCAGATGCTTTCCCAGCTGAATTTTAGGCACAGGCACCCGTGAGCGGAGGCATGGACCCTGCAGACGCAGGCCTGCTTTCCCTCCTTGCCCCCGATCCTCTCTGGCAGTAAAAGCTAGAGGTGTGTCAGTGTGTTCAGGATCAGCACTTAGCAGCAAGGACCCACGAACAGATTTCTTTTCATGTCTGCTGAATGCAAACTAAGCCATTTGACGCGCCAGCCAAATCGCTAAATCAGTTTATTAGCACATTTCAGGCTCTCGCATTGTTGTCAGAGACTTGCCTTAGGAAAACCTTATTGAGTCGCAGGATGCTTTTTATTCTCCTGCTTTAGCACAGCTAAGCGGGACCCGATTGAATTGTCAGGATGCTGCCCGGCGCCTGCCGAGGAGGCGCAAAGATCCTCTGGTTTAGCTGAACGCGAGTCAGCTTGAAGTGGATGCAGTGAATGCCGAGGGACGGCGAGGTTCAGCGGGGCACAGCTTCACCCTGTCCGTGTGCCGAGAGTGATGTGAAAGCTGCCTGCGGTGCCTTGGCAACGGGAGGACCATAATCCTGCGGTGGGGCTCCCTGCCTGCCAGGGCCACCCGCCCGCAGCGCCTGGTGGCACCGGTCCCCTCTCCTGGCAGGGGACAGCGGCGCTGGATCCAGCCCCACCTGCTTGTCCGGGCTGCTGCCACGCTCGTTCAAGAGACCAAGACACGTCACGTCTTGTCTTCTTACGCTGGGGTTTGTTATTGTTTTTATAGAGAGCTGCATGCTGCAATACTGAGGGAAACTGTATTATTTACCAAAAAAAGTAAAACACGAGTCAGAAAAAAATATCATTTTTGGTTTTGCTGCCACCTCGTACCCGCACGGCCCTCCCTCTCCAGTCCACCGGCAGCAGCACCAGTGGGATTCCTCGCACGGGGATGGGCTCTGCAAGACTGATGCCGATGCCGGTCACATCCTTGCCCTGAGGAGAGGCAGGTCTTACCATCTGGAAAATCACTCGTCCAGCTTGGGAAGCCTGGTGGGCCTTTGCTGTTTGCAGATGGGCTTTCCAGGGGGTGATGCTGGTTCGAGGAAGCCTCACTCCATCAGGCTTTCAGCTGCAGTTGCCTTCGCAGCTGGCTGGCCATGGATGTGGTGCCGTTTGCTAGCAGAGAGGTTAGCAGCTCCGCTCTTACTTCACATTTGTAGGGTGGGTTTTTTTTATTTATTTTGGTGTTATTTTTTTTGGAGGCTTTTCCTTGTTTTCAGCTCCCTGTTGTAGCGTTACTTTTAAAGATCAGCTTTCTGGAGTAAGTTTGTTTTGTGCAATCGTGGGTGGCAGGGCTGACTTGTGTCCAGATGCTTACACCTTGGGGCAGAGGAGCTCTGCCTGGATGTGGGACCTGGTGGGGGCTCAATAGCTGCCCGTGGCACGGCAGGCTGCCTGCTGCCCGGGTGCTTGGGCCGATGTGTTTATTTTTATCAGAAGATGCTTGCTTATAAAAACCTCATATTTTGGGGGTGGGCCAGTCTCAACAGAAGGGTGGGGAGGTTCCTCAGCTCTCCCGTCAGAGCTTTAGCACCTCCCTGCAGAGCTGCGGGTACCCTGTCCCCCCCACGGGGGCTCACAGGAGGGCAGCAGGGGTCTCCTGCAGACCCACAGCCCCAAGAGCCGCAGTCAGGCTCGCTGCAACCTCTGCACAGCTCTGGGGTCAGTTTTAACTGCCCTGCTTTTAATAAAGTAGTCCTTTTGTTGCAGGTGTACGGCTCATATTCTCCGTGTTTATCAATGTCTTACAAATCTCTGGAATCTCCATCTGATCTCCGAACACAGCTTAAACAATGCCCCCAGGATATTAATGTTTGTACAGCCGCCCTTAATTCCCGTGGCCCATTTCACTTTTCTTATTGAGCCAGTGAAGAGGAGAAGTTTAGATGATAAACAGCATTAATGGACTGTTTGTGCTTGTTTTCTCAAAATTGACTCTTTCATTAGAAATACGTCTGTTGTTTGAGCTGCCGCAGCTCCAGAGAAGTGGAGGTTCTGCTTCTAGGGCTAATGAAAGTTTCTGAGGGCAGATTGTTCATCTTAAATGGGCAGTGGCCTTTAAAATTAATTATGCAGATGCTGAGAAGTTCGCTACTAAGCAAAGGGACTGCTAAGCAGCTTTGCACGCATCCTGCTGCCCCTGGTGTAGCAGGCTGGTGAGACTGCAGCAGCGCGGGGTCTGCCAGCACCCTGACATTATTTCTTAGTGAACTAATTTCATTCCCAGAGGAAAAGGGGATGTGCTCATCCCACCCAGTACTCATGTACCTGCGATCTGCTTAGTCTGCTGGTGTAAGCCATTGCCAACCTTCCCTGTCCCTGGAGCTGCTCCTGCTTCTCCCTTTTTCCTTTGCTTTGAGCACCAAAAGCCAGGAGAGGAGATGGGAGCCCCTTTCAGGGTCTGGGCGCTGATGTGGGGCATCCTGGGGCAGCAGCCGCGTGGTGCAGGTTGCCCAACTGGGCATCACAGCACCCTGGGGACTTCTCAAAATGGACATTTTGTGAAGCGACTGGCTACTCTGGGAGTGACTGTTTCTTCTCTTCCTCTCCCCAAGCTGATGACCAAGCACCCTGCCAAGCGACTGGGATGTGGCCCAGAAGGAGAGCGGGACATCAAGGAGCATGCGTTCTTCCGCTACATTGACTGGGATAAACTGGAGCGCAAGGAGATCCAGCCTCCCTTCAAGCCAAAGGCTGTAAGTGTGGCTGTGTTAAGCGTGTTTCTCTCCTCCCGCTCTCCCCCACACCGGTTTTCTCTTGCGCAGCCTCTCCCACTCGTGTTCGTGGGTGCACACACACGGGCGTACGTGCAGGTGCTGCTCCTCCTGCCCGCAGCGTGGAGGGACCGTTTCTCTGCATCTCCTCAGATTTGGCATGTGTCAAACCACTGCTGTGACAGGATAACTCTCGGACGCCTTGTCTCGCTCTGACTTGCAGGAGTAGAAACACCACGCGTTTAGCTCACAGATTTAATTGTGTTGCCGTACTGTCTGTTTGTTACCCCAGGGGTCAGTCTTTCTGTTGGTTTTTTTCCTCCCTTCTTCTTAAGCTGAACAGGCCTCTCATTTATTTATTTATTTATTTTTAATCTAAACTTCATTTCAACATCTAGCTCAGCACCGTAGTCTGTCTGCATTGGCAATGGAGCTGTATTTCACTCGACAGTTTTCTCTCCAAGGTAAAGCGGTGGAAGGCTGGAGCCTGGCTCGCGGGTGGAGAGGAGCTCTGCAGTGAGGAGAACCTGGCTGCTCCCTGTCGTCTCTGCCTTGCTCTGAGCTGGGTTCTACTAGAGAGATGCTGTGTGTGCTGGGAGTGCGAGGCTCGCGGAGCACACGGCTGTAGGGGGAGATAAGCTGCCAGCAGCGAAAGTGAGGTGGGGGCATAAGTAATCTGAAAGCTATTTGTCAAAAAAAGGTGAGACTACTTGACTGCTGCTTGGTCCAGCCGTGTCTGCAGTGACATCTGTCCGTGTGATGCCTGTGCCAGGGCAGGGGTGCAGCCTGAACCACGACGTGGGTTTCATCGCCTGCCGTGTACTGGGTTTGTGCTGAAGGGCACGAGCCTGCAAGCTGCGGTGCTCAGGCTTCTCCGTATGCCCCAGGCATGTTGGTTTGCTGCAGCTCTCTGCCTGTGGCGTCTCTGCCCCTCCCAAGAGATGATGCACAGGCAGCTGTGACCATGTAGACTAGGGGACAGGGACATCTCTCCCTGGATTTCTCTTTGCTACTGTCGGGACTGGCAGGATCACAGCCATGATTGAGTCTCTCCGTGGTGGCCCAGGTCCTTAAGGCAGGGGCTTATTCATATGTTTCCACCTCCTGCGGGCCTGTTAGCTGCTGTGCCCTAGTTGGGCGCTGGTGTTTTACAGAAAACTGTGAATCCAAAGTTAAATCTGATTTACATGGCTGATACGGACTGATATTTGTGCCCAGTGATCGAGGTGGGGACATTGCATGCTCTTTTAATCCATCACTCTGGATCACAAGTCCGAGTCCAGAGATGCTCCGTGTACTTCACTGAGCCTTCCCCTGCCCCACTGCCCTTAGCAACCTTGGACAAGTCTGCTTTTCCTCTGCTTTACAATAAACCTGTTCTTTTGAAGGGACCCTTTCAGTGCTTGGATAAACTCCGCTTTCAGGGAAACCATAGAGTGGGAGACCGTGTGGTGTAGGATGCTCAGCTCCTTTAGCTCTCCTCCCTCTGAATGTCTCTGCTCTAGCAGCCTTTTCTCTTCCACAGCTCCTTGCTTGTCTGATCAAATATGAATAAACCGCCCATTAGCTAGCCCAGAAAGCTGTGGGCTACCGTCCTCGGAGCCTTTCACTTCAGTGCCTGTGGCTGAGAGCTGCTTTGTGCAGTGTGGTCTCAGGCTGCCCTCTGCATCAGCAAAGAGAAAAATGTCCCATTCTCCTTGCCGGTCTCAGAAATGTGGAGGTCCAGGTTGCTGGTAAGCAGCTGGTGATGCTAGCACAGAGATCTGAATTGCTACCAGCTTTCCTTTCCCTCGGAAAGAATGGGATCTTCAGGCCATTAGACCATGTAGGAAAGGCATTACCAGGAAGGCATTAACTTTGATATCAAAGTATAATAGCACTAAAGTATTTGGGGCTGTTTGTACACACCATGATTTGCTGGCTCAGCACGGCATCTGACCTTTGTGTAAAGGATGCTGAGACATGAGACGGGGTGGTCTGTGAGCTCCAGCCGCGTGGGGGATGCTGCTCCGCACCTGGAGCCCGTCGGGAGGGCTGAGCAGGCACCAGGGCTTTGGGGGCTTGGTCGTACCCTGCAAGAGCCCATTTCTCCTGAAATCCCTAACTCCTGCTGTTTCCCACCTCTGTGTTCGTTTGCTAATGAAGCTGTTGCTGCATCCCTCCTCTACGTCTGCCCTTTCTTCCTGAGCAGATTCCCAGTGATGCTCTTTGCCACGGGTGGTGGCATAGCGTTATTTGTTTTTTGGTGGTTTACAGTTAAAAACAACTGAATTCTGCCAAAAGTGCCTGCTTACTGTTTTTATGTTTCAAAATGTGCAAATTCTGTCCTGCTTTAAGTGTCTTATTTTCTTAAAAATCCTTTTGATGCCGGACTTTGGAAGGGGGACGGTAAGCTGCCATCTGTCGCATCTCACCTAACGGCTGGTGCTGGGGAAAATTCACCATTTGATAGGACAGGAAGATTAATAGAAAGGTAGGCACAGTAGATTTAGGATTTAGGTAGGATTAAGACAACTCAGGTGTCTGCTGATAGCTGATATTTCAACAGCAGTGCATCTGTGCTGGAAAATGCTGCTCCTTTCATGCCAGCTGTGAGCACAGATCAGAGCAGCACAGAAATGAAAATCCGGGTTTGGGCACCTTCACAATGTACTTGGGTGGGTCACGAGGAAAGACGTTGCTTACCGCTTCTGACCTTCAGCTGTTCATGCAGGGCTTGAGCGCCTGCTGGAGCAGGGGATTTGTGCTAGCCTGGCTCTTTATCTTGGCTTAAGTCTACTTTTTTAAAAAAAAAAAAAAATATTTTTTTTTTTTAAATAACTTCTATAAAGATAAGGTTACAGAGATTGTCTGCGAGCTAAAGTTCCAAAATATGGAATAATATGCAAATGTGGGCTCGGTGTCTGCCCACAAGTGCCCACAGCCTTCCCGTGCTCCAGCACCACAGAGTGCCTGAGCGCTTCAGCCCCCTGCACGGGAGTCAGGGGTGGGCAGAGCCCGGTCCACATTGCCTTAAGCATCATGGCAACAAATTCTGCTTATCAGAAGGTGTCATTAAGGTTCCAGAGCCGCCAGATGGGCAGCTCGCGTGCTGCCTCTGCACCTCTCCCCGCTGGGGTGGTTCCCACCCGCACCCAAGTCTCCGCAGAAGCATCTTTGCTAGTTCTCTCTGCTGTCGCACCTGCAATTTTTCTGCCGCGTTCTACATTTCTGCGGGTAGTGAACGTGGGTAGAGGCGAGGGCTCTCCGTGTCTTCCCTTCGGCTGCTTGCCGGGAAGGGCTTCACATCACTTCCCAGAAACCTGCAGCATTTTACACCAACAGAAAAAAATGGACACTTCAGCCCTCTGCCTGGCTTGGGTGTTACGTACCCAGAGCTGAAAATAAATTCCCAAGAGCTCCTGTGTTGCTTCATGCTTTGTGCTTGATTAACCTTTATCACGGAGACGGTAACGAGACAGATCAGGGTCTGGGTTGTCTTTGGTGCGCAGAAACTCGGCGGGTTTGACGTGGGGCTGTGCTTGGCTGCTCCGTGGTTTGGCTTGTGCATAACAATTCCTTTTGTGGGTCTGCATTTACCCTGGGAAGTGTATTTACACTTGCCTGCTTTCTCTGTCTCTCGTTGAGATAATTATTGTTTTTGGTATCTAATTACTCCTTTACTTTACATAAAGCCTGGTGATTTGAAAAGTCTCCTCATTTTCAAAGCATTGAAAGCACATGGCAGAGCACAGGATTGCTCACAACAGGGCGGGGGTTTAAAAAAATTGCTTTTAATCTAATCATTTTTAATTGCATAAATTAGTTTTCCTCTAACTGCATTGAATTAATTAATATTGAAATGCCATTTATAGGCCCGGATTTGTAAAAACTCCGTTTCCCCTGCATGCGCCTTTTTGTAGCCTTCTTTTCAGTCTTTACAAGGTGAGTTCAGATGTTTGCATAAGTAATTTTCTAATTAGATGAGATTTAAGGACTGAGAGGGCCAACAGTGGGCGGGAGCGTGCCGTGGGGAGGCGGCCGAATGCGTTAAGGTTAAACATCTCCTCTCGTAATCGAGACGAGATTTGCTCTGGTAGCCTCAGGGTCCTGTAAAGGCTTTCTCTGTGATTCCCCTCTGATAATTCAGCCAATATTTTCAGCTTATTGGGCAGAAACTTGGCTTTGTTCATAGGGGAGAGATGAAAGCCAGGGTCCTACATCAGAAAACCCTCGCAGTGAACGCTCCCAGCCTTTGCCTGGAGCAAGGATGAGCGTGTGCTGGAGCATCCTGAGCTGGGGTTTGGGCTCGTTAACCAGATACTTACCAACTAAAAGCACCATCGTTCCCCCTGACTGGTGCAAAGGGGCCCTTGGTGTGGCCCCAGGTTCGTGCTGTGACCCAAATTTCCCCAAACGCATGCATCTATTGCCAGAAGCACGTGAGAGCTCTGATCCTCCCTCAGGCAAGGAGCCAGGTTTCTAACCTGGAGCAGCACCAGGAAGGTCAGACTTGCCCAAGAGATGCCTGCAAGGCTGGCAGGATTGGGGCTGTACCACTGGTTTGGGCCAAAAAACTGGGAAATCAAGGGCGTGTTCAGCCCACCACTTCTCCTCGGCGCTGGGTTCGTCGCAGCAGGAGAACAGCCATCCTCGGCTTTTTATGATCTTTGATTGCATCTCAGGGATCAATGGAAAATATTTTATTATGCCTTTTGTCTCTATTTGAAATCAAGCTAGAAACTGATAAAATAAAAAGGCTATCTTTTAAGCTGACAGTTTTATTTCTGCAGCTAGAAAAAAAAGTCATTCTGTGCTGGCTATAAATATTAGACAGGACACATTGGGGATTTATGTAAGATAAATTCCCACTCCCCCCCTTTCTCCAATCAGGATGGACTGGTGTCTGTACATTAATATAGGACTAAAATGAGGCAGATTTTTCACAACGTGGCTTTGGATGAATGTAAAAATTCATACAGCATGTCTCCCATCCTTTAACGAGGAACTTAATTTCAGAAGCTTTAAAGATGGTGCTCCTGCAGATAGGAACCATTTGCCGTCCGGAGCAGCATGGATCCTTGTTGCGCTCTCTGATCACGCATGTGGGCCAGACCTTGTGTCTGATAACTCCAGCAGTGTTGGGCCTTGGCTGCTGGAATAAAACCTGCCATGTTCCCAGGAGCTGGTGGCGGGGGTGGCTCAGTCGTGGCGTGCAGGACAGCACAGCCTTTAGACCTTGGCTTTGGGCTTGGATGTGGCTCCTATAAACCCAAAGGCAATTTCCAGCCTTAAAGGATATATTTTATCCATGTGAAAGTTCCCAAAGAGGGGCATATGCTGATTTGTTTGCTGAGCAGGACAAGTTCTTATGCATCCAAACAGAAAGACTGCAAACTTCACAAAACTGGGCATGAATTACTATGGATAGATGCAACTTCTAAAATTTTCCATCCACATATTCTTGTCTTATTGAATTATGATGAGAATTATTCCTTGCCAATATATGTATTAAAAATATATTTGTATTTTCTATGCCAGTAACTGGAAGCATTTCACAAGGATTAGTTTTTAAATCTTTGATGGGGTTGCTCTTGTTTGATTTTTTATTTTTTTTTAAGAGACAGCACATTTCTTTATAGCAAAAAGAAGGCTAGTGCTGTCAGGCATCTCACGTGAACTGCCTTGCATGTCTCCATCACGATTTCATGAAGCTAATAGGCAATGACAGCTATATTTTCAAAGCACTGTAAGGCTTTCACTGTATATTGGGAGTTGATAGAATCTGCAGGTGAGCAGCTTAGTAGTAGGTAAACCCTGCTATGTTATGTGTTACTGCACCGATAACCTTAAGCACTGCAGACTTTCCCAGTAATCTTGCTCATAGTTTGTTTTATCTCGGCGCTGAGGGGGAAGACTAGTGACAACGTGGCCTAGAAAAGCCCCTGGCTCTTTGTTTCATGACTTTAGCTTCCAGGCTTTGTGGAACTGGCAACTTCGATTTTGGGAGTTTATTTTCTATTTCGATGTTAATATGATGGCTTTCAGGAAGGCATTTGGCTGATGCTGACTTGTCAAACATCTCAAACGTACTTTTGTGAGACTAAAGCTGTACTTGATTACATGGTCTGGAGCAGCGACCAGGTCTTCCCAAAAAACTGGAGCTGTGACAGGTCTTGGTCAAATTCCTTACGGTGAGAATTGTCAACTGATCTGGGGATAACCTTGCTATTCATTCTGGGACATCTGTGAACCTCGCTGCTGTCCTGCTGCTCTAGAGGGGGCGTCTCTCTCAACCTTTGAGCCCTCTGGCCATGCGGTGCTTGGTCTAAGCTACCCACGGGGAAGATCTGGGGGCTCAGCTGCCCTCGCCTCTGTCCCCGAGCACGGCTGGGTCCTGCTTCCCAACTGCTCCCAGCCTCAGCAGAGACAGCAGGCTGGGATCAGACATGAGCTGCAGAGGAGAGCACAGGTACAGCTAGAGTGACCAAGAGGGGAAGGTGACCAGAAGGTCCCTGTTTGGTGCTTCTTCGTGTGATGCAGAGCCTCCACCTGCCCGGGAGATGGGCACATCCCTGTTAGTTTGAACCTGCCTGCTGCTGCTCTCACGAATAAGGTGCTTGGAGAGAAGAAAAGATGAGGAGAATTGCCTCGGGATGGGGTCCGTAGAGCAGTCAGGGATTGGCAAGGTACAGGAATTTGGGCTTTTTATAGAGAGTAGCTAACAAGCTGTGTGTCTGCCGGTCTGCTCGCTGCGCTTGTGTCTTCGTTCTCCAATTCTCCATTCGCCAACATTTCTGTTGTTAATTTGACCTGGGCTCTGTGTTTTCTGGTGCAGGGACCCTTTCCCTTTCTTTGGAGAGGTCGTTTTCCATTTGGGGCTCTGTGCCTGAAAACAGGGATTTCCAAAAAGTTGTTCCTGGAGGGCCACGATGCAGACGGCATCGTGCTGGGACCATGGTCAAGGGCAGCTGGGGCAGGTTCTCCCCCACCAACGCAATGCTCTTCATGCATGAAAAGGCTTCTCAGGCTCATTTTGGAAAACCCTCATCTTCGGCACCCTCCTGATGAATTGGTTTGCCCTGTCTTTGCATGTTTGGTTTGGAGCGGTTTTGTTTGTCTTTCCCCCTCCCCCTTTTTTTTTTGCCTAACTCCACCCCTGGGCGGCACCAACTCATTTTTACATCAAAATACTTGAAAAAGAGCACACCGCATTGTAGCCTGCCACACCAAGAGCAGCATCTGCTCTTGCCTGGGCTCAGCGTGGGGCCAGAGGCAGGAGCTGTGTTTGCCGGGGCTGATGCTGCAGCAAGTGTGACCATGGCAGCCCAGAAGAGATGCAAGGGAGGAGAAGCACCTCTGAGGTCTCTGAGTGAGTTTGGGTCCTGAGTTAGAAACCGTGCTGAGCTTATGGTCAGGGACAGGAGATGCATCTGGCAGCCAAAGCTTGGCAAATCCAAACTAGAAATGTGTTGTAGGCTAAGACGTGGGCTTACAGACTGAGAGGTACAGTGGTGTGGAAGGATGGGCTCAGAGGCCGGAGGGGCAGGCGTTCAGTGTGGCTGTAGCTGGAGTTAAATCAATTCACATGTTACCCATTGAACTTTTTTTAGCATCTCAGAGATAAGTGTCTCAACTTGGTGCTGTAAGAACACACAAGAGCTACCAAAGGAACATGCCATTGGAGGCTGAGGGATGTTCATGTTGTCTTCCCTGAAACCTCCTCTCTGGCAGAGGAAGGAATTGGGAAATGTTGACGTTTACATGTATTTGTCTTCAATATTTTATTATATTTAGCCTGACATTTATTAAAAATGTAAATCTGTTTCTTTAGCAAATGAGAGTGAAATACCAGGAAAAATTGTCCCAGCGCTTGAAGCATATGTTGTCCACAGGGAAATGGAAGGAGAGAACTGAGGGACCGAGAGGTGCTGGCTTCTGCATCTCTTCAGAGAAAAGAGGGCCAGGAGAGCATCGGTTGTGTGGCGGCTCCGATAGGAGGGAGAGTTCACCAGCCATTAGAGCAAAGTCATTATGTGCAGTTCATATAGGGATGTGACATGCATGTGATAGGTAGTAATTGAGCACAATTTGTAGCTGCTGCAGTGACCCGGTATCCACCTGTTATTAGCTATTACTATTATTATTATATTAAATAATCACTTGCAGCATGGGAAGTTACAGGACCCTTGTTTTGATTGCTGAGAAAATTAAATAAGGCATTTGGCATGTCTCCCTGCTCCCAGCCTCCCTCTTCCACTGCAGAGACTGCAGCCCAGCCGGCCGGATCCTCCGCGGCAGCCCAGGGCTCCTGCCCCGCAGCAGCCCAGCACCAAGGGCTGCTGACCCACTCCCGTCAGGGTCCGGTGCTCCTGGGTGCTTTCCAGGCCTTATGTTTTCCCACCCCGCAGTGCCATGCCAGCCAGGGAGGTGGTTGCCCGGACTCCAGAGCTTTTGGTTTCTTGTCTTATCTGGCTTTGCTGGGTGCAAGAGAGCTCACTGGTGCTCTTGGACTCCTGCCCTAGAGTTGTCGTTAGCTGCCTTCAGGGGCAAGAGAGGAAAATGTCGTGAGCAGGGTTTTTAGGGATAACCAGCCTTGTCCAGTTGCAGTGGAGAGCTCTGGGGATGCCGTGCAGAGACCCCAGCTGCCATGCAGCAGAAAGCCAGGAACACCCCGGTGCCCCAGCTCCTGCCTGCCTCAGCCGAGCGGCACCCCGTGCGCCGGCATGGACTGTCAGGGTCTGACAGGCCCATTGGGAAGGGACAGAGCAGCCCTGGAAATTCCCAGGCACGAGTGCCTGCGTTAAGCACTCAGCCAGCAGCAGTTTACAAGAGCTCTGCAGAAGGGGAGAAGCCCTCTCCTTGGGCGGGCGCAGAGAGAAGCCTCTAAACAGTCCGAGCATGATGAGAACTTCCCTCTCCTGGGGAAGGAGGGATGACCAAGCGAGTGAAGCCGCAGGGGTCTTTCAGAAGAAGCTGCCGTGTGCGTGGCGTAGCCAAAGAGAAGGTGCAGTGCTGCATGTAGGCAGGGAACGACAGCAAGTAATTGCACTCCCATCTCATTCTTCTCCTGCAATTACTTGCCATGGCGCAGCCGGAGGGTTTGGGCTGGTCTCTGGCCGTGCCATGAGATAACATCGCCTTGCAACTAACAAAGCTCATACATATTTTGCACCTTTTTCTTTTCTGCCATTGCTGCACCGCGATAAGCGGCGGCGCGTGGCGAGGCTGGGCGGGCGGCTGCGGCCCCATCCCACGCGCTTCTTTCTCCACCCACCATACGTTCTTTTCTTCCCCTCTCATAGTGTGGACGCAATGCTGAAAACTTCGACCGGTTTTTCACTCGCCATCCACCCGTCTTAACACCTCCTGACCAGGAAGTCATCAGGAACATTGACCAGTCAGAATTCGAAGGATTTTCCTTTGTTAACTCTGAGTTTTTTAAACCTGAAGCCAAGAGCTAAGTAGCTGTGTAGATCTCATCCCCGCATCTCTGTCATCCAGTCCCAGCTACTGTTGTGGTGACATTTTCCATTGCAAAACTTGCATTCGTGGTTTTTCTTTAGTACTGCTACTAGAGTGACCATATTTCAAAGCCAGAAGTGTCTTCACATGATTTGGGGCATGCCTGAAGGCTGGGTGATGCGCAGCAAGCGCTGAAAATGTGCTTTTATGACATTTTATTCATAGAAAATGAAACAGTTCATTGGCTAACGGAGGTACAACAGAGAGGTGCAGGCCGTGACAATTAGGAGAAATCTCTTCAGCACGTGCTTTGATTCCTGCTCTTCCCTTTTCCTGGACTTTTAATATAATCACAAAAATGTAATATTTAGCCTTCTTAGCCTTAGTGGCAGGCAAGTGATTTTATGAATCCTTTCCCGGGTGTGAGCGTGCACCCCGCAGCAGGGATGCTGCCGGCTGAGCCTCTCGGCTCCTCCCAAAACCAAGCAGTCGCTCCGCAGAGCTGAAATGCCAATTCTGGCTCTGTCCTGCTGTTCGCTGAAACCCACCGCAGGCCCCCTTGCCGCCGTAGGCTCCTACGTACGCAGCTTGGGGCAGGCGTGGTTCTCTGCGCTGGGCCTTCAGCAGCAGTGATAAATCACTAGGGGAGCCGGGTCTGCTGTTTGCAAAGATTTCTCCTGATTGTGCAGTTTGTAAGTAGCATTTTTTAAATCGAAAGAAACATATCCAGTTGTAAACGGGAAATTTGAAAGAGCTGTTGCAGATGCTTTCAAATCCATGGTCACCCTAGTAAATACCACACGACGTCAGTTCTCATAGCAAAACTTTTTCTTTTTTTCAAATGCCAAAGCAATTGATTGAGTTTGTTACCTGTGCTTTAAATGTGTCAAAACATGGTGTTAACACAAATGGGATGCTATTTAACTTTGAACAGTATTGTGAATTCTGATATGAAGCTTGTAAAGAAACTTGTTTCAACTAATAGTCCTACTTTTAAAAAATGCCGCTAGATATTTAAATGGCCTAAGTTTTGTTTCTGGCATCAAAGAAAAAGTTTCAGGAAGGATGAATTTCTCTTGAAACAATAACAATCATGCAGCTTCCTTTTGTACTATTCTGCAGATGTTTGTGGGCTGTCACTGTATCAATCTGCTTTAAGTTGTAATGTGCCAATTATTTTTTTTCCCAATACTGATTATAAAATAAAAAGTGAGAAATACTGTCAAAGAAACCTGCATGTGTTTGGCAATAATGAGTTTCTACAGTTCTGGGCTCAGAGATGCCAGGAGCACCGAGAGCCGGGGCTGCACTGCGCCGAGAGCTGGAAGCTGCCCCGGCCGCTTGGGAATGCCAGCTCGGGGGCACGGCGGGTCCCCAGAGCTGCCCGGGAGAGCAGCGCAGGCAGCAGCAGCAGCGCAGGCAGCAGCAGCAGCGCAGGCAGCAGTCCACACCACAGCGCAGCCTCCCGCACCACCGTGGCCCATTCATCCTCTGCAGCGTTTGTCCCCAAACCGAGGTGTGACGTACTGGAAGCATCTTCCAAGCGGAGGGTAAATGCCTGCGTGTCCTCTGCACCAGCTCGTTCTGCGCAGCTGGTGACCCTGCTCGCTCAGACATGAAGAGGGAAAGGCGTTTCTCCCCGGTGTCCCTTGGAGGAAGGATGATTTGAGGCGTCAGGACGGCCCTCCCGTGGGGCACTGCCGAGGCGAGCAGAGCTCTGCCGCTTGGGGATCTCTGGAAATGCCTTGAGCAGAGACAACTGCGGTATGCGCTTCGGATTTCTGGAGACTGCAGAGGCGAGGCTCTCGGCGAGGCAGCGCCGTGTGTCGGTGACTCATCGCCCTGCCCGGGCGCTCTCGGAGGAGCGGTTGTTAAAAGCAATTGGCAGTTTCAGCTAAAGAGGGATTACAGGTTCCCGTTAACCTCCCTTCTCCTGAGCGCATGCAGAGTTTCCCTTCTGTCTTTGGAAATCTACTTCTGCTGAATTACCGCGGTTCTCAACTCCGCAGGATTCTTCTGAACGGCACCAAATGGCAGCACTGACGGCAAAAGTTTCTCCCCGGCTTCCTCTGCCCCTGCAGCCCTGGAGCTCTGCCACGGGGAAGGGGCTCAAAGGCGGGGGCCAGGGTAGATGGCCATCCTCGTCCTCTGTGGTCCAGGCACAAATCCTGTCCTGGGCCAGACATGCTCTGCAGGGACACTGCCCTGGCCATATGGGAGCCTGGGCTGCCTCTGCCACGCCACGTCCCTCCCCTGCTCCCTGTCACCTCCCAGAGTCAATTAGCCCTTTGCTGGAGGCATTTTCAGCCTTGAATTTCCCCTGCCTTCCCCTCTCTCTGTTTACCAGATCCACGTAGCCGTTCCCTACCCGCTCCCAGGCTATTCATCATCTTTGACAGAGGCCAAATTGCCACCAATTTCAGACAAAATTCAAGGTAAGAAATCAGCAAACCCCACTTTGCTGTGCTCATGGTTGGGCCCTCGTGGTGCTCTGCTTCCCTGCCCAGGCCCTGGAGGGGTGGGAGGGGGAAGCTGCCGGAGGACACTGGGCAGGGGGAGCTGGGCTGCCCTGAGCCCCCTCCCAGGCACATCACAGCCTTTGCCAGAGCTTTCTGCCGTCAAAAAGCAGCAGGAGGTTTTGCTCACCCAAGAGCTCCCAGGCTGAGCCCTTGCCACAGGCTGGGGACCACAGTGGCCATTGGCACCGGCAGCAAATATGGACATTTCATTCCCCTTTGCAGCATCCTACACATTCCTGTTCAGGAGCAGCTCCTGGCTTGGTAGGACAGTGTTGTCTTGGCACACATTGGTTCAAGTGGATGTGGCCTTCAGGAACTATTTGGTTGGCTTACCATCCCTCCAAGAACAGGGCAGGATCCTGGTGCCACCATCAGCTCCTTCCTTCTGCAAATGCTGGGACTGCAAGAGAAGAGCCCCCCTGCAAGAAGAGCCCTTTGGAGTGAAGGACATTGCCTCTGCTCTTCCATAGCTTCACACGGGCCCCTCTCGTCCTAGGAAGCCTTCCATCAAGGTGGGCTTACACTTGCATTTCAACCACTTCACCCTTTGCCTGGCAGAACTCTGCAGCTGAAGTTGGCTCCTTCACCCTGTCTGCCCTTCCCCACTCCTGCTCTGTGCCCCCAAATCTGCCTCTTCTTCCTCCTCTGTGCTGGGGAGAGGAGCCCTGCAGGGACTCTGCCACCTCCCAAGTGTCACTGTCCAAAAGTGAAGGCAGAGACCCAGCTCCTGCTTGGGGACAGGCTGGAACCGCAGGCACCAGCAGGTCGGGACACCAGTGCCCTGAGCACCACTACGTGTTCAAAGCCTCGCTGGCTTGACAGCACGGCCGCATCCTGGCTCTTCTGGCCTTTCTCTCTTTCCTCCTTGAGCTCCAGCCCTGTTTTTCTTCCCACCTCATCTCCTCTCAGCTGTCCTTGGCTCTCTCTCCTCCGGTCTTCCTCCCCCAAGGCTGAAGCCGTCCTCACGGAATGCCTCCTGCAGCAAGTGGAGTCTCTGAGTGGCTATGGAGGTCCTGGTCCACTGCTGGCATTGGGGCTCATCTCCAGAGGCTCGATCCGACTGCAGTTGAGATGTGGTGCGCCTGGCCTGGCTGGTAGGAGAAGGGCAGGGAGAACCTGGCTCTTGGCCATATTCTGGCCACGCTCCTGCTCGAGGCATGAAGTTGCCGATGGCTCTGCCCCAGCATCCCTGGACAGTGGCAGCCAGTGGGACAAGAGGTGCTGCAGTGAGGACAGAACATGTTGCCCACCAGGTGCTCCATCAGCACAGAGCGGGGGGGGATGGCCACGGTGGGAGGGAGGAGCAGGGTGGGGATGCAGATGGGTCCCTTATGGTCCCTCCCGCGGCCGGTGGCACGTGTGTGTCTGGTGATGGAGAAGCAGGTGTGAGAGCGGAGGGCTCCCCCACAGTTACCCCCTCAGGGCTGTCTGCCACGAGCTGACAAAATAAGCCAGAGCTGGAAAAATCCCATCGTAGCAGAGTGCAGGCAAGCTCCCAGCACTGTGGGAGCCTCGGTTCGAAGGCAGAGTCCAAAAAAGAAAAGAAAAGACCATTTTTCAGGCTTCTGCAAGGCACCAAATTTGTGACAGGGTCCTGCCAGGGTCACATCAGGGGAAGGTCACCTCCAGCACAGAGTCAGGGCATGGTGGTGGCTGCGCCTGCCAGTAAAACCAAAAAAAGTGGCGGAAAGCGCAGTGCTCTGCAGTGAGCCTTGAACAGGCCCGGGACAATGCTGTCGGTCTTCCCCCCATCTCCCCCCGGCAGCATCCCAGCCCCGTGTCCTGTGCGCAGCCTTTACAGGTAGTTGGAAGCGCTGGGAGAGGACTGCGAGTGACTGTGCTCCTGTCTCATTCGAGCCCCTACATAAAGACACGGCAGAAGGCATGGGGAAAGTCTTTTGTCCCTGCTCGCTTTCTTAACGAGACGAAGCAGAGCAGGTTCCCAGCTGGCGGGCTACCCTGCTGCTCACGCCGCTGCCGCACTGCAGGGAGCGGGGCATCCCTCCGCTGGCTTTCGTTACTGATGAAGAATCCTGATTGTTTATATCGTAGCTTCAGTACTTCGGTTTCCCGTTCAGCCAAGGCACCATGACCTCCTGCAGCCAGAATTACACCTTAATTGGGCAATCTCTGATACACACACATTTATAAAAATGGCCCGAGCATTCCCGCCTGATGGGCTCCACAGTGCCAATAGCAGGTTACCAGCACTAATCGAGACAATAACTTTCTTTCTTTTTCTTTTTTTGGTGTTGGATATAGCTGCAAAGTTGTTCTTCTTAGGAAATGAAAATGATAAGAGGTTGCATATGTGGAATTTTCATTCTTTAAGGTTTTCAGCTACTGTATATTTTCTATATACAACCCTGGAGCAAATCACATCCTCAAATCTATAAAACACTGTGTTGGTTAATACCGTATCATAGCATAATTTAAAAAAAAAAAAAAACAAGCTTAAAGCAAAAGGAGCTCTTACAGCTGATTATTTTGTGCAAATTTTGAAATCGTATTGAATGCTTACTTCCATTTCGAGGCATGTTGCTTCCTCCAGGCTCCTTCCTCCTGCGTATTGCAACTGTGTTTGCAGTGACGGTTTTGCATGCTGAGAAGCTGCTCTGTTGCTCTCTCTTGCAGCGGCCAGGAGAGGAGGGATGCTCGGCCTGGGAGCACCGCAGCCCTCCCTGACGCCCCGCGCTCTCATCCTGTCCCTTTACTGTCTGGTTGTGTGTTTCGAGGTGTTAAACTGGTGTTCTCCTGTTCTTGCCCGCAGTGTGGGGTTGCTTCTATTGTACAGGGGCTGCTGCCGCCTGCCTGGGTGTGTGTTCCTCGGCAGCTGCGGCTTTAGAGGCTGGTGCGGAGATTTCGAGTGCTGGGGATGAAGCCTGGGGGCAGCAGAGCTCCCCTGGGGGCAGCAGAGCTCTCCCGACCATGCGCCCTTGGGTGCTGCCACCGCTTGCTCTTTGGCTCGTTTGCGCTCCCCCCTTTACCGGGTTTAACTCTGTGCTTTCCGTTTAACAGAAAGACAAGCGCGACACTTCCAACTTCGACAAAGAGTTCACCCGGCAGCCGGTGGAGCTCACGCCCACGGACAAACTCTTCATCATGAACTTGGACCAGAACGAGTTTGCTGGATTCTCCTACACTAACCCCGAGTTTGTCATTAACGTGTAGTCGCGGCGCAGCCGCCACCCGCCCTCTCCTCGCAGTCCGAAACTCCAGATCGCCTTGTACATACCGACACTAGTCTTCCGGGATTAGCAGTGCAGACATACATACCCTCATGTGAAACACGCCGACCGCTTGTTTTAGGAGGCCTTCCTATGTCTGTGTCACTTGCTAGCTTGGTTTCCCTAGCTGGAGATGTTTGGGGTTCGGGTTAACAGTCAGTAATACTTCTAGGAACTATAGTTGGTGGTGACTAATAGAGTTTTTAAACAGAAATATACCAAATTGCTACAGTCTTTGTAATTTTTGAAACCGGATGCTGAGATTCCAGTGACCCTAGCTACTCACAAATCATTTCTGTTGAATGCTAAGCATGGTTGATATCTTAAACCGTTGTGCTGAAGCTTGCGGTGACTGTGAGCTTGTCTTAGAGGAGCCTTTTGTTCAAGACATGGATACATTTGATCAGTGTGGAAAAGTCTGCTTATAGACACATATATTTTTAAATGCATTGTATATACCGTCAGCCCGGCTCACCGAAGCCGTCTTCCTCCCTCGCCTCCCGCAAGCCTGCGCCTCGCCATACAGCCTTTCCTACACTCAGGCATTAAGACTCCAAATGAATTCCATGCCAGTTCTTGTAAATCAGAGCAAATCTTTTTCTAAGTGAAAGGTGGGAATTTTTTTTTTTTTTAACATCTGGAACAGTTTGCAGTTTTGATACACTATCAGCACTCTCCTAAATCTTTCTCCTGTTTTTTCACAGACACTGTCGAAATTTAACAGCTCTGTAAAGGATATTAATATTCTACCAAAACAAAACACATTTATATTCTCGGTTTACAATTTACCAACTGAAAATACGCCCGCTACAAAAGGGCTGTACTGAGGGCTATTTATAACGGGAACTTTTCTACTTTACACCCTCTGCTATTATCTTAAAGGCTCAAACCCCATGAATTCTACAGGCATCTTGATTTACCTGGTTTCAGCCAAAATTCCTGGGCGTTTTATTCAGCAATCCAGGACCTTCTGCATCATTTCAAAAATTCAGAATCAGAAGAGACGATTCCAGCAGCTGTTCGTAAGGCAGAGCCGCGCCGTGCAGGCAGCAGCAGTGCGGTGCGGGAGGGCAGGAGCAGGCAGGGGCAGGCAGGAGCAGGCAGGAGCTGCCCGTCGGTGGCCGGGTGATGACTCTGGCTCGCTGGTGGGTTCACAGCAGGGTGAGCCCCGAGCGTGAGCATCCTTTGAGTCACTGGCTGTTTTCCCTCTCTTATTACATACCAGTTTGGTTGGTTTGCAAAAAAAACCCCACATGTATGTTTTCTGAACCACTACCAATTCTAATGTAAATACGCGTTACTCCATGCCTATAGGGGAAAATGGGGGTGGAATTTTATGAATCATGAGGAATCCTATAAAAGAAATTCTGGTTTGTAGATCTTTTATAAACATCAAACTCTACCTTTTGAAATTATTTTCTTCTTTTAATGATTCATTGAGGAAAAAAGGCTGCTAGCAGCTAAAGCTGATGTCCCTCCTGCCAGGGAGCGGGCGGCCCGGTGTCCTCGTCCCGTTATTAAATTGCAGGCAGGCGGTGCCCTGTGCGTGCAGGGGATGTGAGCGGTGAGTCCATGGTCTCGGGTACTGACCTGGGCTGGAGGAAACAAAACAAACCCCAGAAAAACTGCAAATTGTGCCAGATTGAAGAGAGGGTTTATGAGACAGGCTGCATCAAACGAAGCCCAGGGAAGCCTCGAGCGTGGGCTAGTTTCTGATGAGTGTTCTCGTAACTCCGGCACACGTTTCAGAAGACGTCTCGCCATCCTCTGCAGACCACAGCTGATGCTCAGAGCATGTACGTTACTGTAACTTTCAAACCCGTTGCTGCAGAATTAGTATTACGTCAGTGGTGAATGTTTTTAATTTCCGTACCTTCAGCTCTGAAGCTGCTCCCAGGGGCTGGCCAGGATGCTGCTGTGAGGTCTCCCGTGCCAAGGGGCACCCCGGGGCCACAGTTACACCCGGGGGGCTGCTGGGGGAAGGGGAGTTACGTCTTTTGTGTTTGGGACTTCTGTGTATGTGTTGGGGTGACACTTCTGCATGGAGCAGGCGCTGCTGAACCGCCGAGCGAGCTGGGCAGCCTCAGACAGGGCCCCGCGGGGAAGCCGGGCCGGCACACGGCCATGCTCAGCTGCGCCGCCAGGCAGCTTGGGCGGCATCTTTGGGATCTGCAGGGTTAAGATCCATGCTCCAGGGAGAGCTTGGCAAAGGCTAGGTCCCGTTTGCAGGACTCATACCTTGAGCGTTTCTGACGTTGTCCGTTCTGCTACTTGCAAAACTCTTATTTCAAGGTTTATTTCCAGGTGACCTGTTTCTTCTGTGGAGAAATGTAAAATGGGATATGCCTGGCCCTGCACAGATGTTGAGATTTGTACAAACTCTTCCAAGGAAGGGCAGAGTGACAGTGGTTGACTCACTGTTTGCTGTAATTTGATGATTTAATCTTCACTATTGGATGGGGAAAGCAGCGCTGCAGGAAGGTGCTCAGAGCTGAGAGGCTCCAGGAGAGCCTCCTTAGTCAGTCCCTGGGTGCTCTGCTGCACGGATAAAGCCCCCTAGACTGATATGAGCGCGCTGCCAGCACGCAGTGCACCCACCGCTGCGTGCAGCAGTGCAGTGCCAGGGGGACAAGGGGACAGTGTGAACGAGCAGCGGGTGAGGCAGGAGAAGGGTCCTTGGGGGGGGGTGGGGACAGAGGAG
>VYXH01007651.1:3243-23780 GCA_013397275.1 Burhinus bistriatus | reverse complement strand
TTCGGGGGAGGAAAGAGGCATCCCGGGACCCCCCCCGCGCCAGAGCTGGGTCCCCGGCGAGCCCCGGCACCCGCGGCCGGCGAGCGGAGCATCCCATCCCTCCCGGCCGGGCTGCTCGGCGGCCCCGCCGCCCCCCTCCCCTCCCCGGGCAGGGGGGCAGCGTTTGCTGTGGCACCGCCGCGGGCGAGGGTGAAACTTGGCGAGCGGCTGCTGCGGGCAGGACGCGGGGTGCGGGTGGAGCCGGGCGCCGGGTGCTGCCGCGGGGGGCGGGGGTCCCCCGAGCCCGGGGACCGGCGCTGTCCGTGGGCAGCCGCGTTGTGCATCCTCCCGGCAGCGCGGTGCGTGTGCCGGCTCTCGGGGAGACGGGGAGCTTCAGGCTGAGAGGCCACAGGTCCCTCTCCCGGCCCCGGGGGCTGCTTTAATGTGGATCGCTGAGCAAGCAAAGCCCCTCAGCCTCTCCCCCCCTCCCTGAGGCTCCGCAGGCACCCTACCCCTGTCGCAGGAAACCCCATCGCACCCGGCATTTTTATAGCCGAGC
Organism: Burhinus bistriatus; assembly: GCA_013397275.1. Taxonomy (NCBI): domain Eukaryota; kingdom Metazoa; phylum Chordata; class Aves; order Charadriiformes; family Burhinidae; genus Burhinus; species Burhinus bistriatus. The sequence continues at coordinate 23,242 of VYXH01007651.1, read as the reverse complement.
CCCACCACCAGTGCCAGCCCTTTCCTCCGGACAGCAGAGCGGGGCAAGGTGTGCTGCTGCTGCTGCTGCCCCACCGCAGCTTGTCCCTCCATCCCTCGGGGACTGCGCCCCATGGCCTGACTGGGCTGCCCCACGGCGGGGCTCCCACCTGCCTGGCCTCACCACCTCATCCCATTAACTCCTGCAGCAGTGCCCGGCTGGAGAGGCCACGGCAGCCGCTGCCCTCCTGCAGCGCAGGCCATGATTTGAGGGCAATTTTTGACCCAAAGCTACTAGTTGAGATTTATATGAGCAACAACAGGCTGTGCTTAAACATGAGCTTGAACGGAGCCAGGTGCACAGCAAAAAATGGCTGATGGAATCACACTGGGCCGTAACTTTTAAAATTAGCGGCAGTAGTTGGTGTCCTGTGTACTCAGGGTGACCTGCCCCCCTGTCCTGTGGGGCCTGGGGGGCATCAGGCTCCCCCCAGCCCGGGAGCAACACCCCCAACAGTGGGGGCAAATGAGCTGCGGTGGCTGAGCTGCTCCCTCCACGTTGGAAAGTTCTCGGTGAGTCACGGCCACGGATGCAGAAATACCCTGTCTGTTCCTGGTGCTTGGTCCTAAACCCAGCGGAGTCAGTCAGAGCTTTCTTATTGATTCAAAGAGGGTTTGGATCATGCTCTAATTCCATAATAAATAATTTGAGATAATCTGTCTCCCCTCTTGGGCTGAGGGAGCCGAGGAGGCAGCAGCCAGGGCTGTGAAAGATGGGATTGCTGGAGGCATGAGTAATTTCCAAAATTCTTGGGTTTGCTGGCTGTATTTTTTTTCAGCGAATGTTTTATGTTTCCCTCACTGCGATAAATCACTGCTTTGGAAGGAGCCGGTGAGGCCCTGGTCTCCTGGGCACAGCAGACTCAGGGAAGGGCTTAACGGTGCCATGCCAGAGCTGAGCTGAATCACAGTCCATCACCCTGAGCATGGTGCTAGAAGCAGCGGGGCACATGCTTGCCATGGGGTCATCGCTCCCTGCTGCATGTTCTCCCCCTAGGCCAGTGCTCCCACAGTGGGAGCGGGGTGGCTCTGCACGGTGCCATGCCGGTGCTGCTCGGTGTGCCCGTGGCACAATCAAGGCCTCGTGCTGGGCACAGGCTCCATCATCCCTCGCATGTGCGTGAGAGTGCAGGCAGGCAATGGGGGCTGCGGGTGGGCATGCAGCACCGAGTCGGCGGCCGGGCAGGGAGGATCCCAGCCAGTGCTCGGGGTGAGCATGTGAGGCTACGATGGTGCTGGGGGGATGCGGCAGGGCTGCTCATCACCCTCCTGAATTTTGCTGGAGAAATGCCCTGGTGTCTCACAGGCTGTTAACCGGCACGATGCTGGGAGAGGAAAATTTCCCCCAGCCAAGCTGTGCAGAGCTCAAGCACGTTCCGTGCAGAGGAAGGACAGTGCTGCAGCGGGGGCTGAGGTCCCCCTGCAGCTGAGGATCGCTGCTGCAGCCGCTCGGCCGCTCTCTCCACCAGCATGCTCTGTGCTGGGGGAGCACTAGGTGCTGAGCCCCTGCACCCAGTACTTTTATGTGCAGCAGGTCCCGTCTGATTCCTGCTGGCAGGGCCCCATTGTGTCTCTAATTTCTGTGCGCTCATTGTACCTAGCTTGAAAAACAGACAAAGGTTGCCCTTTATCACCCTGTGCTGGGAATGAACATGGTCGGTCGAAAGGGCCAGTTCTCCTGTGGTGCAGAAGATGCTTTTAGCACTGAGCAGTGCTCTCTGCCCATCGGGAAGCGCCTCAGCCTTGAACTTCCCGCCGCTAACGGGGCTTTAATGTGTGTAACGATGGAGGAATTAAGCGGCGAGCTCCCGTCGCTCGTCTCACTGACTGTGCGTGGCAGATTATTAAAATGACCGACGTGAGCGCTGGGTGCACGCTCCATCGCAGATGCTCTTTAAATCCATGTCAGTCACACACGCGCAGCGCCTGCGTGGGAGCCGCTTGCACCACGTGAGCGTCAAGAGCCCATAGGCGAGAGTGGATAAATCTTGAATGAAGCCACCACAGACCTATGCAGAGACACCCACGCTGGAAAACACAAATTAGTGGTTGACTCAATAGCTGGAGCCCAGGCAGGCGTTCCCAGACTGCTGTGCTAGGATAGCCTCTGTTTTAAATTGCAACGTTTGAATTCTAACTATCACTTTTACAATATGCAAATACTCAGTAGGTGTCTTCTTACACTTCCCGCTCAAACGTGACCAGTGTTTGTTGGTGTGTGTGTCCCCCGTGGCTGTTTATTGACAGTTGTTTTCCTCTGTGACTTCCTTCTTAGTATGAAAGGTAGAGAAACGCACAGAACTTCAGGGAGAAAGCTGAAGTTGAGAAGTAGCTGCTTAGGCTTGTGTTGGGTTTAGGCAAGTAAAAGAACTTTGGGTTTCATCAAACTTAATTAAATTCAGCATCGTTAAACGCAGGGAGCCTCCTTGTCCTCCCTGCTGTGTGGTATAGATTGGGACTGGCTCCACAGCATCGTGCAGAGCTGAAACAGGCAGGAGGATTTGGCCAAGGCTGCTTGAAATACCATATTTTAAGATGATGTGGTATTTTTCCTTTCCTCCTTCATTTCCCTCATCAGAATAAAGTGCTCTGTCATTTCTGGAGGACCATGAGTGTTGCTCTGCCTGCCTCCCTCCTGGAGGATGCATGGCGTCCTGCCCTCCCTCTGGAGTGTCCACAGCTGGGGTGGGACACGGGGCGGTTTGCAGAGGATGTGGGACGGTTTTCAGAGGACATGTCTGCCTGCCATTGCATGAGGATACAGGGACCCAGAGCTGTTCCTCATCCGAGCTGTTCCTCATCTGAGCTGTCCCTCATCCGAGCTGTCCCACTTGGAACTGTCCTGGTTCCCCCACTCCAGTGTCCCCCACAGCAGTATCAACGCAGCCTTTACCAAGCCGGTAATTCCCCCCTGCCAAAATTGGAGAGCTCTGCTTGGGCTTTGGTCTTTTTTGGGGGGATCCTGCCTAGACTAAAGCCTAAGATTGCGAGTATTGTCAGCTGGCCCCTACAGCCCAGGGGACCCTGCTGAGCCATTTCTACACCTGACCTGCGGCTCCTGCTTGGCTTTTGGTGTGGTGTAGATATAGATGGTCAGTCCTGGAGGCTTCAGCTGAGGGTGAACCTGCCGTGTCGCTAGGCCAGCTGTTTCACTGGGAAAAAGAAATGAACCCCTCAAACTTACTTTGAACATAAAAATAATCTCTGCTGTTTGCCTCTTCTACCTGCAATTACTTCATGTTTTCTTTAATGCTCTTGATGAAGACATTGTTATAGCTCAACACTGTTCTGGTAACAGGCGATCCTGTGTAGAAATATCCCATCGGATGACAATATACAATCTTGGCAATCTGCCTGCCAGTCCCTTTAATAAAGCGCTGTTGATTCTGCATAATACCAGTCTTTTACTTTTTCAGGAGAGCTAAATCAAATACCTTGTGGAGCTCTAAATGTATTATGTTACTGATTTCCTTTATCAACCGAATTTGTAACCATATCGAGAAAAATTTATGAAGTTTGATAAATCTATTTTCTGCCAGGCTGTTTGACATTTATCACATCCCCTGGCTCCTCCCTGAGCTGCCCCACCTCAGCTAACCCACAGGTGATGCTGGGGGCCGCGGCTCCTACTATTGCTCATCTCCGTCGCTTGTGGCACAGTCCGATTAAACATTAAACCAGCGTTTCCTGTCTTCTCGAAATTCAACAGAATGCCAAGATTTATTAAAATCCATTTTAGATCTTCAGAAAACTTCTCAGCCTATTCACTGAACGCTCTTGGGAGAAAGTTCTCTAGTCCTACCAATTTCATGTTTACACTTAATAGTCGCTGTTTAGCATCCTCCCAAATTCCTGGCGGAATACAGGAGCCTATTTGTCTCCAAGTACGGAACAGAAGTATGTGATGAATAAATAATTGTGTGTCACTTCTGCTTCGTGACTGACAGTTACACCATCATGATCTGGTAGGGATTTACATCGGCGGTAAAGCTCCTTTCGTCTAACGTGACTAAAGAATTCCTCCTGGTTCTGCTTAAACCTTTTGGTTGCAGATTTCTTTTAACTGATCCCATTAGCTTCTCTTACCAGCCACATGCATGTCCTAACTGCTATTTGCAATACCAAAAGTCCTGATTTTTGATTGTTTTAATCGCAGTTTTCAGTTCCCCTCTCGGCAGGCCCTGGGGCGCCAGGGAACCACTCTGCCCTCACTCCTGAGTAACAGTCGTGCTTCTGCATTTACGTTTTTCCCCCAACTGTTTTTGTCCATGGTTGGTTTTGGCTCTGCTGAGCTGAGCTGGTTCGCACTGAAGGCGTTAAATTGGGCTGGAAGCAGCTGCCCCTGGACAGCCACCAGCTCTTCCCCTGCTTGCAGCTCCTCTCAGTCCTTCTGAGTGAGGCCAAGCAGAGAATTTCCCCAAGGTGACAGCAATATTGTTTCTGTTAGAACGTTATTATCTTTAATTTTTAAAAGCACCAAGCAAATGTCCCTGAGATTGCAATCATCCATGATAGAGCACTTTTTCTCGCTACTCATTATAGGTAGGTATTTAAGGAGCTGCTCATCCTGTTCCTCTGTCTGGTTGGTGTCTGTAATAGATTCTCATCAACAACCCGTCTTGCAATTGAACCCTTCTCCACAGCGCTTTTGGTCCAACTCCATGGTGCTGCCAGCGCTGGTGATGGTGTCTCTGCTGCAGCTGCCAAGCTCTCCATGCGCAGCCATGCTGACCTCCTTGGCGGGCAGCTGCTCCAGCCCACCAACCCGGCAGCCCCAGCACGGACCCCCGTGCCAATGCCACCACCGCACACGTCTCTGTCCCAGGGATGCCCGCCACCTCTGGCACCAAGGAGAGCCCTGGGGTGACAGCTGTGTGGATGAGGGACCATTGACATGGGCTGGAGGTGATGGAGGGGGAGACAGGACGGGCCTGTAACAGCACGGGAGGTGTGGGGAGATGAGCAGGGAGGGGTTATTTGCTCTTCATTATATGGGAGCTAGGAGGCATCGAGTTAACTTGTGTGATGGAAAGTAGACGACGGAGACATCTTAGATGATATCGATGGGTGAAGGTGAAGAGGGACCAGTTACCCATTTGAGAATATCTAATGTAATTACAACGCTGCAGGTTTAAGAACCCTTCCCCTCCACCCCAAACAAGCCTTCCCACCAGGACAGTGCGGAGGAGGGGCAGGCCACGCTCCCGGCACTGGGGTCAAAACAGGATTGAATAAATGCCTCGAGCACGGGGCTCTGTGAGGTGTCACGTATGATGCCCCAGGCATAATCTCTGACTTAGGAAATCCCTGCGCCTTAGCTTGATGGAGGATATATTGAATAAGCATTAATTACTGTCCTCTGATAGAGTTGGAAATTAGGCTAGCTGGACTTTTGGTCTGCTCCAGACCCATGTTCTTGCGGCACGTGGCCAAATGCCAAGAGCCATAAAAATCTTTCTGGACAGAGAGGGACCCTGGCTGCTGCCAGCCGGGGCTGCACCTCCAGGCAGCCCTGCCTTTGGATCTCGCTGCTGTTGGGAAGGTGTCTGGAGAGGAGCCGGGCTTCAGCTCACCTGCCACCAGCTCTGCTTTGAGAAACTGTCTCTTCGAACAAGGGGTGCAGAATTTACCCTCCCGGGATGCCGCAGCATTTATCTGGGCAAAAATCCTGGCTTCTGTGGTGGTGTAGAGAGCTGGTTCCCCCATTGCCTGTGAGCAGCACGTGATGAGTAAAATGTATGCTGTGAACAGCTCAGAAACAGGCATTTTATTGCTGCATAGGCGTGGTGCAGAGTCTGTCATCTCAAGAGCTGTTACTGTTTAATAGAGGTGGAAGTCTGAATTTGAATGAGGCTCAAGTGGGTTTTTTTCCCATGCAAGGTCACTATCTCCATTACAGCTGTAAATAATTAGGGATGGCTAATGAAGGCTGCAAGCCCCGGTGCTGGGGCTGGTGGCTGAGAGTGTAGCTGTGGTTTGGGGGAGGGTGCCCCACAGATTGATGTCGGATTCTCCTCTCCCTGGTCCCTGAGGAGGTGGGATGCTGGCACGGGCTGGCTGGGAGGTGCCAGCAGATGATGTTTGCTGAGAGCAGCCAGGGAGTGGGGAGAGATGTTTGGCTCCACTGCCGGGAGTTACATGGCCTTTGGTAAATCACTTCCCTTCTCTCAAGGTTTTTTTCTTTTTATAATGTGGGGTTCATTAGTGTTCATCTCTTAGACGGCTCCTGGCAAGGCACACAGCACTGCTAGTGCTGGTCCGTAGGGTATAGACCCTTCCCCGGCCACCAGCACAGCCTGCTTGGACCACGCTGTGCTCTTTGGCACCATGGGCCACCTCTTCTTGGTTCAGGGTAATGGTTCAGGTGTGGAGACCTGTGATGTTCTTCAGTTGCCCGTGCTATTTGGGATGAGGTGAGGTGAGACAGCCGTGGTATTAAACTTGCTCAGTGCTTCTTGCATCTCAGTGGTTACTTTTCACATGGATTTCACCATGGATTTTTAATGAACACAATGTGTGCTTCATAAATAGACATTAACCTCCTTTTTCAGGGAAATCAAAATTGCGCTTAAAATTATATAAACGCTCTAACCCATATGTACAGGGGGGTTGCTCAGCTGCTGCCCGAGGGGTCCTGCTTGGTGTGGGGGGTAAATCCCTGGCTCACCTTGCCGATGAGCGTCTCTGGCTGAGTCACGGCCGTGCACTGGCAGGATGCAGATGCATCGGATCCACTGTCATTAGTGCACGTCAGCGCTGATAGGTGCCGAGGGTGAGTTAGTCAAAGACATCCAAGGGGAAAGGTGCCCACCCCGTTTACTGAGTCACTCTGAAGCACCCGCAGGGAGATGGGGAGTGAGCGGGGCAGCGCAGCGGGGCGCGAGCAGGGCTGCGTGCTCAGCGAGGGTTTTCTGCATGTGCCTGCGACATTAGAGGAATTGGGGCCCGCCTGCTGCTCTGCTCCCCCGTCGGTAAGGGCGGCAACTGTGCTACATCATCTAAAACTCTGACACTTGGAAGCAAATTGCTTGAAGCTGGTGTTTGACTGCATTTTGAGTTAGTGCTTGGTGTGGAGAGGGTGGTTTCACGTCCCTTCCTAAGGGTTCATGTGTGGGTTTGCTTAGGTTGACACTTCAGGCTCAGCACCAAAGGTTTTCTGTCGCTTTTCGCTGGGGTGAGGCACCTGGGGAATGCATCCATTGCTGCTCATTCTGCACAGTCCCACCGCTTGGGCTGTAATGAGCCATGGCTCGCTCAGGGGGACCGCAGTAGCAGGCATCTCAAGATATGTCTTTGATTAAGAAGACACCTGCTGTGATAAAGAATGACAGTGCCGGGGTGACAACCGCTGTCTTCTCCCTTGGCTCGTGCGCGCTGACAGCTCTGCAGCGGCTCCAGGGAGGAGAGGTTCTGCAGCCTGTGCCGAGGAGGAGCAGCGGGCGCATCACCGCACAGCAAATCTCTTACACAACCCCCGGTGTAAGACGCTACTTGTGTCATGGGCCGGGGAGTCATCCCTGGGGACTCGGGGATGCTTTCTGAAATCTTCTTATTTTACATTTGTGTTCTCTTTTAACCATCTACTTGCAGCAGGTATTTAACAGTAGCTTCAAAATGAAAAGCTCAAGCCAGGGTATGCTTCATGCTTTAAACTGTCCCATGTCCTTCGGAGTGATTCTATCAGAGAGAGAAACTCATTGACTCCTCGCAGTCACCCTCTGGACCGGAGGCACGCTGCGTGACAAGCAGCACACCGCTGCCAGGCCACGGGCTTTCCTAGGTAAAGCTGTTGAGCTCTGTCCTCGCCTGCCTGGTCCCGTTCCTCGCTTGTCTGAAGTGGGGAGGGATGCAGAGCCGCTGGCACAAACGAAGGCCTGCTCAGTCTGTGGTCTCCGGAGAAACATGAGGACAAAGTGGGATTTCTGCATGCGGGTTAGCTCCACAACCCGAGGAGAGCCAGCTGCCTTTGGCAGGACCAGAAAACCCGGCCGGCCTCCCTTAGCAGATCTGCCTCTGGGCCAGCGGTGGCAAAAGGGCCAGGTTGTAATTGAGTTGCTCTTATGGCAACTTGATAGTTTGCATTTGCACATTGTTGCTAATCAAGCTCCCAGAGACCAGTTTCCCGTCCTTGCCATGCTCCGTGACAGGCAGCCTCAGCAGCAGGACTGATTTGCCGTCATTCAGCCACCGCCTCAGTTCCAAGGATTTACAAGGATGTTAATGCTAAAACTGCTGTGATTCATTCCTCCATCCCACCTTTCCCCCTTTCTTTGGCCATGCTCTTCCTTCTGCCCTCCCGGCGCTGGGGCTGCTGCCATCCCGCAGCTGACTTGCCCAAAGGAGAAGGGATGGAAAAGACTTCTCACAACAGGATTTTGCTCCCTTGTGTGGTGGGACCCCCGAGCTTTGCTCATCTCTCCCTAACCCTTGCAAAAATCACTTGCATGCCAGGTGAGTGACTGCATTTGACAGGCTTGAAAATATCAGGGTTTTTCATAGTCATCGTGGGGAGAGGCAAGAGAAATGATTGTGGCTGCTGGATGGGTGATATTGCATGATGATTTTCTCAGATATTGCCTGTTCCTTATCTCCTGACACCACCATCTATAGACAAACCTGGCGCTGTCAGGCTGCAGAGGACAGCTTAGCCATTCCCACGTCAGGTTATTAGGAACTGCGTTGCTTTATCGTGCAGAGACGAACAGAGTCATAAAGAAATTATAAGGCAGGCACGGGAAGGCAGAGGGCAGGCGTGGGAGCAGGAGCAGCACCTCGCTGCCATCCCACCGCCCTCACTGGGGGCTTTGTGCATTTGCTTTTTGCCAAGCGGTTTGTATTGAAGGAGGAGAATTGGGCCGGGACAGGAGCCCTGGGGTGGGCGCAGGGAGCGGAGGGGGATGTGCGACCTCCCAGCCTTTCTGGGGGCCGCTGGGAGCCTGTAGCGGTGTTGGCAATACACTCCCTGGGACTCGGGCGATAGAAAGCAGTGACAAAAGGTGGCATTTGAGGGCGACGTTTGTGTTTGTGCCTCTTGAATGCTTGCATTTCCAATTTTGCCGGTGATTTGGTAATTGTCCCCTAATTGTACCTTTGCTCTCAGTTCGTGCCTGGAATCACAAGGGGAGGGGAAGCAACCCCCAAAGAGGCTACCAACAAGCAACTACCCTGTTGAAGCAGTCCTGATTTTAACTTCTTAAAATCAGCATTGGCTTATGCTGCTGTTGCCTTCATTGAACCGCTCACGTCCTGCAGACCTACACCCTGGTCCCAGGAATGGCACCTCTGTCCCCACTGGAGAGGCTAGGCTCCCTCCTGACGAGGGAGCAGAAACCCCTCGGAACAGGCTGGCTGATGCTCAGCTGGATGTTAAAGACCAACTTACAATTATTTTTTGCAACTGGCAGAGTGCTTTGATGCATCAGCATCATCAGTTGCATCACATGACATCATCACACGAGTAATTGCAAGGGGCTGCAAGAGTCAGCGGCTGCTTGCCCTCTGGGCTGCCTTCCACCCGACCCTGACCCTGGTGCTGCTTGCCTGGCCGGGAAAGGTCACCGTCACTTCATGAGACAGACTGCCATCTCTCATGGACTTTCCCTGCCTCCCTGAACCTGCGGCAGCTCCGGCTTCGCCTTACCAGCCCGCCGAGGCAGTCATTTCTGCCAGGCTGCACAGCGTCCTTGCCAAATCCTCCATTTGCCTTAACAGCCTCGCTCAGCTGAGCAAACCTTATCGCGGCGCAGCAGCTGTGCCGCACGGCTTCACCGCCCAGCAGCCGGCCACGCTGCCGCAGAGCGGGCTGGGGAAACGGGGACCCTGTGAGGCAGAGGAGCAGGGTCCCCTCCGGACGGGGACCTGCCGCTCCCCCCTGCCAGCCCGCAGCGCAGCAGCAAGCCGGCAGCAGGTCTGGAAGCCTCTCGCAGCCCCGAGGCTTCTTCTCTCTGCGCTGGGAGAATCTCTTGTCATTCCTCAGCACGCTTCAGCCGAGGATGAAAGTGTTTTCTACACATTAGTCTTTGGCCTTCCCTCCAACATGAAAAGCTGCAGAAGGACAAGAGTGATTACGCCTTTCATAGGAAGTAGGAAAGCTGCAGCCCAGGGTGTGAGACCTCATATCTGGGGGAGAAGCGGGAACCGGGTCTTCTGCTTCCATCACCGAGCAGTCAAAGCGTGCTCCAGGGAGGGCACAGGGATAGCAGTGAGGCCAGGGGGAGGTGGCATCCGTGTTTTAAATAATTTTAAATAATATCTACTCTGCATATTGCCCCAACCTGCCCCGATCCCATTGCTGCTGTGGGAAGCACGAGAGCTGCTGCTGCCCCACAGCCTCAGCCGGCAGCAGGAGAAGGGCAGGTCCCCACTCCCGGCAGGGCCACCAGCTCGTCCCCTGGGGCAGAGGCACCATGCCGGCTGAGCTTCTGTGCATCCCTCTAGACGTGTGCCGTATGGCTTTCCTGTTTGTCCTAGCTTGCTCGCGGCTTAAGTGTGAGACAGACGTGTCAGCGCCTCCGCCCCTGAGCCGCACTCCCGCAGCACAGCCCGTCTGCAGGCAGCGAGGGCTCGGCCCCGGAGAGCGAGCGGTGAGGTGCGGTACGGTGTGGTACGGGGCAGTACGGTACGCCAGGGTGTGGGACCGCTGCAAGAGAATGGCCCTCTCTGCCTGTTCAAACAGGCACTGGCCACATCTGTCCTGGGCGTTTGGTATGTGTGAACTGGTCTCCGTCACCTGCGGTTCAGTATGAGCGCCGTGTATGTAAAACTGTGGCAGCTCGGTGCAAACGTCCGGTATCGTGTCTGTGCCGCTCGCTGGAGGGGCTCAGAAGCAGCCCTGTCTTAAGCAAGGGCTTTTCAGGATATGCAAGTTCAATCACCCGTTTAGAAATTATTTGCAGTGTCAATTTGGGCAGATCTCCCTCCCCAGGATAAGGAAAGGTCTTCCAGGGAATAGGGGGAGCAGAACGTCCCATTGCCATCCGGGAGCTTTGTTCCTCGGGGTCTGGGTTTCGTCGCAGTTATCCCTGCTCGCAGCACAGGCTCTGGCAGCGCTTTCGGCCGGCTGGGCGGCAGCGCTGTCACCTCCCGCGCAGAGCCTATTTCCAGGGCTGTGCCAAGGGCTGTGAAATCCCAGGCTCTGCGCAGCTCCAGCTGAGCACCCAGAACGAACAGACGCTTGTGAGCTGCATCTCTCCAGTCCTCCACTACCCATCTGTAAATTGGGGATAACGTCACCTGCCCCGGCTCAGTGCAGGAGCCGGAGGAGCCTCCAAGACATTCCTATGCTGCCAGAGCCGAGCGGGGAGCCCATGGAGGGGGAATAGCTCCCTCTCGGCAGCAGGCGAGGAGAATGAGGCTGAGGCCGCACGCTGAGCACCGAGGGCAGATAGCGAACGCAGCTCTGGCAGAAAGCAAAGTGCCCTGAGGGAGCTGGCAGAGGTGGGAACTGGCGAGGGATGGGAAGCGATAACGAAGCAAATAGTGGTAACCCAACACACACAGGGGGCTGGCCCCAAGCTGCACAGACTGCCCCATCCTCACAGTCCTGCCCTCAGGGGCAGCTTTCATCATCTCCTTTAACCAAAACTGTGGGTGCATCGTCCAGAGTGAGGCAGGTGTGTGTGCCGTGAGCATTAACCAGGCTGGAGCTGTGGGGCTGCAGCTGGGACAGACCCATTAAAAGGGGTGCCACGGAGCACCAGTCTCCCTGCAGGGATGTGCCGGGTGGGCTGAGCAGTGCTGAGGGCAAAGCGACAGACCCTGGGCATGAGCCTAAGCTGAAAATGGGGGAATGAACGCATGGGAGCAGCCCCAGGTAAGCACCAGGGTGGTGGCAGGGCTGGAGGGGGCTGGTGCTGGCAGAGCCGGGGCAGCGCCGGCAGCCTGCGCCGTGCAGGTGTAGCAGTGTGTGTGCCGGGAGGCTTCCTGCGTGCTTGGGGGAGTCTCATGCCTCTGACAGGCACAACCCCTCTGCTCTCTGTGCTGTGCCGTGGGGCACAGCCCGGCTGTCCTTGAAGCTGATGGCGAAACATCACTTGGCTTCAACAGCAGCAGGATGGGCTCTTCTCTGTGATTTAATGCAAAATAGGAAGGAGATGGAGAGCATTGGCACGAGCTGTGAAGCTATCCGCTTGCCCATCCATCTCAGGGTCTTTTATGTTTTTCTCCTCTCCCCCTTCAAATCTTTGTTTGGCTGCTGCTGCCTCCTGGAAGGGCAGAGCTGTGTGGGAGCTGGGGTTCTTTCAAAGCCCCAGAGTTATTCTAGCAAAGTGGTTTATGCTTTGAGGCAGATTTGGGTAACTGGGGAAAGGTTAGGCCAGTTTACAGCCAAGGTAATGATGTGAGCGGCTCGGGGACCCGCAGGGCAGTTGCCTGGATCTGACCTGTTTGAAAGCAGAGCAGGTTTGTAGCTGGGAGCACGGTCCTGTTCCCTGCCCCAAGATTATCCAAACGCAGAGCCCGCAGTGCCGGGGCTGCAGCATGGGCAGGGGAAGGGAGAACTTTAAATAGAGGAGTCCCACACGCTGTCTGTGGGCAGGAGAGTGTTTCAAGGGCCGAGGGAAGCTGGTTGCAATGTGTTGGGGTCTCTTGATGCTGTGAAATCCCAAAGTGATGGATAATGGACAGGACATACCGTGCTCCTGTAGCTGTCCTCACCGCTGCCTGCAGGCAGGGAGCCCACTGCCTGGATGGCAGCGCAGAGGAGTTGCCAATGGCAAAGCCCTCCCAACGGCAGCGGGGCAGAGCGAGTGCTGTGCGATGGAAATTGCTCTGCATTTCTGGAAAGTTTACCAGGGCATAAGCAGGCATCTTTTATTTCTTGGAGGGGCAAGGCAAGGTTGGCATCACTTACTTGTTCACCAGCAAAATTCCTCTCCTAATGCTCAGTCTATAGCATTCTTGTTCTCCCAAAAAAGCCAAGAGTGAAACTATGGTGCTGCTCTTGAATATTGCTTTCCCCATCTGGGGCATTGGAATGAGCTTCCCAGCGCTCTCTTCCCCTCCTGCAGATGGTGAGGAGGCAGCTCTGCCTCCCAGCAGGCAGCGAGCTAAATCCGTCGGTGCTGGATGCGCTCCGGTACCTGCGATAGCGAGTGGGGCTGGGCCGGACCCTGACCCTGGGTTACACTGAGCGGAGCAAGCCTGGTACCAGGCGGGTGAGGGAAAGTGGGGAGCCTGCAGCACACGCACACCAGCGAACATACAGCATGATGCCTGCTGAATTCCCTGAAATAAATATGCTTTGATGGATCGAGTCCCTTTTAGCGCATCAGCTGAAAACTTCAAATATTTATATCGTTAGGGAGATGTGACAGAAGTGTATATATATATATATATAAAAAAAAAGGCAGGTACTTGAGTGGCAGTCCCGTATTTGAAGTTCAAATACTTACCTTCAAATCAATGCTATAAAAGAAGAAGAAAAAAATAAATTTAATATCACTTTTGCAAGGAAAACAACCTGCTGAGCCTCCTCCCAGGCTAAATGTGCTTTAAAGATTGACTGTGCTGCTGTAAAAACTATTGATGAACTGTAAACATGAAAAGATCACCCTGCTCGTGGCCTGTCAAAAGCATTAGGTTGGAAATGCTCTGTGCTCCGCTCCAGCATGACTCACCGAGTCCTCAGCAAATGTGTTTATTTGTAAAGATCCTTATTTCAGAAATAGTGACCTTTTTAATGCCTCGTGCAGCGAGCTCGGAAATTCAAAATTGCCTTTTGGCAACTTGCGAGTCTTGCTGAAGCTCTGACAGCGCTTTCCATGGCGATTTACATATTTTTAGCCTTTATATTCTGCACTGTGGGGCTGCTTTGGATAATGATTTGCTTTTTGCAGCCCTCAATGCAATTCGGCATCTGCAGCGCTGGGCTGAGAGCAGACTGTGCAGAGGGCAGGGAGGGATTCGCTTGCTCACCTCTCGGGCTCCTTACAGCACACCTTCTGAGCCCCCTGCCTCTTTGAACCCTCCCTGGTTTTATTAACATCCTCCTTGAAAATGGGCTGTGGTGTTAGTCGCAAATCCGAGCGGTTGCTTCACCTTGAAATAGGGAATAAAACTTTGATGCTGTTATTCCAGGCTGCTGTGCCTCAGAGCACCAGGTTAGCTCTTTTTTGGCCATCGCGCTCTTTGTCACCTGCTGGGCTGCCCGAGCTTGGGGTCTGCGCTCGCTGGCACAAAGCCCCTGTCGCCGGCGCTCCCGCAGTCTGCCGCTGGTTGCGCCAATGCACATTTGGTGACCAGCCACCTCATCGCTCCGTGTTCGTGGCCTGTCGCCTTGTTCTGAGTCTTCGCTCGTGCCATCAGATACCAGCCTGAGCTCCTGGAGCAGCGGAAGCAGTACAGCAGGCACGCCGCTGCTGCCCTGCGGCGGAGCAGCTCCGTCCTCACCCTTCTAGGGAACCTCCTGGCGAGGCATTAAGCATCGCTGTTAATGGCTCAGTTGGCTCCTTCAGCGTGTCTCTTTAAGCTCTGGGATGTGAATATGCTGAATATGAAATGTCGCAGTTGTAATAACAGTTATTTAACATTTCTCGGTCCTGTGACTAACGCTTCTGCCGTTTGTGTTTGGTAACGGGCGATAGCATTGCTCCTTTCTGTTGCTGTTGTTCATCCTAATGCAGCGGGGAAAGATGTTTTGATGGTTTTTCTACTGTTTGTTTGTGTCCTTTATCAGTGCTCTACAATTTCTAGTCGCTGATTTATATTCAGAGTTATGAATATCTCCTTTCTTCTTTTTGTTGGGCATGTTTTTATTTTTACAGCTGTTCACATATTAGCCAGGCAGTTCTTAAACTGATGCAGACTCCTGTCTCGGTTATGAGTTTTGGGGTAAAACACTCTTAAATCATTCTCTATTCATAGTCATGCTTTTATATTTAAATCCAGTCTCCTAACTGATTTGGCTTATGATTGTTTTCTACTCTGTGAATTGACCTTTCAAAGCACCAAGAATATATGCTAGTGCCTTGGACTTACTCTGTTTGCCCGTAAGAAGCGTAATCAAGTCATGATTGCTTGGACTTGAGCAGCAACTAGTTTTTAATTCTGTGATCCATTCCCCTTCAGCTGTCAACGCAGAGTCTAAAATAGCACTCCCCTGTGCTAGATGCCATGCTTCAGAGCTAGGAAATTGTCATTTCTAGGTTTTTAGAAATTTGGAGGACATTTTAATACTGGCAAAGTGAAACCTCCAGCTTCCCATCATAATGCAGCTTTCTCTCCTACTTATTGTAAAGAGGCGCTTAAGCAGCCTCTGGTAGGATCTGGCCTCTGGCACAGCTTGGGGTCTGAAGCAGGCACCAGAGCACCCCGTGGATTATCTTTGTCTCAATTACTGGCCACCTGTTTAAGCAGAGGAGCCCAGGTTTTTACACCCTTGACCCTTATTTTTCCCACCTGGTCCCTTCTGGGCAGGTTTTATCATCAGTTTTCAGTGTTCTGGCCATATAGGTCTCTGCAGGGCTCGGAAATGGCACGTGGGTCAAACTCGTGCCAACAAGCGCGAGAGTCTGGAGCCTTCTGTTCATTATCCCAGCTTGTGGCTGGGATGTGCAGGCAGCTGAAGGGCTGCCTTCTGCTTTCTTGGTCAGTTTTGTTCTCACCATCTTGACATTGTGCTGGAGAAGGGTTCGTTTGTTCCCTTGTTCCTTCCGCCTCTTTTTCTGCTGGTTTAATGCCTCCGCGTTGCCCGGCCGCTGCCGGGGAGGCCATCACTGCGGGAGCGGTGACCTCCTGCTCCAGCCTTCTCAGGGAGGATTCAGGAGCTGCTGCTCTTTGCAGAAGTGCAACTGTGTGTGAGTCCCTGCTGATGGTTTGCTGACCTAAACCACAGCGCTGCACTGGAGAGACTGTGGAGGCTGGAGATGGACCGTGTTAATGGGAAACTTCAGTCCTTCCGCAGGCTGCAGAAGGGGCACCCAGAGGTGTGACACAGAAATGGAAGTTGTAGACGCTATGAATGATTCTTTTTTTTTGAGGAGCTGATCAGCAGTCTGCCAAGGGATGCAAGCCTTGTTTAGTCCTGCGTCCCCTGTCCGTGAGGTTATCCAGTGACCAGAGTGGGCTGGTGGGGTATGATGGCTGCAAACACAATGGAGCTAGGCTAGAGGTACACCAGCAGTGAAGAAGTCCAAAAAACCATTAGAGTGAAAGAGCAAAGGATGAGGAAAAGACATCATTTGATGCATGGAAGTTGTGTCCAAGTAAGAGAAACAGAAAAGGGCATGAATTTCGACAAGTTGAATGAGGAGCCATTACATGGCAGGCAGAAATGATCATGAAGGACAACTTGCTGAAGGCATAAAAAGCAATAATAAAATCTTTACTCTCAAACACGTCCTCGGCTGCGGTAGGGTGGGTGTCTGGCAGTTGGCAGTGGCTCAGGAAGCATCGGCTCCCTGTGGGGAGATGGAGGGGTTTCTTCCTGTGGTGGTGGTTGCCAAACCTCTCTGGGGAGCTGGAAGGAAAACTGAGGCTTGGGAAGGTCATGGGATGGGAGCGAGTCCACGCCGTTCTCCCCAAGGTGAGGTTGCTGTGCCTCCGGACAGATACATGAGACTGCGGAGTTTCACAGGGGGTGAGGCTGGGGGCTGGATGTACCAGCTCAGCTCTGGCAGAGGGTGCCAGCAGGGAACCCCCGCACTGCCCAAAATGTTATCAAGCACCAAGGAGGAGCACAGCAGAAAGCAGAGGATGGGCTTAGTCAGCAAGGTCTGTAGCAGGGACCACGTGGCAGCCTGGCTGGAGGGTAAAGTGGCTGCTGGTGTTTGCTGTGGACAAGGACAGAAAGATGCACGTGGGGAGGAAAACACTCACCTGGGGAAACAGGCAGAGATCTTCCTGGTGCACTAGTTCTCAGCAGTGATGGGAAGGGGATTAACCCAAGCCTACGTTCCCCAAACGGGAACACGGCTCCCACGCTGTGGGACAGACTTCCTTTCCCCATGTCCTGTTAGTAAAAAGCTTTGTGATCCAGGAATCTCCCAGGGCTAAGCTGGCCACTCCTATTACTAACAGCCAAAGATGAGGCTGGAAGGCAAACCCTTCCCAGAAGCTCATCAGTTAACCCAAGTGAATCTGAAATGTTCATTAAGTGAAGGAGAGCGGGATCCTCCCCTGACAGCGCCTCTGTGCAGAGGGAGGTCCTGGTGCCTCAGGCACGGGGATGCTCAGCCGGGGCCAGGGCTCCTGCTCCTGCTCCTGCCCTGTCTCTTACCATCAATGTCTCCGAGGAGGCAAACAAACAAAAATTATTATTTTCTTTAATTGCTAGAATTGTATTAATTTAAATGGATAAACTTAATCAGTGAAGCTCATTAATCTCTAGCACATGGCTTATTTACGCTGATTCTGGCTGCTCCAGCACTCATTTTGCTATCATACGAATGTCAATTACCTTTTAAAATAAAAATCAATGTTTATTCACTGTTAAAGATAAAACATGAAACGGTTTCCTTAGACATGCTGATGAGTGCTCTCCTCCCCAGCCTGATCCAAGGGCTCCTGGCGTCGGTGGCCAGCTGCCTATTGCCATTGGTGTGCCATGGAGGGGATGGCAGTGTGTTGGCTGCGCTGCAGGGAAGGGACTGCCCTGGGCCCCCGTGCTTGCCGCAGCCCCCTGTGCCTTCCTGCCCCATCCTGGCTGGGAAAGCCTGGTGTCTTCCCAGGAGCCGGGTTTGCAGCGGGGCGTTTCCCTGCCATAAGCTCCACCGATGGTGGAAGGATGGAGGGAGGAAGGAAACCCAGGGGAGTGCAAGGGGAGACCCTGGAAGGCAGCTCCGATGCATTACCTGATTACTTTTATAATGAGAAAAACAAAGCTAAACCCTTGAAGCAGAGTGCTAGAAATTACCCATCATTTTCAAACTTTTTTTCCTCCTCTATTATTCAGAATTGTTTTGCTTTTCTGAACTGCCTTGTGTAGGTTGCAACAACCCCACAGATTCCAGAATGGGAGATGATGAGTCCCTGTCAAAATGTAGATTTTTTTTTTTTTTTTTTTTTCCTTTTAGCAGTGCTGAGGGAGTAAAGTCTCTGTGACACAAGCCAATCGCCGGCACCTGGCAGGCTAAAACTGGCAGAAGCTCCCAGCCCACCCATGGGTGTGCGTACCCGGGCTGTGCCCACGACTGCCCCGACGTGTCCCCCATGGGAATGCCCGTCATGGGCAACGTGGAGCTGGGTGCCGTTCCCCAAACCCCACTGAGCTGTTGGGGATGCAGTGGGGGCTCAGTTCTTGTACTGCTCTGTGTGTGTGTGTGTTCACATGGGTGTTTGCGCTTGGCCTCGGCGTCCAGCCGGCACCGGCACTGCAGAGCCCACCTCTGCCACCTCCTCACTGTTGCACTCGTTTCATTTGACTTGGGGTTTTTCCACTGTTTTTTTTTACAACAGGAAAAAAATCCGACAGAAAAGGCATATCTGTGTAGGTGACTCTGCTCAGACACTAACCGCCACCGCAGAGAGGGGGAGAGAGTGTGAAGTAGAGATGGAGCCAGATTACGCCATTATCCTGGTGGGAAGCTGGTGTGGGGCTGCTGGGGCGATGGGGATGTGCCGGGGGAGAACTTGGTCCTGGGGAGGAGGATTCATCCCACTGGCCAGCCGTGGGGAGCCCAACATCCATCCCAACAAGGAGAGAGCTGCTGGCTACAGAGAGTAATGCGGAGCAGGGCAGGGTTTTAAACCAACACACAAGTTTTGCCTTAATTTAGCTGCTCTCCAGTGGAGTTTAAGAAAACAGATGCATGTATAAAGCGGAGACAGCCTATGGGCTGATGGGTCACAAAACCAATTTGAGGGCAAGGAGCGGTTGCTTGTGTGATTCCCTGAGGTTTCCCTGGCTTTGGGAGGCAAGCAGACCCCTTCCCAAGGTGGCTGCATTGGGCAGCATCCCTGACTCGAGCAGCTCTTCCAGCTGGGTTGCTCTGAGCCGTGGGTCGGGGGTGTCTGTAGCCATCCCATTGGCCTTCCCTAGTGCTTGTGTTGTCTTTGAAACTGGGCTGTATCAAAGAGTTTGCAGTGTGGGGGGCAAACAAGATGCCGGGGGGTGGCTGGGACCCCAGCAGCCCTTCCCAGGGATGTGGGACAGAGCTGCTGCTCGGTGCCAGCGCTCCTGTGCTGACTGAGCTGAGCCCTGTGCGGTGGCCTTGGGTGTCTGGGTGATGGTCGGGTCTAACTCGGCCCTGAAGCCCCAGTGCTTTGCAATCGCACGCTGGGGACCTTGTGCAAAGAGCCTCAGGATCCCTCGCACAGCGTGAAGCTGGGAAAGGGAAGGAGTAAAGATGAATTTCTTTCCATGTCTCCAAGCATCTGGGAGGTGGGTGGGAGGTAAAAAAAGATGAGCCCTGAAGTTTTAATCCCTCGGAGATACCTAAATATCTTGCTCTTGTTACTCAAGGGAGTGCAAAGCCTGAACATCTCTAACGATGTGCCACAGGCTCATACCCCCAGCACTTGCTAGCTAAGCTTGGACCCCTGATTCTCCAACAAATACTGATTTTCAGAGAACTTAAACCATAATGAGCCCACCACTTCCTCCAAGTGGATTTGGCATGACAAGGTATCTTTAGGAAGGCCATTACTGTAAACCACAACTTAGGAGATAACTCACTTGAATTTATCGGAAGGTGCAGAGCTGAGGACTGAAATGTGACCTTGCCCCAGGACTTCTCCTGGCTGAGCCAACCACCGTGAAGGGTGAGAGGAATTTTGTTCTTATTTAAGAACAGAGTTAGCTCATCTTCCCAGGCCTGAGTCTTAGTTTGCACACTGAGCAGTAACAACCAGAATAGTCCCTGGAAAACTGTTCCACTGAATGAAAAGTAATGAGATTTTAAAACCATAACTAGAGCTCTTTAGTCTTCTGGCTCTCCGGGTTAGGATCAGTATTCTTAGCCGTATTTCCACTGTCATGAGACTTGTACTTCCCTTGCAACCCCCTCTTTGCCCCCATTCCCCCC
>VYXH01007650.1:38404-61188 GCA_013397275.1 Burhinus bistriatus | reverse complement strand
CGTGCTGTGGCTGGTGGGGTGCTGTGGCTGATGGGGTGATGCGGTTCATGGGGTGCTGTGGCTGATGGGGTGCCGTAGCTCACGGGGTGCTATAGCTCACAGGGTGCTGTGGCTGGCAGGGTGCTGTGGCTGGCAGGATACTGCTGCTTCCCCAGCACAAGCTCTGCTCTTCGCCAGCCGGAGCCGCGAGGTGTGAGCAAACAGAATGCAACACAAGCTGTCGCCGGCAGCTGCCACGTCGCCCACCACCGCAGCCCTGGGCTGGCTGGGGAAAAGGCAGAGGCGACCTCTCCTTCTGGGAAGCATCTGGTGGATCTCTGCTCCCCGAAACACTCACTGCTCCCTGCTGAGCCCCTGAGATGAGCCCCAGGAGCATCCTCGGCCATCAGTCTCGGCTGCCAGCAGCTTCTCTCCTGCTCTGGGACCTTTTTAGGTGTGGGAAAGCCGCGGTACTGAGCCTTATTCCATGCCAGACTGGGGAGCCCAGCTAGCTGGACTCTTGCAACAGACACGCAGAGTTTGCCTGCCATGGCTCTCTGTCCCCCAGCGCTGCTCCGGGGCTCATCCAGGAGGCACAGGCAGGGCAGACCACATCCCACCCCACCGCCCCACCAGTGGGCAGAGGGGTTCAAGCCCATTGTGAAGTACAGGCAGGGAGATGAAGCACCTTCCTGCTGCCAGACCCGCGACTGGAGATCCTGGGTGGGTGAGGTCTGGCTCCGGAAAGGGACCGAGCTCTCTGCTTCCAGAGGAAATGGAAAAGGAGAGCATCCCCACAAGAGGGGAGTGGTGAAGCATCCTTTCGCAGGTCACTGGACCCCCCCAGCCACTCCAGATACCACTGGGAGGAAGAGGATGGTGCTAAAAGGGGCCGGAGGAAGAGAAGCAGAGATGGCCCCTGCCTGACTCCCTCTGCCTGGAGTGAGGACAAGCAGGGTGTGAGCAGGTATCTTCATTTCTGGCATCAGGCTGGGGAGGGCTCATGCAATGCGTCCTTGGATTGACCTGACAGCCCCTCCTCCACCCCAGCACCCTGCTCCTCCATCCCAGCATCCTGCTCTTTCAACCTTGCTCCTTTATCCCGGCTCCCTGCTCCTCCACCCCAGCATACCTGCTCTTCCCACCCTGCTCCTCCATCCAAGCACCCTGCTCCTCCTTCCCAGCACCCTACTCCTCTAACCCTGCTCCATCCCAGCTCCTTGCTACTCCATCCCATCTCCCTGCTCTTTAAACCCATGTCCTCCATCCCAGCACCTTGCTTCTCCATCCCAGCATACCTATTCCTCCATCCCAGCTCCTTGCTCTTCCATCCCGGCTCCTTGCTCCTCCACCCCATCTCCCTGCTCCTCCACCCCAGCTCCCTGCTCCTCCATCCCAGCATGCAGCTCCTCCATCCCAGCATCCTGCTCTTCCACCCCTGCTCCTGCACCCCCCAGCTCCCTGCTGGGTTTGCAGCACCTCGCTCAGCCCCTCGGTCCCCTCCGCAGCCCCGCTGCCTGGCTGTGACTCATGCCCTCCGCAGCACAGAGACTCTCAAACTCCAGCCACTTCTGCCTCTTGAAAGCCACAAATGTATCCGGGCTCGAGCAAGGCCATTTACTCCCTCCCTGCTGCCATCGCAGCTGCCAAAAATAAAATAAAATAAAAAAAAAAAGAAACCAAAAAGACCTCCTAAAAAGCAAACTGTGCTGTCTCTCTTCCGGCTGCGCTGCCGAGTCACTCCCAAAAGGCTTTTTATTTTGTCTTTGCGGGATCCTAATGCATTTCTGCCCTGACAGCCAGACAGTCCCGCGAGGAAGGGGTGGGCTGCCGAGGCTCCTCCGGGCAGCACCCTCCTCCTTGCCGGCAGCTGGGGTCCGTGCCCTGGTCCAGCCGTCCTTGCCACCACCCTTGGGCAGGCCACGTGGAAATTTGCTTTACACCGCTGCTCTGAGAGATGGGTTTGGGGGGCTGGGAGGGGAAAGTGCTCAGGTTCCCCGTCCTCACGTCTCAGGAGGAAAGCAGAGCAATGCCCCTGGGACCCGCTCCCGCCCCGTCCCAGGGGATCGGGACAGGAGCTCTGCAAGGTGGACTCAGGGAAACAGGTTCGTTTTAGGGACTACCCAATGGAAAGGACATCCATGGTGGTGGCTGCTTGGCCTGGGTCTCCCAGGGCACCCTGTCCCTGCAGGTCCCCCCTTCTCGTTCTCACAAGGTAGCTTGGACAGGGGACTGGGGACACCGACAGCCCTTGCGCCCCTGGGTCTCCTGCATGGGGACTGGCACCCGTGGGACAGTTCACACATCAGCCTGCGTACCTCCCTGCTTTTCCTGCAGCTGGATGTCCAGAGAACCTCCCCTGAGCCACCTTCCTCTGCAAACCAGAGGCTGGGCAGGCTGGGAGAGCAGCAGCCTGTGGGATGGGATGGGCTGGGGTGGAATGGGATGGGATGTGTTGGCATGGGCTGTGTTGGGATGGCATGGGTTGGGACGAGATGGGATGGGACGGATGGGATGTGTTGGCATGGGATGGGATGGGATGGGTTGGGATGAGATGGGTTGGGATGAGATGGATGGNNNNTGGCATGGGATGGGATGGGTTGGGATGGGATGGGATGGGTTGGGTTGGGATGAGATGGATTGGGATGAGATGGATTGGGATGAGATGGATTGGGATGAGATGGATGGGATGAGATGTGTTGGCATGGGATGTGTTGGCATGGGATGGGATGGGTTGGGATGAGATGGATGGGATGGGATGTGTTGGCATGGGATGTGTTGGGATGAGATGGGATGGGATGGAAGGATTTTTCCAGGCATAGCAACAACCAAGGGTCCTCTGAGACCCCAGGGTAGAGGGATGGTCCCTTGTACATCTCCCATCAGCAGAGCTGAAATGAACCTTGGAAATGACGGCACGACTGGAGCTCTCTGAGTACCAAGGCACCGCTGGATCTGACGGTCTGCCCCAGTCTGCCCCTCCTGCACAGCCCAAGCCTAACCCTGGCCTTGGGTCTGACTTTCCTGGGTTTCCTTTGCTTTCTTTCTTGGGTCCTTTGCCCACTGACATAACCTGGGAGTATCCTGCACAGGGCTTTACGCTCTGAAGCTAGATGGGACCACTGGATCCGGACTCCTACACCTCACCCAGTGCATGCTGCTTTATTCCCCAGTACAGCTACAGGCTGTACAGCCCCGCTCCACCACCTGCAGAGCTTCTGCTGCTCTATTTTTGCCCGCTCCTGCTGCTGGGGTTCATGCGGAGGTCCCAAGGGCCAATGGCAGCACTGCACATTGTATGACCGGATGCATTTGCTAACAAAATACAGGGCCTGGATGTCTTTATAGACCACTGAGCCAGAAGGTTTCCACTGCACATCTCTGCTGTTCATGCAGAAAGCAGTTGCAGAACAGAAACAAGATGCAAAGTCCTCTTGGTGCTTCCTAACCTGGTTTGGGCTGGGGCTGGTGCTTCTCCCGTACCGGCAATCCCGAGCTCTCTATGCGCACCTGGAAGGGGTTTGGAGAGCAGGAGCCGAGCCAGGGCTTGACTCTGGGGTTTGCAGTCCTGGGACATCCCCCCCCTGCACGCTCAGCCCCCTCCTCCTGCCCTGGTCACTCTCGATCCAAACCAGCCCAGGTCTGATGGGGCTACGGGAACGGCTCCTGCCAGGAGGACGCCCAAAGCAAGGACCTGAACTCGGTCTACTCTTGCCACATCCCTGTGCCGCTGGGTTTGGCCATTCCTGGCTTTGCCCTTCCTCCAGCCCGGCAGCACCAACCTCATGAAGTGGGAACTTTTCCTGCACCAGCTCATTATTTTGGCAGGTTATTTCCCAGGGAAAGTCCCTGAGCGGCCCCGCGTTTCAGAGAGGGGCTTGATAGACCCCGGGGAAGCTGCTCCAGCTCCCTGGGATTGTTGGGTGGGCAAAGGAGGTGTTCCCTGCGTTGTCTGGGGCAGCATTAGGCTGGAAAGCGGCCGTGCAAATCTCTGACCGGGTCCCAGCTGGGCATGGCGGTGGGGACGGTGGGGTGCCCCGCACCACGGGGCAGCAGCGTGTGCCGGCAGCACGCACCCGTCCCGGCCTCGTTGGCATTGCTGCTCCCTAATGCACCGTCAGCCTCTCCAGCCAGCTCGATTTAGCTCCGGTAAATGGTTTGGTTTCCTGATCTGATTTTTTCTGACGTGAAGCCGTTCCTGCCCTGCGAGCTGCTCTCCCCGCCGCGGCGGCTGGATGGATGCGGTCCCTGAGGACCTGACACTTGTCTGCAGAGGCGAAGGGGGAGCGAGCCACCTTCTCCTCCACCCCAGCAAGTCCATTAAGGCAGCCAATGTGCTGTGCAGGGCACAAGGACCATCCCCCCCTCCCAAAACAACCCTTCCCTGCACCCCCAAAACAAACCCAGCCCGGCAAGAGCCGCGTGATCCCTTAAAAACCCAATGAAAACACCAAAACGGTTGTTCGTGCCATCTGGAGCAAAAGAAAATGGAATTTTAATTAAAAACTCATGAGCTAGATGCTATAAATACATCATCTTGCTGTAAGTTATTCACCCGTCAGGAACACGGAGGTCTGATCCCGGGCTCAGCGAGAGGAGCAGGGTTGTTTTTTCGTTTCTGGGGATATATATTTTTCTTTCCCTTGCTTTTTCCCATTCAGGCCAGCTTCTCCCTGAGCCCTGGCGAGCAGCAGCACCCCGTGCTCGGCCGTTTTGGGGAGCCCCGGCTGAGCTCAGAGCTCTCTGCCCGTAGGGCTGGAGGCCGGCAGAGCTTGCCAGCCCTTGGGCTGTGGCCAGCAGATCTCGGCACCAGTGGAGGGAAGCATCACTCTGGATAATTTGCGGCCTGAATTTCTTCTTTCCAAGCACCGGGAAAAAACATTGGATCAAAGCGGCAGCTACCTTGGGGAAGCAGTAAAGTTTTGGTAACAGACCCCAAACTACCAGGCGTGCCGCTCCCCCAAATCAGCCACCCTCATCTGCTGAGAGGAGGCTCTGACTCCCCCGCTCTGGCAGTGCCTGTGGCTGCCTCAGCTGAAGAGGGAACCTGTTAACCCTGAAGCCTAATGGTGGACATCTAGAA
This sequence comes from Burhinus bistriatus, assembly GCA_013397275.1. Taxonomy (NCBI): domain Eukaryota; kingdom Metazoa; phylum Chordata; class Aves; order Charadriiformes; family Burhinidae; genus Burhinus; species Burhinus bistriatus. Next base: position 56,126 of record VYXH01007650.1, on the reverse strand, counting down.
GTACCAGGAAAGGAAAAGCTTCCTGACAGCAGCACTGCGTGGGATCAAAAAATTCTTCTGGGTTTTGTCTCTGTTCGTGGAGAACAGGAGCAACCCCAGATCAGAACAGGAGCAGAACAGCCCTACCCCTGCCTGGACACTTCCAGCGTCAGGAGTTTATGGATGTCCCAAAGTACATGCCAAAATACCCACATCGTGGTGGAAATCTTGGGAAAGCGGTTTCATCCCAGACGTTCTTCAAACCCAGGGTTTTGTTTAGGTCCTTCTCAGGGTTTCACGCTGGGAATTAGCTGGTTCCCAGTGGGGTGGCAGGAGCCGGAGCCAGGGAGGCCAGTCCTGCTCCCGGTCCTGTGGAATGCAGGTAATACCCTGCCATGTAAACAGGCTCTGCCTTGGGAGCTCTGGGAAGCTGGAGACCATCAGCAGAGAAGTGTTGACCTCCTCTAGCACGGGTGAAACCTCGGAGGGAAGAGGGACGGGAATGCGCAGCAGGTCTGTCAGAAGAGATCTCAAATCCCCCGTGTTCACACACAGCAAATTTTCTCCGGAAAAAGAGCCCCGGGTCCCTGCTAGGAATTTCTTCTCAGGATGTGCCAGATCCCATCACTGCCCGCTCCTGGGTAGGTCCTGTGCCAAAGCACGGGGGATTTGAGCCCTCCCTAAGCTGTTTCCCAAGGAAGCAGAGCTGGCCTGGATGAAACGCAGAGCTCTGCTCGCAGGGAGGCACGGGACAAATCCACCTCGCGGACCCCCGCTCCATCCCAGCAATGCTGGTCTGGCTTCTGCAGCGATGGTTTTATGGACAGAGGGTCTTGTCAAGGCTACTCGGTCCCACCCTGGGGTAAGGTGACCACATGGGTGAGGAGTACAGAGATGTAATAAACTTTTTTTTTTTTTTTAATAGTCTGACGGGCAAAACTTTTTCCTGGCACAAGCTTGCACGCTTCAGCGTTCATTTATGAGCCTTGCTGATAAATCATGGAGCTGCTCTGCTGACCCCAGCACCGTGGACCTTCCAAGCCCAGGTCCTGCAGGAACAGGGAGGCTCTGGACAGACGTTGTCTTCTGGATCCAGCGGTGCTGGGAAGAGCGGACTCTGCTTGCAGCTACGGAGATCTTCCCTTCTCCAGGAGGTTATTGCCCTCTTGGAGAGCTTCCAAACCCACGTCCATCAGGAGGAGCTCAGTGATTCAGCACATCCTCTGCACGGTGTTTAAACCAGGGTGAGGCGAACCACGCTCCGAGCTGCTGATGGCTCGCTCTAGACGATGGAGGGAGACAAGTTGCTGGACTTCAAATAAATGTAAAACATTTCGCCGGCTACAGAAATGACAAGACTGTCGTTATTTAAGTAGATCAAGCAAACCTAAGTTACTCAGCTTAAAATGGGGGGAGGGAAGACTCGTCAGAGCTGATCTGAAGCTTTTTCACGTCCCGTGCTCTGGCAGGGCCGGCGAGCAGAGGAATTCTCTTTCGCGAGTGCTTTTTTAAGAGCACACACTCTGATGGGCTGAGACGTGAGATCAAACCGACGGAAAACTGCAAGCCACCAGAAAACTTTCCCAAACGCGTGTTGTGATTCATTTGAAGTACATACTTTTGCTGTCACAAAAAGACAGAACCAAGAATGCTAATAAACTGCAAGCAATGTAAATATAGAGCAATGCAGTCAAAACAATGAAAACTCAGCATTTGGTCTGATTTTAAGTGACACACAAAGGCAACAACCCCGCACTTAGAAACACGCCAAGGGAGAACTTTGCAAGCAGCCGATAATGTCGGCGTAGGGGTGGCTTGTTTTCGCCTTCGCAGCATCGCAGGCTGTGTGGAAGCAGGCTTCCCAGCCCAAAACACAGCACCATTTTCAGGACCGAAACACCCTATCTGGATTCCTCAGTCCAAAAACCCCAGCCCAGTATCTCGCTGTGCCACGTGCAGAGCCAGAAAAGGACACAGGAGGACTGGCACAGCTTGAGCTACCTCTTGCAGACCAGTGTCCATCAGGGATGCTTCTGTGCTCCTATGAGGACAGGCTGGGAGAGTTGGGAGTGTTCAGCCTGGAGAAGAGAAGGCTGCGGGGAGACCGTGGAGCCCCTTCCAGTGCCTCAAGGGGCTCCAGGAAAGCTGGGGAGGGATTCTGGATCAGGAGGGGAGCCAGAGGATGAGGGGCAACAGTTTTACACTGAAAGAGGGGAGATTTAGATGAGATATCAGGAAGAAATTGTTGACTGTGAGGGTGGTGAGACCCTGGCCCAGGTTGCCCAGAGAAGCTGTGGCTGCCCCATCCCTGGAGGTGTTCAAGGCCAGGTTGGACGGGGCTTGGAGCAACCTGGTCTAGTGGGAGGTGTCCCTGCCCATGGCAGGGGGTTGGGACTAGATGATGTTTCAAGATCCCTTCCAACCCAAACCTTTCCATGATTTGTTGTTGTTGTTGTTGTTGTTCTTGTTTCCCACTGTCAGGACCTGGGAGAAGCTGGTGCCCAGTGTGCAGCTTCCTGTGCACACCCCGTGTGCCTGCACCATGGTCCCTGTGCATGCAGCTAATGTGTACACGGGGTCCGGACACCTCCTTGCAGTGCACCACAAGCATAGCCAGAATAGCATCATTTCTTCTCACGAGATAAATGGTGGTGTGTCCTGTCCCCCAGCCCCGAGTTCCCATCTGAAGCACGCTGCACCAGCCCATGCAACCTGCCCTGGGGGTGACCTGTCCTCTCCTGGGGGTGTCCTGCCCTGCCGTGGGGTGGGATGGAGCCAGGCATGTCCCAGGGTGGGTGAGCAGGAAGCATTGCCTGGGTTTGGCCCTGGTTACACCCTGCTGTGGGTCTACCACCAATGCTTGGCTCCAGAGGGGTTGTCACCTTTGTGCAAGCCCTGCCACCCCTGGGGTGGGGGCAGCCGCTGTGTCCCCCAACCCTGTGCTCCCAGCATCACCCAGGGGCTGCACGTGTACCCCAGAGCAGCAGCATCTCCCTCCCCAGGACCTCTAACGTAGCAGCAGTACGCCAAAACGGGTGGGATTTCAGCGAGTTAGAGCAACGTTGGGGCGTTCTGGGGTCTGCCCTCGTGCCTGCAAGTCCCTCTGCCTCCCCGCTGCCTCCCCACGCCAGGAAGATTTCTCCAGGGCCGTGCCAGGCTTACGTAAAGCACAGCAAACTGCAATAACAACAGGGATGTTTGGCTGGCTGAGGTCGAGCCGAGCCGCGAGCTGCTGCCAACGTCCCGTTCCCCTGCCAAGCGCACAGTGCACAGGCTTTCGGCACCTGCCGGGAGCCCGGCTCGGGCGAGGATTCACTGCTGGCACCCACCCGGCACGTTGGGAAAGATCTCTGCGCTTTGGGGAAAAGTCCTGGGTTACGTACGAGAAGGATATAAGCGGTGACCGGTCACGCCGTGCCAGACGCCAGCAGTGCCCACGGTGTTGGCTCTGGCCAGGACTGCTGTGGGATGCCCAAAGGTGGACCCAGCTTGATGAGAGTGCGAGGAAGCACGTGGAGGAAGGCTGGCTCAGATGGGCTGGAGATGTTTATGGTCGGACTCGATGATCTTAAAGGTCCCTTCCAACCTAGACAATTCTACTATTCTATGATTCTACGATTCTATGTTGTTTTGCTGAGAGAAGGACAGTGAAGGTTCATGGGACCCGTCCTGCATCCTGGGCTGGCGTTAGCTGGTTGTTGGCAGCTGGAAAGATGTGAGGAGACCTCCTTTGCTGTCCTGAGACCCTGTGAACTCCTACCACTGATGAGACAAAGGACACCACCTCTAGCTGCTCCCTGGCCTCAGCGTGGAAGAAGAGCATCATCCTGGTCACGCTGCTGCTCCCCTATGAGGTTGAGGGCAACAAGGGGACAGGAGAGAAGAGACATGAAGGAGGGTTGGCAGATGGGGCAGTGCCATAAAAATGGGATGACACTGGTTGCCCGCTACAGCCAAGCCCATTCCAGTTATCCCTGGGGAACCAGAGATTCCAGGAGACCAGAGGTTCCATTTGACCTCCCAGGAGATACCAGGAAGAGCAGGAGTAAAACTGAGGCCCACCCTGACCCACCATCACTGGGGAAAGGCGGAGGAGGAGGCTGCAGCCTCTTCCCCTAAAACTCGGCAGTGAAATGCATCGTGCTGCTTGTGGAGCTGAGGATTTTAATCCTATTTCTCCAATCATTTTGTTTGTTGTCACGACAACCTGGGATTTCAGCTCCCTTCCCAGAGTTTTCCCAAGCAAGCCCTCGTCCTGGCAGGCTGAATCTTGCCCTGGATGACTTTTATAAGGGACCTTCTGGAGGAAAGCACATGGGATGGGTGCTGCCAGGGCTGGGAAGGGCCCTGGTGATGGAGGGATGAAACCTTCTCCTCATGGGAGCATCCAACCACCGGATATTCTGCAGAGAAGAGAGAAATCCCAGGAGGAAAGGGAGCGCAATGGGCCCTGGAGAGTGCTTGTGAAGGAGGAAAGCCCAGGTGGTGGTTCCACAGATCAGAAATCCTCTTCTCCTTCCCCACATGTGTCCAGCGAAGTCTCCTGGGGAGGCAGCCAGCCCAGGGGCTGAGCTGAAACCGTCCCTTCCCCAAAGCTGGAACAGGGGCCACCGCTCTGGGACCATTGCTGAGGCTCCCTTTCGGGTTTTCCTAAAAGAAGTCTTTTTCCTGAGAGCTGAGCATGCCTGAGCTGCCAGAAGGCATATGATCTCTTGGTCTCTGGAGCTGCACATGGTGTGGGCAACAGTGGGCAGCAGGACCTTGGAGTGAAGTCAGGGAGAAACAAATGTCATGGGAGACAGCCTCTGGACACCAGCATCTCTGGTCCTGGAGCCAGCAAACATTGTCTCTTCCAGAATCAGCCAGTCCTTGGCCATGGTTTGGCCTTTGGGACCACAATGTCCCCACAGCTGCTGAGAAGGATGGAAAGATGGAGCTGCTTTAATAAAATCCCAGTTTTCTTCTTTCCAGCTGAGGGTTGCTCCATTACTGTCTGTCTGCGCTGGACAAGCCACCCACTGCCTTGCATCCGGCTTCAGAGCCTGTGTCCCAGGACCATGGTCACAGGCAGAGCTGGATCCAGCCCCTTCCCGTGTCCCGCTCGGTAACCCAGATGGCTCACCCGTGGGATGCGGTGACCCAGATCACGTCGCTTCCCCCACTGTGGCTGCGCAAGAGCCCTTGCTGGGAACGCAGCAGCTTCTGGCAGCCGTGGTTCATGCCGTACGACACTGGCATCAGCCGACACCGGGTATTTAACTGCGCGTGGGTATGAAGGGCAAAGCCCCAATTCATCTCTCTTCCAGCCGGCCTGAAACTAGGCATCGGTCCATGCCGTTGGCAGCGGTTCATCCTCCTTCAGGCAGCCAAGGATTGCACTAAAAAGCCTGGGAAAGAGCAGGGAGAAAGGGACGGTTGTTGGGCTGGAAAGAGAGGGACTCTGCTCCTCTTGCAGGCACCCGGGGAAAGTCACGCTCCAGCCAAAAACTGGGCACAGGCTCTTGCGGTACCCAGGATGCTCCTGGCATTTGTATTCTGAGCAGCAAAAGGGCGAGAGGCGTCACAGGTGAGTCACAGGCACAAGCGTCCAGGGAAATACGGAATTGAAATCTATAGTCAACTTGTCCTGCTGAGATCTGAGGCTGGAAGCCACAGCCTGCCAAGAGGAAATACAAACATTTGGGTTTTTTCCTTTAAAAAAAAAGGAGGGGGAAATGAAGAAGAGAGGGATTATTCAAGGATGCAGCGTGAATCATATAGTACAACTGGAGGTTGCTTTCCAGGAGGCCAGAGGAGCAAAGCACCCAGTCAAAATGCAAACCATGACGCCTGGCAAAATGGGATGAGAGGTGTGCTCATCTCTGCTGCTTTGTGCCAGGTCTGTGGGCCGTGTAGCTCTGAGCAAGGCCAAGGTGAGCTGGAGGTGGCATGGGCTCAACAGTGCCCACTTGGGGATGCCTTAAGAGGACCTGAGTTTCAAAGAGTCTGTTCTTTCTGGTGTCTGGTTTTGAGCACCTGAACATGAAGCCAGCTATAGTTTCCCAAAACATCCTGCCTGTGTCTGAGCTGGGAGCTGCAGAAGTCAAGGGAGCACGTTCAGACCAAAAATAGGTATTTGATGATCCCAGATTGCAATCCAGATGTCCATGAGTAGGTGTCTAGTGCCATTCGTGACACCCTCAGGTCCCATCTGCTAGTCCAGAAAGCCATGGATCTTCCATGAATCTTTTGCCATCTCAGTCAGCCCATCGGGGTGTCTTGGGCACCCTCCCAGGTCCCGTGGGTATCTCAGGTGGATCTGACCACCTACATTTTTGGTGACTGACTTGAGCCTGTAACATCATGAGAGGTTGTTCACACTCTCCTTCTGCTCAAAGGGCATTTCCAAAGAGCAGCTCATCTTAATTAATCAAGGCACAGCAAGTTTATGTCATTGCACCTACGAATTCCTGCTTTTCTCCAGGGACTTGCAATGGGTGGCAGGACGAGCAGTTTCAGTGGAGATGTGAGAAGCTGGGCTGGGTGTGGAAGCTACCATGCTGAGGAGTTGCCAAGCTCAAGAGATGTCTTGCAGGATTGGACTTGCCCAGGAAATACATTTATGAGGAGCACCAGACACTGGGATGGGTGCGTTGGGTCTGTCCATATGGGACGTCTGCGAGAAAACCCAAACCCAGAGGTGGCTTTGAGGAAAGTGGAGTGGCTCAGGAGGACAGTCCTTTGTACAAGGGCTGTGTCTGCAAGTTCAGTCTGTAGCTGGGTGCTGGTGTAACTGGTTAGTGGACCTACACGTAATGCTGAGAAGATCAGGCTGGGTCTTTAAGAGGCAGCGTTAGCCCACTGTAACACCACTGGTGGTCACCAGACTTTGTAAGATGGTGGGGGCAGCCCAGGAAAGGTGGAGAGGGACTTTTTACAAAGGCATGGAGTGATAGGAGGAGGGGTGATGGCTTCAAACTGGAAGAGGGCAGATTTAGATTAGATCTCAGGAAGAAATTTTTCACTGTGAGGGTGGTGAGACCCTGGCCCAGGGTGCCCAGAGAAGCTGTGGCTGCCCCATCCCTGGAGGTGTTCAAGGCCAGGGTGGACGGGGCTTGGAGCAACCTGGTCTAGGGGGAGGTGTCCCTGCCCATGGCAGGGGGTTGGGACTAGATGATCTTTAAGGTCCCTTCCCACCTAAACCATTCTGTGATTCTATGATTCTATGTAAAATTGGGATCTCCTGCCCCCAGGCAAAACCTTCTGCTTGTCCTGAGCGCTCCCTGATGCATCCTTGTTAACCTGTTCTTGAAAATCTCCCTTCGCTGACCTTGGATGGGACAGACCAGCCGTTTGCTCTTCTTTCTAGAAAGATTTTCCTTAACTTTCGCCTCCCTTGCTGCATATTGAGCCTGGGCTCTTCTGCTGGCCACCAGGACACCAGAGAAAGGATAGTCCCTTCCTGTTTGCAGACATATTTTTTTGCATTTGAAAACCAGGGTCAGGTCTCCCTGGCACTGTTTCTTCTCTACACTAAAGCAATTCCCATTCCGCCCGACTGCTGCTGCGGGTCATATTTTCTGGACCACTGGAAGCAGTCAGAGCAAAGGCATCGCTGAACCAGTGTGGGATCTCAGAGCATCTGCGCTGGCCCCGGCGGTGAGTGCAGGGGAATAAAAGACATGAACAGGACCGAGCTCTCAGCTGTCGCACCAAGAGTTGTTTGAAGCAAGAACAGAAAAGCGCCGGGGAGCGGAGAGAGGCATGAAAGCCACAAGCACCTGATATGACAGCAGAGGAATGAAATCACAGAAAATCCAATTTCCACCGGAGAGCAAAAATAAACTCTGACAAGCCAAGGGAGGAAGGGAACTGCGTGTTCCCAAAACCACCGCTTCCCCGGGCAATGTGCACAACCCAGCCCGACAGGCACATCCCGCAGCCCTGGGGGGTCACGGTCCCCAGAGACGATGGGGACCCTGAGCTGTCCCCTGCAGTGCTGGTGCAGGCAGCCGCGTGCTCTGCCCTTCCCAGCGCTGTGGTCCCAGCCCAGCTTGTTAGCTGGGGCTGTGCGTGGTGTCCTTGGTTACAAACCCCTCTGAGACCAGCAGAGCAGAGCCCAGAGGGGATGAGGATGGGCTGCGCTGGAGCTAACGAGCCGTGATGGGCTCAGGCTCCATCCCAGCAGCGAGGACCTCAGTGAGGACCAGGGAAGCTTTTGCACATCAGCCAAAATCAGGTTGTTGGTGGCAGGGATGGAGTGGGATGCTGTTCGGTTGTGTGGGGGCTTCCTGGTCATCTGGCTAAGACTTTTCCAGCCAGTCCCCAGGGCTCCCCCCTTTGCAGAGCTGGTGCAGATGGACATATAGACAAATTGCTGGGGGACGAACCCCGGCAGGGCTCAAGAGGGAGATGCCGGGCTCTGTCCCACCACCGGTCTCGCCATCTCTCCTTCCCCTTGATAAAGTTGCTTTATCAAGGTTCTTCCCTGACGCAAACAGGACTGTGGGTCCACAGCTCGTCTTGGGGGGGCTTGTTGGAGGTGCCACGGTCAGCTCTGGGAAAGCGTGGGGAGGCAGGAGGGGAGGGGGTCGCACGGAGCCGGTCGGCACGGCTGTGGCAAGACCCCAGCTGAGGAATAACAGGATTATAGCACCGGTAGCGTGATGCGTTCCCAGGCAATATATGGGAGACGGAGGGTTGTTCATGGCCAACCTCCTGTCCGCCCTCCCCAAGCATTTCACTACCAGCTTTTCTAATCCACGTTTTCTTAGCACGCCGGCAACACTTACGCTGTAATTTTGTGTTTTCCTCTCTAATTACACAAATAACCACACAAAGGCGGCTCCCAGCGGGTAGCGGGCATGCCGCCTGTGAGGAAGCAAGTCTGCCGTGGGTTTCTCACCACTGGCGGTGCAGCCTGGCAGCTTTGGTGTCTGGGGACCAGGGAACCAGATATCTCGAAAACAAGCTCTTTGCCCTCAGAGCCTGGAGGTTTCATCTCCCGTTACGTGCATCCTTGCAGGTGATGCATCTCATGGATCCACGTGAGCATCTGCAGTGGTCCTGGGCAGGGAGAGGGGTCTTGGGGCTACAGATGAGGAAGGGACCAAGTGACAGCAACGTCTGTGAGATTTTTGTGCTCCTTTTCCCTGGCTTCAGCGCCCTGCAGACATATGATGCTTTGAGGAGATTTTACTTCTTAATTATCATCTTTTTCAAAGCAGGTTTCTGCTTCACAGAAAACCTTGCAAATAGAAACATAGAATCGTTTAGGTTGGAAAAGACCTTTAAGAGTTCATCTGTTAAGCTAACACTGCCCAGTCCATCATTAAATCAAGTCCCTCAGCCCTGCATCTATATGTCTTTTAAATACCTCCAGGGATGGTGACTCAACCACCTCCCTGGAAGTGGTGGAAGAGTCACATCCCGGCTAATCTCCTGCTGGATCCGACCAGCCTTGCCCCACTGAGGCTGCAGGAGACCTTGCCACCCTCCTGGACCTCTCCCCGTCCCCTCCACCCCAACTCCTAGAGGCAGGTCTGGACCCCACAGGGTCCCCCCGTAGGCAGGAGACCCCCTCCCCAGCTGCAGGTGACTTTGCCCCCAGCACCAGCAACTGCAACAACGGCTTCCTCCTCTCTTCCCAAAAGTCGCATCCTCCATCTACTCCATCACCCCACGTGCCTTGTGCCAGGAGCTGCCCTCCCATGTGCTGCTGCTGGCTCTCAAGCCCCACGGATTGTCATGTTGCAGGCAGCTCCCTTTGCCGTGCAGATGAGAGCCAGCAGGGGTGAGAAGACAGACCTGGAACCCCCATCCTCTGGCTGCCCCCCCATGACTCCTCCAGAACCCCTTTCGGAGCTCAAACAGCACATTTGAAGGATGGAAGCTGCATCTTGCCAGCCTTCGATGCTCAGGACCAGGCCCTGCTCTGGCGGGCAGAAGGAACATCCCCACCAGGATGACACCCAACATCGACTTTGCCGGTCAGAGGCTGATAAAAGCCCTGAGCCCCTCCGCCTCCCTCCTCTGATACAGGCTGATAATGCTGGCGATGGACCAACGGACTTCAACTCCAGCTTAATTGCCCTCCCTTTCTTTCTTTATTGTTTCGTTGAAAAGGGATCTGAAGAACAAACTCCAAACGGCTATTTTAAGGGGAACAACCTAATGCACAAAAAAGCCCACATTTCTGCCAAAATGGCATCACGACGCGGCGACGCGCTTGGCTTCTCCTGAAACCGAGCCCCATGCCCAATTTAGGCGAAACTATTTGCCATCAGAGGCAGATACCGCAAGGTTTTCCCAAATCCATCTCCTCGGACAGTCGCCGTCGCAGGACACGATGGCTCTTGCCTTGTGCCCCATGCCTGTGGGGCAGGGAGGTTTGTAACCAGGCTGGGGGTCCCATCTCCCTTGTTGCATCTCCACCGGGATGGATGGGGTGGGCGGCAGCTCTGTAGGAGTTGGGATGATGCTTTTTTGGGGGGGGGGACTGGCTTCCAGCATGCAAGGACATGGTGCTGGTCCCTCTGTGATGTCCCAGCACCGCGCAGACACAGGCAGGGCAGACACAGGGGTCTGCTCTCCTTCGTCTCGGGAGCAAAGCAGCTGACGGGAGCCATCAAATATTGATGCTTTCCACTTACGAGGCCCTCAAGAGCCGGGTTGCGGTCAGCAGAGGGGGAGGCTGATGCTCTCCATTTCTTCCAGACTTGTGCAGACGATCGATGACAGAGCTGGGAAGAGAAATGGAGACCTCCCTGGTGCCCTTGACCTCATTCCGTTGGCTGTGAGCCAGGGATGACATCGGTCCTTGCTCTTGCAGATGGCCAGCCACTTCACCTGGTGAAACCGATGATTTCCTGCACCCTCCTCAGCACGTCCCAGCTTACCACCATGCTTTCCAGGCACCTGGGGAGAAGCAAAGCCAGCAGCCTCAAGCTGCAGAGACCAGCTCCCCCTCTGCGGCAGCACACGGTCCCTGCGGATGGTTTTCCACCAGGGCTGGAGAACTTGGGGAACGGCAGCATGAAGAGCACACATTCAGCAGGAGGTGCTGCAGAATACCCAGGACGTTTGTCCCTGAGGGATGGTGCAGGGCTGGGCAGGACTCTCCTGGCAGAGGGTTTCATCAGTGTTGGGACATGCTGAGGACCATCGGCAGACTTGGCCATTTTCAGGGGCTGGAGAAGGTTTGGCAGGGGGTTGGGTTTCCTTTCACTTCCACTGGGCTTTTTAATCTCTTCCAAGCATCTGCTCAGGGCTGCTGTTAGAGACAGCATCCTGATTCCGTGCCTCTAGGCTCTCTGCAGGAAGGACACGCGGTGAAAGCTTGCGTCGGCTCTCAGGAGCTCTCAGGACTCTGCGTGAGGGTCCCTGGGCTGGGTGCCTACAAGCCCAACACCCTTGCCAGGTTTACACCGTATGTAAAGGTCTTCCTGGAGAAGGATCTTCTCCTGAACATTTTCCGGTGTCCCCTGCCACCATCAGCACACTCCCTGATGTCCCAGCCAGCCCCATGGCATGCTCAAAGGTGTCCGGCCCCGAGCCCACACCCCCCTGCCCCACCATCCCCAGGAGGGATGAGCGCGATGCAAGCACCCTGGGCAATGCTACCACAAGTCTGCAGAGCAAAGCTGCTAAAAATACCCTCTGTGCCTCAGAGCGGTGACAGCTAAAGCCTCCTCCTCCTGATTTACAACATCTCCAGCTGCAGTGTTGGCTTCCCGGGGCATTGTGGTCACACTGGTCCCTGAGGGATCACGGAGACTGAGTTTTGGGGTGACTTTCCTGATGAAAGCAGGAGAGTTCCAACACCTGGGAAACTCCACAGGGTTGCATGTTCCAAAGAGTCCAGTGAGAAGCTGGCTTGATGTGGCCTCTCCTCTGGGATGTGAGCAGACTTTCCACCATCAGACACAGCCTCAACACAAGCCATCAGTGAAGCCTGGAGGGGACACAGGACGGGAAGCAGGTGACAGGTTACCCCTCCCGGAGTAGTGTGTCCAGCTCTGGGACCTCAGCACAGCAGAGACATGGACCTGCTGGAGCGGGGCCAGAGGAGGCCACCCAGATGATGGCAGGGCTGGAGCCCCTCGGCTGGGAGGCCAGGCTGGGAGAGGTGGGGGGGTTCAGCCTGGAGAAGAGAAGGCTGCGGGGAGACCTTGAAGCCCCTTCCAGTCCCTCCAGGGGCTCCAGGAAAGCGGGGGAGGGACTCTGGATCAGGGAGTGGAGTCACAGGACGAGGGGGAACAGTTTTACACTGAAAGAGGGCAGATTTAGATGAGATGTGAGGAAGGAATTCTTGCCTGTGAGGGTGGTGAGACCCTGGCCCAGGTTGCCCAGCGAGGTGGTGGATGTCCCATTCCTGGAAACACTCCAGGTCAGGTTGGACGGGGCTCTGAGCAACCTGGTCTAGTTGAAGATGTCCCTGCTCATGGCAGGGGGGTGGACAAGATGGCCTTTAAATGTCCTTTCCCACCCAAACCGTTCTGTGATTCGATGATTCTATGCCAGGGACATGGCAAGACACAGCCTGGACAGGATATGCCTTTGAGCCAGATGTCCTCAGAGGACACTGGTTTGGGCTTGGGAGGGGGATGAGGTTCCCCACAGCTGGTTGGGTAGCAGCACCCAGAGCCTGAGATTTGGCCTCTTGTAGCTGAGAGACACTCGACCCCCAATTTTGCAGCAGCATGAGCTGAGGTTTGCATGTGAGGATGCTGAAAACCCTGTCCTGGGGTCAGAAACCAGTGCGAGCTGGTGGCCCTGTGGGCAATGCCAAACGTTGGGAAGGTCCTGCCTGGCCAGTCCTCCTCATTCAGCGCTGCCAGCACTGGGACATCAGGAAGATCTGCAGCCAAAGCCCTGAGTCCTCTGGGGCACCTACCCCTGACAGGCCCTTTGGGTTGGAGCCCTGCGCCCCTTGGCAGCCCCAGCCCTGCCTGCAGTGACCGGGGAGGCCAGGATGACCCCACGTGTGGAGGACGGACAGGTCCCTCCATCCGAGTTGGCTCATCCTCTGTGGCAGCTTTTGGGGTGTGTATTTTTTTGGGGGGGGCCACTGTCAGCAAGGGGAGCACGGGGGTACAAAGGGTCCCTGAGCACCAGGTCCTTCCCTGCCCAAAGCTCCCAATCCCAAAAGTCCAGGGCGGGGAGACCAGGAGTCCTCCTCCTGCTCTTCCCCTTCCCCTGTATCCAAAAAGGTGAGAAGCAGCCCCACGAATCCAATCCACATCTTTAATCCCGCCAGCAACGTTTTCAGACACGGGCTCTCTATGCCCTCTGCCAAGACCCCAGACCCCAATAAGTTGGGGCTTGTGTGGGACCACGGGTGACACCCCCTGACAGACCCCCACCCCCCTCCCCCCGTCACTGTCCTGGGATAGAGCTAGGAAATATTGGAGCGCTGCAGCAGAGCATCCCTTGCTGCCTGGTGTGCCGGAGGTAGGAGGATGCAGGACGTTGCTCCTCCCTTCCCAAATTCCCCAGCTGCTTCCCAGTCGAAGCCCAGGGCCTTCGGCTACTGCTGGTGTCCTCCGGCGGGGACAGGGGAGCAGTGGGAAGAGTGACAAGTGCCCACTCATAGCTGTGTCCGTCAGCCTGAATGGCCCGGAGAGGGTTGGGAGAGCCCAGCTCATCCTCACTTACAGAAACGGTAAATTCGACCTGGAATTACCTCGTTTGAATAACTGGTTTCCCCTGCCAGGAGTGGGTGGACTGGAAGATCCCCAGACTCGCAGACTTTTGTCAGAGGGCTTCGCTGTGTGGGAGGTGATGCTGTCATCCCCAGCCCGTGCGATCCCAAGTGACTCCATTCAGAAACCACCGATGATGCAAAAAAGGGAGGAAAAAAGGAAAAACATCTGAAACAGAGGAAGCACCAGAATCCCGGTTGCCTGGACAACGAGTTTGGACCCCCTTGTCTGCACGCCTGGTGACTCAATCCTCAATGACACGACCGAGGCTCATTTTTACCTGCAGGAGCCCGAGGAGAGGAAGCGATCACAGCCGACGCGTGAGCAAGCACGGCCCATGGCTTGCCTCCTCCGGCCCCACCGCCGATGATGTCTCCCAGATTAAGGCCAAGCACAGGATTCTGCCTGATAACAAAAGGACCATCACACCAGCATCAGGGCCAGCTAAGTCCTGGGGACACCAGGGACACGGGACCGGAGGCTCCAGTTCCTGCAAGGATGCCCAGGGGAGGGCAGCCAGCGTGGGAAGCAGGAGGCAGCAGTGGTCACAAGGCTACATCACCCACATCTTTAAGATGTTTGGTCTTGTCCTCTGGTTTTCGGCACTGCCAGAAAGTCACCAGCAAGATCCACTTGTGACTTTTATTTAAAATCCTGTCATGTCATGCTTTTTTATTTTTTTTGTCTTTTACGCTTGCCATCTGCCGGCATCCCGTTCTCCCCAAACCCTGCCCCCCACTGGGGGTTTGGATTGGGGAATAAAAATGCTGGGCAGGGGATAAATAATTCATCGGGCACAGCTACCAAATGCAGCATCCAGAGCCCATGGCGCGGTAGGTATTAAACAGTCCCGCTGCGGCAGAGGCGAAATAACATTGCTGGCCCCGGCTTTGTCCCGATGCCGGCATCTGCCAGGGCCGGGAGCACGACGTACCTGGTGCCTCTGCTGCTGCATCACAGCATGCCCAGCCTCTGCGCCCTGAAGATTAGCATTCCTGGCAGGGAAAAGAGAGGAAGACTCGGGCTTTAAATAAGAAAAGCTGGCGGGGTTGGGATGGTGATGGATGAGAGCTTTCGGGGGGGGTGGGCTGGGAGGGAGGCAGAGCTGGTGGCACGGAGGATGCAGACCTCCAGGGACTGTGGTGGCCCAGCCAAGGTATCCTCAGCCGAACCGCTCCAGCCGTGACAGAGTCCCCGTATCCTCAGCGGGGACCCAGGGATGGTGTCGGAGGCTCAGCTGGGGCACGGAAGGGAGGCAGGGTGGGATCAGAGGGGCCAGCATCCCTGCCAGACTGTCCCCGCGTGACCTGCGGCAGCAGGGCAGAGCCGAGCAGGAGCTGGCAGCGCTGCAGACAGGAACGATGCCACAGCCCGGCTTGTCTCTACTGAGATCATCCCTCCAGTTCTCCTTCCTCTTCGCAGCGAGAGGTTCGTTAGGGAGAGGACGGTCCCAGAAAGGATGCTTTTGCTGAGGCTGGTACGCCTGCCAGCCCGTATTGTGGGGTAGGGGCAGCCAGGAAGGGCGGTGAGGGGCTGGGGACAGGCACCGCCGGGGACGGTACCTGCTCTGAGAGGCAGAACAAGTCACTGCTGTCTCCCATCCCCACCCGAGACAGCACGTAAGAGCTCGCAGGCAGCCTGCCAGCTGGCTGCCAGCCCTCGGTGATGGATGGCGATTCACCCAGGTGAGGACCACGCCAGGGATCGTGCTTGCGATGCTCACCCAGCTCCAGCCTCCTGCGTGGGCAGTTCTGGGCTTCATCCTGCTGCCCTCACACCCTCCTCTGTGGCCACACTGGGAGCAGGTCGGGGCTGGCCGAGGACAAAAGCTGCATCCCTGCCACATCCCTGCGCAGGCAGAGAGCAGGAGCAGGGGCTGGGGGGGACTGGGAGGTTTCCCCCAGCAGCAGAAAGGGCTGGGGTCAAGGGGGGTGTAGCCCATGGCAGGGATGTACTGCCTGAATTTCGGAGCCACGTGCAATTCGAGCGCAGTTTGGTGCTGGATGTTGGGGCTGGAGCAGAGCTGGGGACCTGAAACCTTATCCGAAGGAGGGTGGGATGTGGGAGGAGGGGGCAGTTGGTGTAGCCCAGGGCAGATCCCATCCTGCCCTGCTGGTGCGGAGCCGCACAGCTCTCCCCATGCTGCAGACCCCCAACCAGGCAAACAGATTGCTAATGTTGTCTAATTGCTGTTCTCCCATGGGTTTTTTTAGCCCCCAATCCAGGGGTGGTTCAGCTGGACCTCAGGGGGTTTCAGACTGGTGGGTTCCCCTCTAGTCTTTCAGTTCTCTTTCCAGCATTTTTACAGTAATATGTGTNAGCCCCTTGAGGCACTGGAAGGGGCTCCAAGGTCTCCCCGCAGCCTTCTCTTCTCCAGGCTGAACCCCCCCACCTCTCCCAGCCTGGCCTCCCAGCAGAGGGGCTCCAGCCCTGCCATCATCTGGGTGGCCTCCTCTGGCCCCGCTCCAGCAGGTCCATGTCTCTGCTGTGCTGAGGCCCCAGCGCTGGAGGCAGCACTGCAGGGGGGTCTCCCCCGAGCGCAGCAGAGGGGCAGAATCCCCTCCCTGGCCCTGCTGCCCACGCTGCTGGGGATGCAGCCCAGGATGCGGGGGGCTTTCTGGGCTGCCAGCGCACGTTGCCGGCTCATGGCCAGCTTTCCCCCTGCCCAGCACCCCCAAGTCCCTCTCCTCAGGGCTGCTCTCCATCCGTTCTCCTCTCAGCCTGTGTTTGTGCTTGGGTTGAGAGCAGAACAGGTCCTCACCAGGGATTGTTTAGAGAACCCCCCCTCCTTGCACACTGCTCCCCTCATTGCCCCTCTCCTCTTGCAGAAGACACGCAGACCGTGGCCGACCACCTGACTCACAGGCTCGTTTTAGCTTGGCTTGGGTGCCAGAACTTTGTAAAGGGAGGACTAAAGGATATTTAGCAGGAAACCATCCCGGGCAGGACTGGCTGCTGCTGTGTATCCCTGACTCACTTTGCAGGAATCTGCCCCACGAGGAGGGACCATCCTGTCCCAGTTACTTTGCCAGAACAGAAGCGGCCCCAGGGCCCGTCTGCAGGTCAGGACTGTGAAAACAGGCTTTAGTCTGTGCCAGAGCGGGAAGGGGATGGACGTACCCGCTGCCCTGGGGCAGGTGGGATGCTGCCAGCTCCGGGTGGGCAGAGCCATGTCCACGAGGGGCTGGGGAGGTGATGCCGGGCACAACAGCCAAAAGGTGAGCTGACCCCTGCCTGCACCATTGGGCAGGGGAGCAGGAGCAACCAAGGTGGGGAGGACAAGGATGCTGCAGCCTTCAGGTGGATATGCGGCCGCAAAAATCTGATTTTTTTGCTCAGTCCTTGAGAAATTTTTCCCTGGGCAGCCCCAAAAGGCAGCGCTGGAGCGTGGGGCTTTGCTCAAAGCTTTTGTTTTTATCACCTAAGCGATCCTGCGTCGGGCTCCATATGCCGGGGCTTATCCAGCTGCTGCTGCTTGTCCCGGTGGCTGCGGGGGACAAAGCGGGTCACGGCCACCGAAACAGGACACCGACGGCCGCTGTGTGTGCCCCCGGCCAGGGATGAGCTGGTAGGATCCCTGCCTGGGAATACACATCTCTGCAGGCAGCCCTGGCACAGGCGCACCGCCCCGTGGGACACCGATGCTCCTGGGTGTCTCTTCCCGGGGTGGGTCCAGGGCTGGGGTTTGCACTTGTTTGTCCTTTGGGGATAGGAGATGGGTCAAAACTGTGTTTTGGTCAAGAGGGAACCTTCCCTGTCAGCCTCCCCAGGATGCAAACGCCCTGCCTGGGTCTCCATGTGGGCTTCCAAGGGCTGATTCAGGGTCAACAGACCCCCAGGACCTGAGCTGCGTCCCCACAGAGGCACTTGGGTTCCTCGGCGTTGCACTCTCCTTTACTCTCCCAGCTAAATTATTTATTTTTCCCATTACCTGGGTTACCCTTATCCTATTGCCGCAATAATGGCAATTTGGCATTGAAAAGCACCTGGCTTTCTGCTCTGCACAAGGAATGATGCTCTTCCAGAAAAGAAAGGATAGGATAGGATAGGATAGGATAGGA
>VYXH01007650.1:22484-35574 GCA_013397275.1 Burhinus bistriatus | reverse complement strand
CATGAGGTTTCTCTCTGCCCAACTCTCCAGCCTGTCCAGGTCACGCTGAATGGCAGCACAGCCTTCCGGTGTGTCAGCCACCCCTCCCAGTTGTGCCTCATCGGCAAACTTGCTGATGGAACCCTCTGCCCCTTCATCCAGGTCATTGATGAATATACTGAACAGGATTGGACCCAGGAATATATTGAACAGGACTGAACCTGGGGAACACCACTTGTCACAGCCCTTCAACTAGACTCTGTGCCACTGACCATAACCTTCTGAGCTCTATCTGCCAGCCAGTTTTCCATCCACCCCACTGGCCATCCATCCAATCCAACTTCCTAAGCTTGCCTACGAGGATGCTGTGGGACACGGTGTCGAAAGCCTTGCTGAAGTCAAGGTAGACAACATCCACTGCCCTCCCCTCACCTATTCGCCCTTGCCATGCGAACCCGGTACAGGTGCCCTGGGAGATGGGATGCTGCACTGCCTCTGTCTCACATGGCGCAAGGTTCCTACATCCCTCCCTTGGTCCCTCACGTTCCCCTCTCTCCTTCCTGGGGGCGGTTTTAAGAACAATATCCCAGGCTGTTTTTCCCCTCTGACCAAGGGCCGTTGCATAAAGCCGTGGAGCCAAACACAGGTACGAGAACGAGCCACGCTTGTTCTGACTGCATCTGAGCATCCCTGGCACCGGGATCCGCGAGGATGCAAGGGTTGGGTTTTAAACTTCTGCTAGCAAGCCAAGGGTCAGGACTGACCGGGTGTGTGCGAGCAGAGGCTTATTAGACCAGCCAGGTGTTTGATGGAAAGCAGAGATTTCTGCAACAGGTCCTCAAAATGCAATTAATGCTTTTAAACAGCCGAGTCCAGCCCAGTGGGGTGGCTGCAGCGTCCAACAAGGACGCGCTAGCCAGGCTCTGCAGGCAAGCTTTGGCCGTTCAGGTAAACCCTGTGGATAACGCCACCGCCGTGTCACTGGGTAACGTTTTGCGAGGGGAAGGAAGATTTTAGGTTGCAACCCAGTGAGTTGGCAGAGCGAAAAAACAAACACAGCCTAGGTGTGGTTACGAGCCGCTC
Organism: Burhinus bistriatus; assembly: GCA_013397275.1. Lineage (NCBI taxonomy): Eukaryota > Metazoa > Chordata > Aves > Charadriiformes > Burhinidae > Burhinus > Burhinus bistriatus. Next base: position 34,512 of record VYXH01007650.1, on the reverse strand, counting down.
GCAGATGGCAGGAGAGGAATGGAGGTCACCTGGGATGGAAAGAGAGAAACAGCCAAAGTCCAAGCGCCTCGGTTCCCTGGCGTGGTTTTGGAGAGTAATTGGTGTCAGGGAGGTGATGCTACCGCTGAGCATTACGGCTGAGGGTCCTCCATCTCTGGGTTTGGGTCCCAGGGTGGCCTGAAATGTCACCGTCCCTCCCTCCCAGGCTGCTGCGTGCAGCTGGCAGAGGCAAGGACGGGACCCAGCCAGTGCTGAGGTTGCTTTCCTCGTTCGCCGCTGTTTAACACAAGCACTTCCAAAGCAGAGAGGGACAAATAAACCCCTTTTTGTTGCAGGTTTGGGGTGCTGGGGGGAGTGAGGAGCTTTGCCCTGATCCCGCCCTCCTCCAGCATCTCCTGCACCCTGCCCAGCCCTTTTCCACTGGCAGAAGGGGGATGGAGACGGGACGTGTGAACTGGCGACAGGGAGGAGGAGGACGGGGTCGGCAGGTTTGAATGAAAGAAAATCAGGGCATAAAACATTCTTTGGCTGTTTTCCTCTCGACTTTCCACACCGGGTAAAAGACTCTCCGGTCCTTCATCTTTCCATGTTGTGCCTCATGGCAAAGCACATCGGTCTCTTTCTCCGTGGCTCTAATTGGCATCTCTGCTCTGTGTCAGGTTCTTGGCTGCTCTCAAGAATGATGAGGAATTGATTTTTTTTTTTTTTGCCTTTGAAGCAATCAAAGGGCTTATTTTTAACCTCGGCTTTCCTCTAAAGAATCCCATTTTTCTTCTTGCAGTATCTAAATCCTTGGATAAATAAGATCCTTGCAAAGATAGTATTTCTGACCTATTCTGATCTCTTTGAGTCAATTTATAGTGTAACTGCTCCCTGTTTGGCCGCACAGGGAGAATAATTAATGCCCGTGTTGCAGAAAACAGTCCAGGAAGGTAAAAAGAGCCGGGAGAGCCAAAAGTCATTAAAAGGAGAAGTATAAATATTCAAAGGACAACCTTAACTCAGCCCCTTGGGTCTGGAGGGCACTGCCATTGCCTGCTTTTGTGGGACACCAAGGAAGGGAACCCAGGTTCACTCAACCTGCTGTTGCAGTTGGGACCATGCGAGCGTTGGTGCCTTTGCCAGGTCGGTCCCAGACAAATTGTCTCAAAACTGCTGCGTGGAGAACAAGGTTAGTTTGGCAGAGGGCGAGAGATGATGCTCCTTGACTTTGCTTCCCTACTGCTGCAGACAAAGCTGTTTGCTACAGCCCATTGCACATCAACATGGCCCTGGCACGGATGAACCATGGTCAACACACCTGTTGGCCACGGCAGGGGTTGATCCAGGACAAGCATCCCTGGTACAGCTGTGTGTCCTGATGGTATCATCAATCCTTTCCATTCAGGAGAGTGAAACGGGAGCAGGATGTTTTGGTACGAATCACTTCCTGCCCACAGCAGCTCCAAGGAACTGCCCCTGGATAAGGTCTTTCCACTCTTGGAGACAGCTAAGCTATTTCTGAGCTACATTTGCTTTGCTCTGGGGATACCGAGTTCTTACAGACTACTCAAATCACTCAATTTTACGTCAGTCCTCCATCAACATTTACTATCCTATCGCCAGGGTTATACTATTACTGCTTAACACTTGGTCGGTCGCCAAAAACAATTCCTGATAATAATCACAAGTTAACAGAAACGTCATCTCCTGGATTCCCTCCTTTGCCAGCAGCCACCCCAGCTTTCTGGGTAAGAGCCTAATTCTGCACATCGACACCTGGGGCAGTCCAAGCTCCTGATTTCTGCAAGACGCCGAGCTATGCCAGCAGCGTGGGCAGCAAGGGGCAGCCCTGGGACCACCTGATATTCGGGATTCCCTGGTTCTGGGTCTCAGGAAGGCAGAAGCCACCAGCACGGCGCTTGCCCAAGATGTGCTGCTCTGCTGCTGCGGCTTCAGCCGTGGCACATGGGACGTGGGGCACGATGCCGGGCACAGCGTGGCCAGCTTCTAACCTCTGGTGAGCAATGCAAACCAGCAGAGCTGCTTCTGTGATTAGGAGAGGGGTAATTTGAGCAAATCTGGGTGGACATTTCTTTTATATAAAGGTGCTGAAGGTACCTTTGTGTCATAGCTCCAGCTTTTTCATGACTCCAAGCAAATGCCAAGTCATCCAGAAAGTAAAGGGACTGAGCTCTCCAGAAGAGCAAGTCCTTCAGGGTAAACCCATTACATGAAAGTGAAAGGAATGTCTTTTCTTCTGATGTAATACACAGCTCAGATTGGCGAGATGATAAGTAAATGAATTGCTGTGGGGAACCGCAGGTGTGGCACAATTCTGAGACGTCCAACAGTCTTGGTGCCTACCTGGAGGTGAAGCACCTCATGCTCCTGTTGCACAGAGAGAGAGAAATGAGCCCTTCCAGGAGGAGTTTATCTCTCTTGGCTGAGATGAGTCATTTCCTAGAAGCACCCTTTTCTCTTCCTTCCTCCAAAGGGAGCCGAGACCACTGACCCAGGGAGGCATACAGTCGTATTTCGTCTTGTTGCGCCAGTCTCCAGGTGTCTTCCAGGCACTGCTTGTTGGGGTTCATTAGACCAGCAGTTCCCAGGCTTTTGGGGCCAACAGAACATCCCAACCTCATGCCATCATCTTTTGTCCCTGGACAAGCAATGGACCCATGGGCACCATGGCTATTAGGTGGGTGTGGACTGGATAGATGCTGGGACTGGAAAAGGGGCTGAGGAGAAGGTTGCAGATGGGCTCTGGGGCCAGGGAGGGCAGCAAGGAGGTCCAGGACTGTGCAGGGCAGTGCCTTGGTAGTGTGGAGGAGGGAGGAAGGTTCATCAGATCCTTTCCTGGGCAACCATCCTGCCAGAAAAAGCTGTCCCACATGGAGCAAGGGGCTTTGGAATCAGCCAAAGAGCAGCCCCTGAGACAGGGAGGATTTCCCTCCCCAAGATGGTGAGCTGCAGTTACACCCCCACGTGGGCTGCAGTGCCTCACTCCTCTCTTTCTCTCTCTTTTTGCAGCAAAGAAATGTATAATATACATGGAGATGGCATCATGTGGATTGGTGTCACACCTGTCTTTTCTCCAGGGCTGGAGAGAGGGTCCCAGAGCAGGACAGAGGTTGTAATGTTGCATTTGTGCCCAGGTTTGGGCCACTTCACAGAGTCCCATACTCTAAAGAATCCCACTCCCCTCCATGGCGCCTGGTGGAGGCTGGTTCATTTCCTTGATCCCACCACCTCATTTGGTGCTTCCTTGTGCATCAAAGCAAAGGACAGCAATGGTCTTGGCACTAGGAGTGTCTCAACTACCTTTACCACCGCTGCACAAGGCTGTTCCCGTTTGGGAACACCATGCATCTGAAGAGGGATGGGAGCTTTCAAGAAAGGTCTGGGACTGCTGGTACTGTTGGTATCATGTCTTGTTCCAAATCTTATCAGGATACTCCACGCTGGTCTCAGCTGTGCATATGGTTTGGTTTGGAGCTGTGTATCAAGATCCTTCCTCTCCTAGCTCCTGGACAAGCTGCAGCCAAAGACATTTGGGCTGCACCAGCTCTGCCAGGTGAAGAGGAGGGGAAGGTGCAGAGATACTATGCCAAGCATCATGACCCAGAGGCTGTTGGGCATAGCCCTGAAGCCGCTCAGGTGTTCACACCCCTCCATTGCCAACCACAACACAGTGGAGGGAGGAACTGCATCCAGCTGCTGTCTGCTCTAAGGCGTTGAATACGGTTGAGATCCAGAGCCTGGATGCAATCCAACCTGAACACGCAACTTTCCGTAAGCAATCTGGAGAGCAGAAGATCCTGGCCTGCAGTAGATGCTCCAGGCTGTGCCCCATCAGCCATGCGGACAGCCTGGTTGGGTCTCAGCCACCGCCTCTGGCTGTCTTTGACTTTGAGTTTAAGCTTGGTTGCATCTTTGCATTCTTGCACACTAGGCAGTGTCGTCCACCTGTGTTTGATCTGGTCTCCCAAGTGCCCAGTGCCACAGTAAACGGCAAGTTGGCTTTGCAAACCAATCGATAATAAGCTATTTAAACAGTGCTGTGTTGAGGTAATAGCATTAGAGAGTCTGTAGGGAATTAAGGAAATAACAACTGGCTTTATTAAGGAGCTTAATTCAATTACATAGGCAGGATGGTTTAAGCTTCAGTCCTGAGCTCCACACCCACAGCTCTTGGAGCAGGACGCTTAGCGGCACCAGCAGTGAACCAAAACCAACTCTGGTCTCTCTGGAAAACTGCAGCATGGTGTAATGGTGGAGCCCATAGGACACGCGACAGCATCCCTTCGCCCGGAGCACGTACGCTCGATGCTGAGGCGGCAGGAGAATCAGCAGGGCTGAGGCTAGTAGGGCTGGGAGAGGACATTCCTGCCCCAAACTGGGATCAGCTCGTCACCTGTCACCCCAGATAGATGTTTGCTAATCATCCCATGCTGAGATGGAACCTCCAACCCCTTCCAATCTATCCTGGAGTTTCACTTGTCTGAGACTGTCCCTCCAGTGCTTAACCTCACCATCCTGTGCCATGTCACCTAACCACAACCTTCCCATACCATGCCACCTACTCTCACCTTCCCGTGCCACCTCTCCTAACTTCACCCTACCGTGCCATGTCACCTAACTTCACCCTCCCGTGCCGCTCAGGATGCCCCACCCCTGCCTTGTCCTGGTGAGCACGGAGGGAAGAGCAGGCTCTTTCCCTCTGCAGAGACATCTCACCGGTGCGGTGGTGCCCACCTGGTTACCACTTCTATTTGCACACCCTCCTTGCACACTGCAGCGTGCTCAAAGCATCTGGGCTGACACACAGCAAACATTTTCCAAAGTTATCCAAGCTCAGAGAAGGGCTTTGCCCATTACCCAGCCTGCTTGACTGCAGATGGTGTTTGCTGCTGGTGGTTACTGGTCTGGAGGCAGCCAACTTGCTACTGGTGGTTACTGGTATAGAGGCAGCCAACAGTGTAGGGACAGCAGTAAGACAGCCCTTCACCCTGTTTCCCCCATCCAGAGCCCCTAAACACATAGGATAGGTTGGCACTGTCCACCAGTAGATGCAATGGAGATGTCCTCTCAGGATGCTTTCACTCCTAGAACGACAGCCCAGCCGCTGCCTCAAGGGCTAACAGCCACGACATAGAGTCACAGAATCATAGAATGGCTTGTGTTGGAAGGGATCTTTAAAGATCACCTATTCCTAACTCCCCTGCCATGGGCAGGGACACCTCCCACTAGACCTGGTTGCTCCAAGCCCCGTCCAACCTGGCCTTGAACACCTCCAGGGATGGGGCAGCCACAGCTTCTCTGGGCAACCTGGGCCAGGGTCTCACCACCCTCACAGGCAAGAATTTCTTCTTAACATCTCATCTAAATCTCCCCTCTTTCAGTGGAAAACCATTCCCCCTCGTCCTGTCCCTACATGTCCTGGTGGGGCTGGGAAGAAGGAAGGAAGCAGGAAGGGTGAGGCAGCATCTTGGGAAGCGTCAGCTCTTCCCAGCCACCATGGTGGGACACCATCACCACAAAGCAGGAGCATGTGCTGCAAAAAGGCAGAAAAATCTTCCAGCATTGCCACTTCAGGTCCTCTGGCAGCTCTCCTGAACCTTGCAGAGTAAGAGGGTGGCCTCAGCACAGCGACCTTTGGGTGAATTCCTGTGTACGCTGCAGAGGGAACGGAGATTGGGGTTTCCATTAACAGGGTCATCTGCAAAGGGCTTGTACCCACCGGGGCACACAGCTGAGCACGTGCAGTACTAAGGCATACCTAAAATAAAAGACGCCCCAGTGCAGCACCCAGCGAGGATACTGGTGACAGAGCCAGGGTGAACATCTCCAAGTCCCAGCTCAGAGGTGCCCCGTGCAGAGCGCCGGGCTCTGCCTCTCTCGGAGTTCCAACAGCAACAAGGAGGCTGCTCTGCCTCCAGGACACGGGGCAAGAGAGCTGAAACGCTCACCCTCAGCAGCGATAGCGGTTTAATAAACACGCCGACAGGAATGGTGAGGGACATCTGCCTAAGACACGTAATTGAATTTTGCGGTAGCAAGTGGATTAAGGGATCTGAAACGGAGAAGTTTTGAAATCCTAATAACGCAAGGCAAGAGACGTTGCACAACCTGATTCCGCTGTGGACAATGGAAACAAACAGACTAATCCCCGCGAGGACAGGAACCAAAATATCTGGCAGGCAGTGAGAGGGGGTCATGTTTATACAACTCGAGCTGCGCCGCCTGCCTCTCCTGCCTCTGCGGAGCTGTTGAAAAACCCATTTTGGGTCATCCGAGCCATTCTCTGCCTCCTTTGGTGAGGGAGGCAGTTCTAGCAGTTTGCCAGCACCCTTTGAGAGCCAGAGCCTGCACATCTCGTTGACGTGACTCGAGAGGTTTTGGGGAGGCTGATACCACACGCCTCATCACAAGCACAAGATCAGCTGTAGGGGCATCCTTCTGTCCTGGATGCTGCCTCCAAGCGTGACCAGGAGCAGAAGCCTGGGACAGGACACGTATGATGGATCATTTCTCTGGCCAGACACCCCTGGTTGCTGGCAGCCAGAGGAAGGAGTCCTTGAGCCAGGCGTTGCATGCACGATGACCGACCAGAGAGGACCCAGCCTCCACGAATCAGTCTGTCTCTGTTTTGAACGCATGTATATTTTTTTTATGTCTTTGACACCATTTAACGACAGATGCGATGTGCAGAAATACTTCCTTGTTTGTGTTTGGGGCCTGTTATCTTCTCCCCAGGTTGAAAGTCCAACCACGCCGGATAACACCGGGACATCCATCTGTCAGGTTATTTGTCAGGACCAAAGCACTGACCTCAGGAAAAGAAAGGCAAGAGATAAAGGGGCTGAGGCAGGAGCTCCCAGTAGATGCGTGGTGTTGAGCACCAGGGGTGGGGAGGCAAGTTGTCCAAGTTACAGCATAACAGTGAGTAGAAACGTGCTGCAAATGAGGAAACTGAGCCTGTGAATTAGAAGATATTCGTAACTTGAGAATGGCCACTCTCAGCCCACACCAAGGCTCATCTTGACCAAATGTGTCCTCTCTAATCTCAGCAGTGCTTGCTCAGTAAAAGCACATAGGACCAGGGTGTTACCCAGTGCCCATTCCATCTCTTGCTCCTTGAAACAGTTCGGTGGAGGGTGGGTAACAGCTCCAAACACCGCTCTGCCCCAGTTCTCAGACGTTTGCTGATGTGCTGGGAACACATAACTGGGCCACGTGGACCTTGTCCCCACACCGTTGGCTCTTCTTCTGTCCTTCTTTACGGTGCAGGAGAGCAGTCCAGCTTCAGCGATCAGAGGTCATCTCAGATCTTCCTGCACCACAAGTCACACCTGCATTTTTAAAGCGCAAGTCCTCAAAGCCGATTTCCCTTATGCCTTGAACATTTTTATTCTTTCAGCAAGAAAGTCTGCATCAGTCTGTGGTGCTGGCTGGTGAAGGAGTTCTTCCAGCTTCTTTCACAACTCCCATTGAATCGTTTCACAGAGACTGTTTTCCTCATTCAGGCAGAACGGTTCTGGAGCAAGAGGTCAAGAAATAGTGTTTTTAAGCCTAAATTAGCTCAGATTCTGGAGGTGGAATGGGATGGAATGGGATGGGATGGAATGAGATGGGGTGGGATGACAAGATGAGATGATGACACCAGATGGTGTTGGGTATCACAAGGCCCTTGAGTGTACAACCCAATTGCTGTGTCCCGTTCTTCATTAAAAACCCCGTGAAGGGCTGGAAGCTACAGCAGCCAGAGAAGGCACCACTTGCTGGGAGGTAAAACCTCCGGGAGCTGGAGCAGGACAAGGATTCCCTGCCCTGATGGGATGTCCCAGCTCTCCTAAGCATCGGCAGGACGCACCAGCCAAACACACTGAACACACAATTCCTGCCTGGCAGGAACAAGCTGGACAAGCAAACTGAACTCTGAAACGAATGCTTGTTCAGGTGAAGAAATGTGTATCGCATTTCCGCCCCTTTTCCCTGTCTTTTCATGTCTCCCCTCTGCGAGAGGGAGCAACAGTTTCTACACTTGGAGTGCAACAGGCAGAAATGAATTCTTCACTCCGCTACTTTCTGGAGTCCTGCTTCGAGAAAGAGGGGATTTTAATTGTTTGTTTGCTAAAAATGGATGAAAAAATAACAGCCCTGCACACTGTCATCTTCCTGAATGAAAACATCACAGGGAAGCTGCAATCTATTTTATTTTATAAGAATAAAATAAAATCCTTGGTGGCGCATACATCTGCCCAACAACAATTTAATTAGGAGAGCCCTCGCTTCTTTTCACGCATGGAGGAACAGCAAAGCAAAAGAGAACAACAGTTGTACGAAATTATCTCGTTCCGTCCTCTTTCAAGATGGAGAAAAGCAAGAGGGTGTTTTCCTTCCTGGGCTGGGGAGAGGTGAAGAGGCTCAGGCTGTGCACTTGTGTGAACAACTGATGCTCAGTTGCTCTCACTGCCTCTGAATATTTTTCTCATGCTACTCCAGGACCAGACTTGCACGGCAGAAAGGACGTTACTCTTTCCTTCCAGCCCCTGAGGATATTTTGCCCATAAACCTGCTGACATCTCCACCGGTGACTCCCACGTCGGCGCCTGGAGACCATCACCCAGGTCCCTGCTGCTGCCCCGGAGCCCACGTGGCAGAGGGCAGAGGGTAGCGGGGTGGGGTGGGGGGCCACATCCAGACCTGCGCGTCTGCACGGGATGGCCTGATGAGCCTTTCCCCCTCATCCAGCTCTGCCGAGCATCGTCCTCTGCTGAGGACAGGCTGAGTCATCTTCCAAGTGGAGACAGCGTCTGTAAGTGCAGGGAGTTCTCGTGTGACCCAGCTCCTCTTAGCTTTCATCTCCAGCACGACGTGAAATGGAGTCTCTAAGGACCAGTTTATTACATTTTCTTGGAAATTTCACCGCCCAAATGTGTTTGATGATTGAGAGAACGCAGGCAAGCTAAGCCAGGGCCAGAGAGGCCAGAGAGCGCCAACGTGTCCAAGTAACGCACTAAAAGGGCAATAATTATCTCTCCCGTTCCCCAGAGAAATTAATTCCTCCAAGTATAGCACTTGCAATGTATTACTCAGGCTACTGGTGCTTTCCACACATAGTCTTTCAGGAGGGTGCTTGGGACAAAGCTGGCAGGAGCGTCTTTCCAACCTATTAACCAGGCTGGAGCTGTTTCCATTAGCAGGTTCTCCGCTATTTGAGCAAGGCTGGGATGCCAGGGATCGTAACAAGAAGCGACGCTCATGGGTATCGGAGGCGTCCACATGGAGTTAGAGGGTTTTAGGGGAGATCCGTGCCCTTGTCTGGGCTTTGGGACTGAGCCCAGAGCAATTCAGCTGCCTGAGCCCAAAGGCGAGCTGGATTGCTCCCTGGGTCAGGTCTCCATGGGCTGCAACGGCATCCAGGCACCACGAGCACATGCAGATGATGCCAGGACACAGTTTGGGACCTGCATCTGGAGGGGACCCCTGCCCCAGCCACCAGTGCCAGCCAGGGAGGATGTTTTTAGGCAGGTGCTGATATCATTCCTCCCCCGTCTTTTCCAGGCACTTTCTGGAAATGAGTCAACAGACACACCAGCCCATCCATCAGGTTGTCCTCCAGCCGCCCAAGGAGGAAATGGATGCAGTGGGGGTGAAGTCTGTTTAGATTTGCTAAAAGCATATCTGTCTTCCTGCCTCGCTCACGGTTTAAGAGAGGGGACAGGGCAGAGAAAAGATGCACCTGGACTAGGAGGTGGAGGCATTGGTGACAGCTCATGCCTCTGGAGAGGCTTTTAACTAGGATAGCCCCACTTCTGCTCGGTAAGGATGCTCCTTACCCCAGGAACGACTCAATGCAACCTAGTTGCAGAAAGAAAATCCAGGTCGCAGCATCCACTTCCCATTCTCTTTTCCCCCAACCAGGATGCAGAGGGTTAACACAGCCTTTCAAGCCCACCAACGGCCTCCGGGTCTGCCCGTGGTCTCCCAGAGCGGTGGCTGGATTGGCTCGGGGATGCCCCACTGCCACCCTTGTCCCAGGCAAAGTTCACTTTGTCCCCTCTAACCAGCCTGTGCAGGAGCCCAGAGAGCTCGAGGAGGTGGCAGACACAAGACAAGAGCTATCAGAGTTTGTGTCTCCTAATGAAAAAAGGAATCAGGTAACCATGGTAACACCCAGCAGGGAAACCATGGAGACCAAACTAAAGGTATGGGGCAGCAGGTACTGCTGGGAGGGAAGTTGTCCCTGTCCTAGAAGGGTGCTGAGTGTCGTAACCACTCATAAAGCCCCGTGGGGCGAGAAGGGGTGAAGTGTCTCTGTTGTCTCCCAAGGTGGTGGAGAGCAAAGTCCTGAGCAGGAGCGAGCTGCCAGCCTGCTGGTAGAAGCAGGATGGTTGATGCTGGAGGAGACAACCCAGTGCCAAGAAGCTCTGAAGCACCAGCAGCACTCAGAGGGTCGAGAACAGCAGGATCTGAGGCTGGGATGTCTGTGGAAATGTTGGGACCCCAAAGCAAGCAGGGACCCCAGGACATCAGTGCGAGGACCACGGAGCAGGGTCGGGGAGGACAATCTCACCCCGGGACTTGGCGTTGGGCAGAGCTGGAGTTCAGGCAGCAGGTGAAGGCAGGACCACAGCGGATGCACTCGAGGATGCGGCCAGCCTGGTGGCACTGTCCCCACGGGGCGAAGTGTCCCACTGCACAGAGATCTACTGGGGATGGGGTTTTGGTGCGGTGCGGCTCCGCAAAGCTCAAAGGCTCAAAGGTGGCGGCAGGGTGACCCTGCTGCTGCCAACCCCTTCCTGCTCATCCCAAACGACAGAAAAGGACCAAGCATCGCTTTTTCCTTCACAGCCTCAGCACCAGCATCCTCTGGGGATGCTGCAAAGGCATTTTGTGTCCACTCTCAGCCCTGCGTGTCGTGAGGCTCCAGCTCTTTAAGTGGGAAATGCTCCAACGTCTCCATTTCCCATGAGAAAAGCTTCTTATTTCGAGACAAAGCCACCTGCCTGCCCATTAATCTCCCCTAAATCCAGCAGAACTCCAGCAATCCCAGTTAAACAGGGTTGTTTTAGCTGTGGCCCTGGCCCAGTGGCGACTCTTTTAACTCCGCTGTGTGCCGCCGCTCATACTGATTTGTATTTAGGATAAGTGTGACCTGCAGCCCTTGCTCATGAGTTACCTCCCACAGGCGGCAGGCATGAGGGAAACAAATGGGTTATTTTACTCACATCTAATCCATTGCCCTGGGAAACCCACTCTCTGAAGCCGCCGTAATTGAAAGGAGGATGCTAACAAGAGCAGGGTAAATAAGGGATAATTTGGTTTAGCGGCTGAACTGAGGAGTCAAACCCCCAAGTTACTCTGTGATAGGGAAACTCATTAAGCCAGATTATACGTAGCGTAGTCTGGTTTGGATTTTCTTGTGCCTCCTAATGGGGTATGCTGGCTGTCAAAGATGGAGAAAAAGGAGAAAGAAGGACTTTTCCTGTGCTATGCAAGGAGCAGTGCATGCAGTTGGGGAAGCAGCCGCAGCCCTTCAAACCCCAGCAGCATGTGGGGACAGGGCAGGGGGCTAAACCCAAAATCTGCTCCCTCTCTGGCACCAGGTCCAGCTGGAGACGTTGCACTAGGAGCAGCGCATCTCCCACCATGGTCTCAGAGGACCCGGAGGTGCCTGGAGGCTCCCTGGGTACCACCAAGCTCAGGTCACGCGAGGTGACACTGGCAGCAGCAGCCGTCCAGGAACAAGCGGGCACAGCTTGTTCGAGACACCTCCCACCCGGGAAAACATCTGTCCTGCCAACGGAGCGACACGCAAGGGCCTTGGAGGACGATCCGAATATCATTTTGAGCTTCCGATTGAGGCTCTGGGGTTTAACACGTTTTCCCGTGTCTGCAGAGAGTAGCATCTTCAATGCAGACAGCCCAACAAGTCCAGAAAAGGCGGGTACCTGGTATTGACCCGTCTGCTACATCGCATCTGAAGGGGATTAGATATGCGTAGCATGCAGCCGTGTCTTCTTTTTTTTTTTTTTTTTTT
>VYXH01007650.1:0-22409 GCA_013397275.1 Burhinus bistriatus | reverse complement strand
TTTTTTTTTTTTAATTTTCCCTTTTGTCATTTCCCCTTTTAATCATTTTGCGCGCTTTAGGGATTAAACGCCTTGTTAGAAAATCCATGTTACGCGTATCTCGTGTCCCTGAAAGAGATGACACGATGCTAACAGCCTATATGCGCTGAGAATGTCTGTATTTTCTTAACAGAGAAACGACACATGTTGAGATTTTAGGAGTGCTGCCGACTTATCTGCCCAGTGGGGAGGAAAATGCATGTTTCTGCAGCAAGGTTAACGAATGGCTCCCAGCCCCGCGCTGCTCTGTATTCCCCTCGACGCGCCCAGAGCCAACCTTAAGTCCTTCCTGAGAGCTTTTGCCTCCGACACAATGATGGATGGGAGAATAACGGTGGAGCCGAGAGGCTGGTGCAGAGCGGTGGCGGATCATTTTGGGGACGATTAAGCAGCACAGGGTTTAAGGCAGAAATAGCAACAAGTTTTTTTTCCTCTTCGCCTCTTGCAGCATCCCCCTCCGCCCGAGGCTGCCGGCGTGATGGGTGTATGGGGAGGGGATGGATGGGGACATGGGCATCACCTCTGTACCCAACAGGGTCCCTATCCGCAAGGGACAATGAAGACCCAGAGTTAGGAGTTGACAGAACATCCCCAGCCTGCAAAGCCCTTCGTGCAGCGTGCTCAGGCTCTTTCACCCATTAAAATAAAGGTGAGGGAGAAAACTTGTCACAGCGTATAACGACCTCTCCCGGGGGGAAGCGACGGGGAGTGGAGGCTCTTTAATCAAGCAGGCAGATGCAGGTTGAAAGAGCTGGAGACTAAAGTTGGAGATGTTCAAAGACGAAGGTAGGAATAAGATCAGAGCTTCCCAGACGACCTTTCCAAGGGAACCGGGCTAACCCTGGGATCTGGGTGTTCAGATGAAGCCTTCGCATCCATTTAGGAAACCTCCCTGAAGGCTTTCAAGGATGAACCATGGAGGGGCTCTGCAGGGGCAGCTCAGGAGGTGCCTTTCCTGACCCCCCATCAGGGCATGGATCACTCTGGACGTCTGTGTGCGCAACGGGGTGGAGAAAGGTGTTAGGATCCGGTCTCCAGGTGCAGTGCTCCTGGTATCCACAGCCCCCTCCATGCTCAGCTCTCAACCTCTTATCACAGAATTGTTTAGGTTGGAAAAGACCCTTAAGATGATCGAGTCCAACCGTTAACCCAGCACTGCCACGTCCACCACCAAACCATGTCCCTCAGCACCACGTCTGCCCGGCTGTTAAACACCTCCAGGGATGGCGACTCCACCACTTCCCTGGGCAGCCTGTTCCAGTGCTTGACAACCCTTTCCGTGAAGAAATTTTCCCTAATGTCCATCCTAAACCTCCCCTGGCGCAACTTGAGGCCGTTTCCTCTTGTCCCGTCACCTGTTACTGGGGAAAAGAGACTGACACCCACCCCACTAGAACCTCCTTATCTTCTCCCCATCACCCATGCTCAGACATCAGCTGGGTCCTGGCCTGGGCACCACATTTAAATCCCTTAACTGTGGCTTGAGCTCCTTTAGGGCTGGGCAGGGTGCAAACCATTTGGCTGTGAGCATTGTGTATGATATATGTGTATATATATGAGCATTGTGATTCCGCGATTCCGTGATTGTATGTGTTTTCCAGGGCTGAAGGTTATGCAGCACTTCCAGAGAGGAGGATGCAGTCCTGCTTGATGTGCGTGACACTGGTGCTAAAGAACTTCCCCAACTCAGTTCTCCTAAAGCCACCTTTTGGACTTTCATGCAAAAATGAAGAACTTCTTTTGAGGGCAAATCCCCTTCTTGACTGCAGCAACTCGGGAAGATGGTTGGGTTTCTGCAGCCACCACGAGTTCCCCAAGCCCCAGGGCAGCTGTGGAGGAGGCAAAGCTGCTCCATCCTGCCCACAGCAAGGACATCCTGCCTATACATCCCTAAGGAGTTGGGAATTGGCTCCGAACTCATCTGAAAGGTTGTCCTCTGCCGAAGCAACCCTACAGGGGGACTTGGCCACCCCTAACCTCACCTCCATGCAGCTTCCCCAAACATCTGCAGAATCTAGAAAGGATTTACTCAGATTTTCTCTCTTCTTTTGACTTGAAATACAAATGAATCGTGCTGAAGACTCAACTCTTTTCACATCTTGCCCCGTTCCTTTTTTTTTTTTTTTNTTCACATCTTGCCCCGTTCTTTTTTTTTTTTTTTTTTTGGTCTTTTTTCCTTGCTTTGTAGTTTTTCCAGCTCTGGGAAAGCTGCGGAGCGGTGAAAGGGGCTGTCAAAGCTGTTTCTTAAAGACAAAAACTGAGAAGACCATTTACTTTAAGAACTGCTCCTGTATTTTGCTCTCTTTTCTCCCTGCCAGCTCCAATCGTCCTGGTTAAATCTTGACCTTGCATTTTCAGCTGCCGCTTGCCTTTCACGCTCCCCACCCCAGGCCAACTCTGTTCTTTCCAGCAGAGCTTCCTCCAGGCCCTCCCAGACGATTCCTGTGATGGGCAAACAGCTGCGCTGGAGCTTGATTGCTAAAAAAAATACATGATATGGGGTCTCTGAATTACTCACTGCTGTGTAACTTCGTGTAGGGTCTGCACCTTGCCTCACCTGTAGCCAAAGTGCAGGTCCCTAAAAGCAATGATGCACATGGGCTGCCCCAAAATAAGAGTGGGACAAAGGAGGGGAAGTGACTGGGAGGGAGGAAAAAAGTCAAAGGATGGTAGTAAGAGAGGTATAAAAAGATGGTAATAAGATCACAGAATCACAGAATGGTTCAGGTTGGAAGGGATGTTTAAAGACCATCTAGTCCAACCCCCTGCCGTGGGCAGGGACACCTCCCACCAGACCAGGTTGCTCCAAGCCCCGTCCAACCTGGCCTTGAACACCTCCAGGGATGGGGCAGCCACAGCTTCTCTGGGCAACCTGGGCCAGGGTCTCACCACCCTCACAGGCAACAATTTCTTCTTAACATCTCATCTAAATCTCCCCTCTTTCAGTGGAAAACTGTTCCCCCTCGTCCTCTGGCTTCACTCCCTGATCCAGAATCCCTCCCCAGCTTTCCTGGAGCCCCTTGAGGCACTGGAAGGGGCTCCAAGGTCTCCCCGCAGCCTTCTCTTCTCCAGGCTGAACCCCCCCACCTCTCCCAGCCTGGCCTCCCAGCAGAGGGGCTCCAGCCCTGCCATCATCTGGGTGGCCTCCTCTGGCCCCGCTCCAGCAGGTCCATGTCTCTGCTGTGCTGAGGCCCCAGCGCTGGAGGCAGCACTGCAGGGGGGTCTCCCCCGAGCGCAGCAGAGGGGCAGAATCCCCTCCCTGGCCCTGCTGCCCACGCTGCTGGGGATGCAGCCCAGGATGCGGGGGGCTTTCTGGGCTGCCAGCGCACGTTGCTGGCTCATGTTGAGCTTCTCATCCACCAACACCCCCAAGTCCCTCTCCTCAGGGCTGCTCTCCATCCATTCTCTGCCCAGCCTGGATTTGTGCTTGGGATTGCCTTGACCCATGTGCAGGATGGCCCCAAAGTTTCCTTAACCGCCCCTATACCCAGAGGGCCATGAGAGCCATACGCATAAAACTGTGTCACTCCCAGTGCCGCTGTGTAATTACATGTCCCTGTTGGGGAAGAGGCTTCTCCTTTCCCAGGGTGCTGTAGCATCAAGGACATATTAATGAACAGTCTCATTTAATTACTTCCCCTCCACAGGACAGATGGCATGAGCTGGGGGGGTGGGAAACAGATGGTCATGGCGAGCCCATAGCAAGACCTGTTGGTTCCCAAACCAAGCCCCAGCCCCAGCAAGCAACTGGGAGATACTGGAAAACGGGATGCCTCTGCCCAGACCCTGGCAGCGCCCTGGGACAGCCGGGCACGAGCCCGTCCTGGAGCCCAAGAAGTCCCAACAAGGGTCTAGCAACTGCCATCACCGATTTCTAGTGCCCAAACTGCGTAATTACAGGGATTACACTGATTAGAGAAAAGCAGGGCAGATGCAAGGGGGAAGAAATGTGTTTCACTTAATACTGCTGTTTCACTTAATACCACAAATTTGCTTTCAGAAGCAAGAGAGGAGCATCTGGGGACAGCTTGTTTCGGGGGGGTGGAGACCCTTTCCCGGGGGTGTTTCTCCATCCCTCATCCCACTCCAGCCACGGCACCAGAGCAAACCACGCCGTGATGTCTCGGGCACATCCGAGTACTTTGTAGCGTTCCTACAGGGGTTTTCAGTGCTGATGGTTCATTTCTGGGATATTTATGATCTTCAAAAAAAATATACTGTTTCTCTTGTAAGGTAAAAAATGAGCAACTTTGCCTTTTCTGCAATGAGAGAGTCTCTTGTTGGGACCCATCCAGGTTTCCTCCTGACGTCACGAGCATCCATCACCTGTCTGGAGCTTGAAATATGTGAAATCATACAAAATGCAAATACCCAGGCTGGAAACACGCTCCTCTGTCCCAAGGAACAGCTGAAAAAGTAAAAAGGAAAAGGAATCAAACAATTGCTCTGGAGGACTTAATTAAAATCCAGGAACTAAATATATTCAGATTCACTGTCAGTTTGAATTACGCCAAGTGTGTTTGACTTTCACATGTTTAATTAAAGCTCTTTGCATGACGGGCTGCACAAATCTCACAGCTCAACTTTACAAGCTCCTGGAACAAATGCTCTAAGAATGAGGAGCTCTCAGAGGAATTAAAAGTTAAAAGAAAACTGAAAAAATGGGAGGAGGGCTGCATAGGAGAGGTGGGACAGAGGGCTGTGTTTTGGGAGGTTTTTTACTTTCCGGATATCGATTGATACCGTGGGGTCCCGCTGCGGGCAGGGCTGCTGCGATGGGAGCTCATGGCAGATATCTCCCCCCGCCGCCATCCTACCGAGGTTTGGGGGAGATGCCCCATTCCCGCATCCCCATCGGATGCTGCACTTGTGTCCTGTTTTCACCTGGGACAGAGTTAATTTTCTTTCTAGTGGTTGCTGTGTTTTCAGGTTTGGTATGAAAGGAGTGTCAATAATGTATATTGGTTTAGGTGCTGCCGGGTGATGTTTATATTTTTCAAGGATTTTTTTCAGCTTCCCATAGAAGCTGAGGAGGAGCATAGCTAGAATGGCGGAATGGCCAATGGAATATTCCATAGATGTCATGCTCGGAATATAAATGGGGTTAGCTGGGGGGCGAGTACTCGGGATTGCTGCCCCCGATGGTGCCGATTCACCAATTTACCAGGTGGTGAGAGTGACTTGTGTCTTGTATGTTCTTTTACCATTACTACTACTACTATTATTATTATTATTATTATTATTATTGCTATTTTCCTTTTCTGATATTGTTCTATTAAACTGCCATTGTCTCAACCCACAAGTTTTTTTTTATTTCATAGAATCACAGAATGGTTCGGGTTGGAAGGGACCTTAAAGACCATCCAGTCCCACCCCCCTGCCATGAGCAGGGACACCTCCCACTAGACCAGGTTGCTCCAAGCCCCATCCAACCTGGCCTTGAACACCTCCAGGGACGGGGGTTGACTCCCTTTCCCCTCCTTTTCTCCTTGTCCTCCCCACCCTCCTGGGGGAGGGAAGGGGGGGTGAATGAGCGGCTGCATGGTCCTACTTGCCTGCTGGGGTTAAACCATGACGATTTGGTACCTGGCTGCACTCTCCACCCGTGGTGCCTGCATCCCTTCTCCCCGACAGCCCGGTGGTGAGGAGGCAGCGGGGACAGGCAGCATCACGGTCCTGCCCTCCCAAAACCCGCCTGGCCTGAGAGCGAGCACGGATGAAGTTGTTTATTCAGTGCCGAGATGCTCGTGCCAGGCAGAGCCACACGCACGGCCGGTGCCCCACCGGCTGGGGGGGAAAACCAACCTCCACAACGCCAAAACCTCCCAGGCCAGGCACCAGGCGGGTTCCCCCTATGCCAGCCATCCCACGCACCGTGTCACCACGGTCACCCCCGCGCTGCCTGAGAGCCCGTGCTAATTAGCCCGTGTTTTAATATCCCTCTCCGCTGTTTTCGCCTTCGCCACTTGACATTTGGAGTTATGCAAACACGCCGAGCCATGGCAGACTTTGTGCTTTTTTCCACTCAACAGCACTGCTACGATTACCTCCGCGACCGCGGCGGCCAGCGAGGAGCATCGCCAGCGTGGCACGACTGTGCCTCCCCCTGAAAAGTGCTGCCTCCCCTCTGCTCCCCCCCCGCCCAGCATCCACCTCCGTGGGTGGGAGCAGGACCAGCCCCAGCCCTGCTGCCTCGGAGGGTTCTTACCCCAAAGAGCAGATTTCCTCTGGAAAAGGCTCATTTGGAGCATCCTGAGGCTGCGCTTTTTCTGGCTGGAGTGAGAGAGGAGAACATTCAGTCCCGACCCACTCGTGCTGAGCAATGCCTCTTGGCTCACTGAATTTTTTTCAGCCCCTTCCCAGCGGCCGGGAATCGTGCTGGCTCTTAGCAATGAGCCTCTTCTGATACCATAATTAATTTTTTCCTAGCAGAGGGCAGCTCTGCCATGCCACGCATGGCCACGAGCACAGGCGCTTCCTGCGCGGTCACTCCCCCAGCAGGACTGTACATCTCCCTGCCTTGCCACATCCTCAGCAGGGGTCTGAAATCATCGAATCACAGAACGGTTTGGGTGGGAAGGGACCTTCAAAGGCCATCCAGTCCAACCCTCTGCCATGGGCAGGGACATCTTCCACCAGACCAGGTTGCTCCAAGCCCCGTCCAACCTGGCCTTGAACACCTCCAGGGATGGGGCAGCCACAGCTGCTCTGGGCAACCTGGGCCAGGGTCTCACCACCCTCACGATCAAGAATTTCTTCCTAATATCTCATCTAAATCTCCCCTCTTTCAGTGGAAAACTGTTGCCCCTCATCCTCTGGTTCCACTCCCTGATCCAGAGTCCCTCCCCAGCTTTCCTGGAGCCCCTGGAGGCACTGGAAGGGGCTTCAAGGTCTCCCCGCAGCCTCCTCTTCTCCAGGCTGAACCCCCCCACCTCTCCCAGCCTGGCCTCCCAGCAGAGGGGCTCCAGCCCTGCCATCATCTGGGTGGCCTCCTCTGGACCCGGTAAATCATCTATGCAAGTATGAATGAACCCAGCTGATTCTTCTGCACTTCTCGTCCCCACCAGTCAGTGCAGGCATCCTTCCACCATGGTCTTCACACCACGCAACACATGTCCCACGTGGGCCCTGGGGGGTGAAGCATGCTCAGTGCCTCCCAGTCTGGGTCCCAGGGCTCAGGTCCTGGTTTTCCCAAAACTCTGCTCACAACAGGGGAACAGCACTCAGGGAAACCATTTTCTGCCGTCTTCTGTACGATGCAACATTGGTGGATGTGTCTAAACAGCCGATGGGTGAGCCCACCTCTGAGCATAGCCTGTCTTCTCTTCTTCTTAAACACAGCAAACCAACAGTTTATATGATTTTCACATCTCCAAACCAAACAACTAGAAGGTACTTTAAAAGGTGCATTTCCCCCCATTGCTCAAATTTAAATCTGTGCTCCTCTGCGTGATCTTTGACCAGCGCTTAGCATCTCAAAGTCACGATGGCCTTTTGTACAAAAAATGGACCGATTGGAGGCTGAAAATCCCCTGGCTGATCCTGTTTCGATGCCCACCCCTGTGCTCCTTTTCCCCCTGACCAAGTGCGAGGACTTGCACTCCTGAGCATCCCTGTGGCTGATGCACCCAATCCGTCCATGCGTATCCCACAAGGAATTACCCCCTGGGTGAAGCTTCCTTGGACCTCGTGATAAATTGACCCCCAGGTAAATCTTCCTTGGGACTCTGACTGCAACGTCTCGCTCAGCCGGAGGACGATGGGGTTTCAAACAAAAGGATTTTAAGGGCAGCATCAAAGCCTGCTGGGATGGTCCTGGACCTGTCACTGTTGGGGTCTGGGAACACAGCAGCACCTCTCTGGGTCACCGAAATACCTGCCGGTGACCTCTTTACAGTGTGTTGCTCTGGTGTTTGCTCACCAGGCAATCCAGCCGCTTCCTTTTTGTCTTCTTGGCCCTCTTCATTTCTCTCTCTGGACTCAGGAATGTGCCAGAATCATAACACCAAAAAAAAAACCAGCGCCAGAAGTGCACTTGGGAGGTCACCCCATGCACCCCTTCCCACTGCAGGAGCAGCTTCTCTTCCCTCCATGATGAAGAAAGGTTTTTCCCTTGCTCCCCTTACAGCTGAACAGGCTCAACATCTTCTCACTCAATCTCTATCCAAGGTTCCCAGTGACTCTCCCTCCTCTTCTTTGGACCCCATCCTCCTTGCGCATGTCCTCTTCCAAGCCAGGGCATACCAAACTTGCTGTCACCCACTGCAGAAGGATTCCTCCAAGGGTCTTCAAGATCGTACAGCAACCAAGGCTGCTCACCAGCCAGCCTAGCACTTGGGACATTTTCTGCACAGCTTTCCCCTTCCACATGGTCCCAGTCCTAGCCTTGGATGGTTGCTTCCTCCTCCTAAGTGCCGGCCTGCCCCATCCTCATGTTCAGTAATGTGACTCTGCATCCCTCTCCTGCTTGCCAGCAGGACGTGTGAAGGGCTTTTTGTCCCTTTGGGACAATGTCCCACTGTCCTGGTAGGCAAGGCAGATGGGGATGGGAATCACCCAGGAAGGCTGTGGCAGAGAAGTGGCTCACAAACGCTGCTGGGAGCGTGACGAGTGTGACCATCCAGCTTTAGCTGTCTTTACAGGTGTGGGGGGACAAAGAGAGGTCTCTTGGGTGTGATTTACCTCCTCCTGGAGTGGGCATTTGAACGAATTCATGTGACTCCTGCCCCAAAAAATAGCTCTGATGAGGATGTCCCTGCTGCACACATTGCAGTACCGGAGACGGATCCTCCTCCCTGCTGGCACGGCACTCCCACCACCCCCACTGCTCGGCTGCAGGTCCCCTTCCACGGGGTGAGGAGGCTCCAGAGCAGCAGGGTCCACCTTTGCAGAGCCAGCAACAGCCCCGAGGGAGAGGAGGTGCAGGATGCGTCCCATTGCCTTGGACCCACTCCACAGGCTCCTGTCCGGAGGGATTTCTCCTTGATGAGCAGAAGTCCCCTTCCTGCAGGCTGGACTGGGTTGGATTAACAAGGATGCTGGGTTGCATCAACAAAGGCATCACCAGTAGACATAAAGAGGTCGTTATCCCACTCTACTCAGCGCTTATCAGGCCACACCTGGAACGCCGTGTTCAGTTTTGGTTCCCACTGTACAAAAAAGATATAGAGAGTCTGGAGAGGGTCCACAGAAGGGCCACCAAAACGATCCAAGGGTGAGGAAGCCTGCCATAGGAGGAAAGACTGCAAGAACTGGGTTTGTTCAGCCTTGAGAAAAGGCGGCTTAGGGGAGACCTTATCACCATGTTCCAGTATTTAAAGGGTGGCTACAAAGAAGACGGACACTCCCTTTTTACAAAGAGCCACATGGAAAATATGAGGGGTGATGGGTACAAGTTACTCCTGGGGAGGTTCCGACTGGACACAAGAGGAAAATTTTTCACAATGAGAACAATCAGCCACTGGAATAATCTCCCCAGGGAAGTGGTGGATTCCCCATCATTGGACACTTCTGAGATTCAGCTGGACAGGGTGCTAGGCCACCTTGTCTAGATTGTGCTTTTGCCAAGAAAGGTTGGACCAGATGATCCTCGAGGGCCCTTCCAACTTGGTATTCTGTGATTCTACAATTCTATGATCCTATGATTCTATGACTTTGGGGTGCTGGCCCCGATGCCTTGCAGCTCTCTCCCTCCTCCTCAGCAGAAATCTCCCCCTTGGGAAACAAAACCAACCTCCCCCCCAAGGCGAGAGGATGGTGCTGAGCCTCCCCCCTTCTTATTTATTCCTGTAGCATCCCCGGCGCAGAGCGAGCCGGAGACAGTCAGAGTCTCGCCACACGTCTGCCATGGATCATTTCAGATGAACACTTTGCATTTCGGGAGGGCTATAAAATGCTCGAGCGAGCCTTTCCCCGGGCTGCCTCTGCAGCCATTACCCGCCGAACAGACAATAAAGAAGACACAACCGTGCGTGTTCCCCTAATAGCAGGACGGAGGGCTCCAGCGGGCAGCTCACGCTCCCTGCTTCGATTGCTTATGCAGATAACACCGGCACCGTCAGGGAAGGGCTCTGGTTTGCCTTTGTACAACCGGATTTTGCACAGGGTTGGGGGGCGGGGGGCAGAAAGGGTTTTGTTTGTTTTTTTTTTTCTTGCTGGGAGTCGGAAAACAAACACTTCATTATTACGGATCATCTGTTTTATGCAAGTATCTAACAGCCCTGCCTAACGCCAGGCGTGCTTTGTGCCGCCGGCTGGATAAAATAAAATAAAATAAAACAATAAAATAGAATAAAACGCAATGAAACACATCTCTAGTCCAAACGCGCTCCAGTCTAAACACGGAAAGGTGGGAAAAAGCCAACGCCACTGGCTCGGGGAGCCGGAGCACAGAAAGATTAAACAAGTTGTCAAAGATGATAAAGAGCATCAGATCGATCCCGTAAACATCCACCTGCCCGCTTCCGCAGCTGGAAAAACACGGCAGGACAGGAGCTGGGGCTGTAAGGGTGGGTGCCTAACTGGGTTAACCTTTACCAGGTTAAACGGTGCCCGCGGCTGTGCTGGTTGATGCCCGGGCTGCTGGAGAGGGGGGACTTCACCTTCAGGAGGGTTCTGAGATGGGATCTGGGAGCAGACAGGGTGGGGAAGGGGCAGCGGTGGTCAGAGGGAGAAGTGGTTTTGCAGGGGCAGAAGAGGAGGAGGAGAAGGCTTGCTTGGAGCTAAGCTGGGTCTGGACAAAATCAACCTGCGTTTGCAAAACACCGAGCCTGACTTAATTAATGGGACATGCCGGAGGGTGGGAAGAGTGCAGTAAACAACCATGTCATTTATCCCTGACATCTCTGCTGCGGTGAATAACAGAATCACAGAATCCTTTGGGTGGGAAGGGACCTTCAAAAGCCATCTAGTCCAACCCCCTGCCACGAGCAGGGACATCTTCCACTAGACCAGGTTGCTCAGAGCCCCGTCCAACCTGACCTGGAATGTTTCCAGGGATGGGGCATCCACCACCTCTCTGGGCAACCTGTGGTTGAAGGGATGGAGGGAATAAGACAGGCAACGAAGGGTTTTCCTTCCCTTTGTCCCCTTGCTTTCTCCCCATGTCTGTGTGAAGGGCAGGAATCTCTGCTAGTATTGAGGGTATACTCAGATTTTCCAGGCAGGTTTGACTGAGACCCACAGCAGAGGCTGTGCAAGCCACATGGATGAGCTGGGGCACCCTCCGGCTGCTCCAGAGCTACTTGGAGGCCAGCAGATAAACTGAGCAGGGGTGGGCATGGGTCCTCTTCCCAGCAGAGAAGAGGTGATGGTGGGGCTCTCTGCAACTCTGTGCCCCAGAACACTCACAGTTGACATGGAAAAGTGGCACCAAATGGGCTGGGACACTCAAACCCAGCCTGCAGCCAGGCAAGGTGGAGAGAGAACTCTCATTGCAGGCTGCCTTGGCAGGAGATTGGTCATGAAATTCAACATTGATGAGTGCAAAGTAATGCGTAAGGGAAAGGGAGAGCCACAACGGGCTTTAAACACACTATGGTTGCTTGGAGAGGTGTCCAGGCTCTAGGGCAAGCCTCACGTTAGGGGTTCTCAGGATGGCAAGAGTGAGCAAAGAAGGACCATGAGTTTGGGGGTGTCAAAGGAGGAAGTCACTTCCAACTGCACATTTGGAGATGTCAAAGGATGACAGCAGCTCTGGAAAGCAGGTCCCAAGGAAAGCTGTGTTAGATGGCACAGTGTGACAGTGGGAGGAGAGGAAGGACAGAGCAGGGCTCTTCCACCCAGAAAAGAGGCAGCTTAGGAGACTGTGCGGTCTGCAGGCTTGGGGCCACCTGAAGAGGAGAAATATGAAATGATCCTCGCTGTGGGCTAGACCCATCCCAGACCCCGGGCCAGACACAGCAGGGGAAATCACAGAATCATAAAATCATAGAACAGTTTGGGTGGGAAAGGACCTTAAAGATCATCTAGTCCCAACCCCCTGCCATGCGCAGGGACACCTCCCACTAGACCAGGTTGATCCAAGCCCCGTCCAACCTGGCCTTGAACACCTCCAGGGATGGGGCAGCCACAGCTTCTCTGGGCAACCTGGGCCGGGGTCTCACCACCCTCACAGGCAACAATTTCTTCCTAATATCTCATCTAAATCTCCCCTCTATCAGTGTAAAACCGTTGCCCCTCATCCTGTGGCTCCCCTCCCTGATCCAGAGTCCCTCCCCAGCTTTCCTGGAGCCCCTGGAGGCACTGGAAGGGGTTCCAAGGTCTCCCTGCAACCTTCTCTTCTCCAGGCTGAACACCTCCACCTCTCCCAGCCTGGCCTCCCAGCAGAGGGGCTCCAGCCCTGCCATCATCTGGGTGGCCTCCTCTGGCCCCGCTCCAGCAGGTCCATGTCTCTGCTGTGCTGAGGCCCCAGCGCTGGAGGCAGCACTGCAGGGGGGTCTCCCCCGAGCGCAGCAGAGGGGCAGAATCCCCTCCCTGGCCCTGCTGCCCACGCTGCTGGGGATGCTGCCTGGGATACAGGCTGCATCAAATGAGATCCCACCCTCTGGCTTACACAGAGCTGATCCATGCTGTCTAGGGCCACTTTTAGGAGCATAAAGGACACTTGTAAGTGAGAAGATGTCTGGACGTGCCCAAACATGTTGCCTTTCTAACCCCTGGGTACTACAGACACACCAAGGTGAGCAGAGCCAGTGCAAGCATCACTGAGATGCCCAGGGGCATGCAGAGCTCGGCACCACGGCCCCACGCCAGCAGCCTATGATGAGTGTGAGCTGAGATGAGCCACTCCTCACCTCACCCTGCCCAAGAGCAGCCACCCTTCCAATGTGGCCAACACTGCCCACAGGAGCAGCAGCCCAGGACGGTGACATGCACATGGTGGTTCCCAAACCACAGCTGCAAGGATGCACCTGGTCCCATGCAGACCTCTTTGCCATGCAACCTCACTCAGGGTAGAGGAGCACCTTCCCCTTCACCTGCAGCATGGAGGAGCTGGTGTCCCCTTCCCTAGAGCTGCAGGAGAGTGCTTGGCACAACCCTTAGGTTTAATGAGGATTTCGCTCTTTGGACACCAGGTGTGTTGGTGACACTCCCGCTGTCCCCATCAGTGGGCGACTCTTCCCCATCAGCGTTGTGACCGTGTCCGTGTTCCTCCTCCTGAATCTGGTGGTGTCCCCACCAACCAGCAGTGCAGGTCCTGGACCTGGAAATCACAGGGTGCTCCCAGTGACACCAGTTTAGCCTTTGAGGCGGTGGCCCTCAAATTTCTGCTGTAGCAGCGCACCTCAGCGCTCCCTAGCATGTTTTAATGACTGACGACATCGTACCGTCCACGCACCGCCTTATATAGTCCTCCCTGACACTTTGGATTTTATCCCTACATCGTCGTTTTGATGGTTGGAGCTTTTCCAGTGAAGTAAAATTCTTTTGGAAAACGCCGGTCCCTGGAGCGCCACATGGTTTGGGTTGTTTTTTCAGTATCTCAGGTTCAGTGAAGTCTTGCTGGTGTCTGCCTGGCTGTTCTGCAGAATGTCCCGGGACAGGAGACCTGCTCCCAGCACCTCCAAATTATCCAGCTTGGCTCCAGGGGTGCTTGCAGGGTAGGGTTGTAGAAAAAGTTAGTTGAAACTTCACAGCTTAAACATTAATAGCTAGACGAAGCCTGTACATCGTGGCATATGGACTGTAAGAACCGTATCGCAACACGCCAAATAACCAACTACAGCACCAGCTGAAACCGACCTAAGAGGATGTGAAACGGGATGCAGAACCAGTGTATGTTGTACAAGAAGATGACCACGTAGCAACCGCTCAGTAACGAAACAGCAAACAAATCAAACCCGTGAAAAGCAAGAAGACCCCAGACCTTAACGTTACTGTTGGTCTGAACTGTCGTGTCGGGGATGGGGAGCCTAGACTGCAAGGGTGTAATTGCCCAGGGGTTTCTTTGATCAGGGTCCCTCTTCAGGGGCACCCAGCTCGAGCTGTAGCGCTGTTAATAAAAAGTGCTTTCATAAAGCAATCTGTCTCTTGGCTTATGCGGAAACCTAGAGCGGAGCCCTGTTACGGTGGCTGGCACGTGTAATTTCCATAACAACAGGACCCCCCCCAGCAGGTTTCTCACGTCTCTCATGGGGTCTGCAGGTAACCCCCCCCACACACACACCCCCCACCACATCCTGAGGGAGCTGCTTGGGGTGAGCCGGGCGGGATTTCCAGGGGGGTTCCACGTGGGGAGGTCTCACTCCTCAAGGGCTGATGAAGGGATTTTTATGAGCATATTTTCCCCACCGAAATCCAGCCATCTCAGGCTATTTCAAGGCCACCTTCGTATCCTGCCCTTGGCTTTTCTTGCAGAGGGGATGCTCCAACCCTTTATTTCTAACCCGGCTCCTGCTCCTCCTCTCCTGCCCTCCCCATCACCCCCTCGCATTTGGGGTTACCGCTTCCAGCCTCTTCCAGCACCACAGGGGCAGCAGAACATGACAGCCAGGACTGGTCTGCACCGCAAAGGGAAAACCCTTCCCACCACGCCAGGGACATGCAACAGCCTTGCTTGGATGGTGGGTTTTCATATCATCTATACTTAAAGGGAGGGTGCTGGAAGGATGGGACCAGTCTTTTTGCAGTGGTGCCCAGTGATAGGACAAGAGGTGACAGGCACAAACTTGACCATAGCAAGTTCCATCTAAACATGAGGAGGAACTTCTTTGCTTTGAGGCTGCCCAGAGAGGTGGTGGAGTCTCCCACTCTGGAGACATTCCAAACCCACCTGGACGCCATCCTGTGCAACCTGCTGTGGGTGACCCTGCTCTGGCAGGGGGGTTGGACTAGATGATCTCCAGAGGTCCCTTCCAACCCCGCTGATTCTGTGATTCTGTGACGCTGTGATACGGCTGAGCCGTCCTGGTCCCCATGCCCCGGACGGTGACAGACCCATGGGGCACTCTGTCCCCCGGGGCAGTTTGTAGCTCTCCCTTCTCCCCAGGTGCCCGGGTCTGGGAGAGGGTCCTGCAGAAAAGAAAGGCCATCTCGGAGGGCTGGGAGCTAAAGCAGCTGGAAAATGCAGCCGGGTTTTGCAAACTTTGGCATTTTTCCTCTTGCCAGGAGGGAGCTTGTCCCTGCCCCAGCTCTGCCGCCCAGGCAGGAGGGACCCCGTTATTCCTACCTTGTCCTTCCCCTGTGACTCATCCCGGTCCCATGAGGGGAGCAGGAGGGATGCCCGAGTGCATGGACAGTTCCCATGGGATCTGGGTGCCTCAGGCTCCCCCCACGCCCAGGGAAGTCCTCGGTCGCATAGTCCAAAGGAGCGAGGGAGGCAATAGGGGAAACTGAGGCAGGGGAAGCAGTCGTCCCTTGCCTTGCCTGCGCATCCATGGCACGTCCCGGCACCGTGGCTGCCGTCTGCACCGAGCAAGGCACAAGCCACCCCGACGTCGTGGGACCAGCGTGGGATGAAACATGAGTGGAGATGCAGAGAGGCAAATTTGGTGTCCATGCAAGCAGCCAGCTTGGAAACCCACCCAACGGACTGGGGTGGGGGTGTCCCATAACCCACCTTCTGCTTGAAGTGACCATCGAGCACAGTTTGCAAGGTGCTGGTGCCCTCTAAAGGGAGAAGTGCAGGGAATAAGTCCCAGCAGGCTCGTCCCCAGGACAGACATCCTGCTGCAAGACAGACATCTTCTGCTTTGGAAACACGGCGTGGATTTGGTAGGGGAGCTCCTTCCACCAGCAGCACCACCCCAGCACCCTGGTCTCACCTTGACTCCAACCCTGCCTGCGAGATGCCAGGGCTGCAGAGCAAAGGGACCTGGTCATCGAAGCCCTGATGAGCACAAGGAAGCCGCAGAAACCCTGAGAGAGGCTTTAAGGGCATAAACTTGAGGTAGTTTTAATTTGCTTCTTGTTCTAGGGAGAGTTTTACAGCTCCAAATGGCCCCCCAAAAAAATATGGACTTCATCAGGATCGTGTTAGTCCTCCGCCCGCCAAAATTGCCGCCTGCTGCCGGGGCCAGCCCATCTGCTGCCGCAGCCCCAAATCCCTGTGCCGTGGGGGAAACACCAGGAAACGGGGCTGTTTGCTGGATCTGTGCCACCTGGGGAGAGGGATGAGAGATGCACCCACCCTCCTGGGGTGATGGAGAGCAGATATCACGGGTGCGAGAGCTCCAGGGAGGGGGCACGGACTAAACACACCTATAATTCACCCTAATGCTCCAGCTGCAGTGGGGAAGGCGATGCAAGGTGATGCTGCAGGGCTTTCGCCTTCCCCTACATTGCTCAAAATATCTCCTGGAAAGGCCAAGGTGTTCTTGGTGCCTTCACGGGAGTGCTGGGGAGGTGGCGGGAGAAGGAGCCAGGAAAGCCATTGAAGCCGCTCTCGCCTCCGTTACAGTGGACACAATAATTGCCAGCACGGTTTAAAGCTTGGAGAACCCACCCTGATGTTCTCAGGAAGGTTTCTTCACCACGGGGTTCTTTTGCATCAGTTTTCTTTTGCTTTCCTGGACTTAAACCCTGCAGGGTGTATTCAGGCAACCCTCTTTTCCCGGCCTGCAGGTCCCTCCTGCCAGGCACTGAATCTGCACCGTACCCTCCACACACCACACTTGGGGACATGGTGGGCAGTGACAGAGCATGTCCCAGGATAAAAATAGCCCTTGCATTGGGTATTTGCCATAAAATCACCTCCCCTGCCAGGTCCCTGCCGGGCAACCTTTCCCTGGGGATGCGGTGATGGATGAGTCATCTCCTGGGGATGTGGTTTGGTAACCTCTGGGCTCCCTGGCTGCTGGCACCATGTTTCATGGACTGGGGAGAAGAGGGAGAGGTTTCCCCAGGATGGTGTATGGGATCACCTGGCTAAACAGCTTTTGGAGAACAAAGGCAAAAAGCAGGGAGTTGTGATTCGACTCAGCTCNAGCAACCTGGTCTAGTGGGAGGTGTCCCTGCTCATGGCAGGGGGGTGGGACTGGATGGTCTTTAAGGTCCCTTCCAACCCAAACTATTCTAGGATTCTATGATTCTGTGAAATGATGCCATAAAGGAATTTTGTCTTACAGTCTAAATAAATAGATGTCTCTTGGTGTTTGGCCTTTGCACCACTGGCACTAACTGAGTTCCTTCCTTGTGACTGCTGTACACATCCTCCCTCCCCTGTAAATGCTGCACAGTTGATCTTGGCCAAAGAACAAGCCCAAAAAAGCATGTGCAGCTCTGCCTGCCTGCAGATGATGACCTGACTGGAGTTTAAAGTGATTTTAGAAATGCACTAAAAGACACATGGACTTTCCTTGGTGTGTTAAACCCGAGCTTTTGAAGTCCTGCAGTAGTTAGCCCCCATCAGCTTGCTCTAACTCGATGAAATGTGCTGGCTGCAGAGTGATGAGGAGGTAAGTTTAAAAGGGTTATTTCGCTTCAGCCGTCAGCGAGTGGGGGGAAAAAAAAAATCAATAAAAAGCTTCTAAAAAGCCATCCCTGGGTTTCCAAAATAGCTGCTACAAAGAGCCCCTCGTTGCTGGGCTTGCTTTTGTGTTTGGCATCAGGCATGGGAATCAGACAGGAGGCGGGTTGTGAACCAGCCCAGCAGGAAAGAGCCTGGGGATGAGGCTGGGGTGGCAGCGGGGCGAGGACATGAGGCTGCTCCTGTCCCCGGCTGGATCTCCTGCCTCTGCCCTCCCTCCCGGCAGGGCAGGAGATGGTGCTCTGCCTGTAATGGTGCAGAAAAGAGGTCAAGGCCCCTTCTCCAGCCCCGTGGGCAAGGGGCACAGGTTGTCATCCAGGGAAATCAAAAGAAGCGTGGCCAGCAGGGTCGGGGAGGGGATTCTGCCCCTCTGCTCTGGTGAGACCCCACCTGGAGTACTGCGTCCAGCTCTGGAGCCCCCAGCATAAGAATAACATGGACCTGCTGGAGCGGGGCCAGAGGAGGCCACTGAGATGATGGCAGGGCTGGAGCCCCTCTACTGGGAGAGTTGGGGGTGTTCAGCCTGGAGAAGAGAAGGCTCTGGGGAGACCTTCGAGCCCCTTCCAGTATCTGAAGGGGTCTACAAGCTGGGGAGGGACTTTTTACAAGGGCATGGAGTGATAGGATGAGGGGTGATGACTTCAAACTGGAAGAGGGGAGGTTTAGATTAGATGTCAGGCACTCTGAGTGTGGTGAGACCCTGGCCCAGGTTGCCCAGAGCAGCTGTGGCTGCCCCATCCCTGGAGGTGTTCAAGGCCAGGTTGGACGGGGCTTGGAGCAACCTGGTCTAGTGGGAGGTGTCCCTGCCCATGGCAGGAGGGTTGGAATTGGATGATCTTTAAGGTCCCTTCCCACCCAAACCGTTCTGTGATTTGATGATTCTATGTGCAAAGAGAGGCAGAGAGCTGGGTTGTTCAGCCTCGAGAGGAGAAGTCAAAGGGGGTTCTTATTATTGTCTGCAGCTACCTAAGGACAGGTAGCAGAGAAAAGAGGATCTAGGGGATGTAGAGATGCAGGAGGCTGGAGGATGCACCTTGAATTTCGAGGTGCATGCCGATACAAGCAGCAACGGGCACAAGTTGCAACACAGGCAGATCCAGCCAGATATAAGGAAAAATATCTGAAGCTTGCTGAAGATGACTGGAGGCTTTTTTTCTGGATTATACACTCCCGTTGAGCCACAGGAATATAGCACTAGAGGGCACCCACGTATTTCTGCTGGCGAGTGGCTCTGGCTGGCTCCCACCACAGCTCAGCTCCCAGTCCTGGGCTGGCAGCGCTGTAGGTTCGTTTTCAGCCCATTTCAGGTCCAGTGGAATCATTCCGGCAGGCCAGTGTTGTGCTCAGAGCTCAAGGCAAGAGGGAATTTTGGATGCCAGCTGTAACCAGCGTTGATTGAGAGCAACACGCTCCTCGATGGCTCCTTGGAGGGCTGAGCAGGGTGCTGGGGGCTGTCAGTGCTGTGAGGGTCCATCCAGAGGGGTGGTGGGACACCGTGCCGGGCTGTGTCACGAAGCGTGCCAGCTGGTAATGCTCAGCCCATGGCTGTGAAGTTAGACGGTCTCAATTGGTTTTAGAACCGTAGAATCACAGTGTTTAAGTGCACATATCCCCCTTGCTGCAGGACTGCCACGTGCAGACCGGTAGCAATGACGAGTGGAGGAGAAGCAAAGACCGATGGTTTATATCTAACAGAACCACAGCACGCATCTGTCCTGGCTTGCAGCTCTGCCTGGGGGTGCTGGGCTGGACACCCTCAGGTGGGGCAGCGAAGGGGTTAAATTTTGGGCAATAACAGTTGTTCTGGTGAGCCATCTGCGAGTCTGAGCTGTTCTGACACCAGCGGTTTAGGCAGGACATCCGTAAGGTCTCAGTGATCCTAATGCGGTTGTTAGTATGGAAACCGTGAAGCTGTGCCGTTGGGCACGCCGAGCACAGCGAGGGATACTGCAAATGAAACCCTCCCATGAGAAGGGGATGAGGAAGAACACCCGTGTGCTGCTCCCCAGGATTGCTCCATCTTTCTGACCCTCTGCTCAGTCAGCCATGGAGGTGCATCCAGGAGGGATGAGGAATATCCAGGAGCTCCAGTCTTTGTTGTCTTTTTTCCACCAATGACTATTTGAGCAATAACAAAAGGGCAATTTTTGCCTTTCAGTTTTTATGACCTCATTCCCTCTCCAGAACCCTGGATTTTGGAGGTGCTTGGTCAGCAGAGGACTGGATCCACCAGCTCAAAGGAGAGGAGTCCCAGCCAGGCCATGGAGACAGGGGCTCGGGAAGGGGCCAAGCTGGCTGCTGCAATGGGGGGCTGCCCTCCACGCACCCCCTGGCGCAGCAGCTGCGTCTGCCTGCAGGTATTAAGCATGCACAAGCATGCAGCCGCATGAGCGATGCCTGGGATTAAACCCCTCCCAGGCTTGTTTCGGTTTTGTGAGCGCACGAACAATCATAGAATCATAGAACCCTTTTGGTTGGAAGAGACCATTANCTCAGCCTCCTCTTCTCCAGGCTGAACAATCCCAGTTCCTTCAGCCGCTCCTCACCAGACTTGTGCTCTCGACACCCAGGCTGCCTGGAGTCGGGCTTGGCAGCCTAGGTGGCATCCCTGCCTGTGTGGGTTTTGGGCAGTGACCCTTGCTGTGTGCAGGCAGCAGAGGAGACGTCATCTGTCTCCAGCCCCCAGCAACCAGCAGGAGCCCATGGCCACCCTGGCTCCCTTCCGTGGTCCCGCCATGTCCTCACCCGGTAAAACCTGCTCCGCTCCTGGGATCGGCTGCCGTCCAGGCTGAAGCGGGTGTGCAGCAGGGTGCACAGGCACGGGTCCTGGCCCTCTGCTTGGCATGCCATCACTGTCTGGGGATCTTGGTGGTATCTCATGGTGGCATTCCCGCAGGTGTTTCTGAAGGAAAAGGCTGGTTTTGGGATGCGCTTTCAATACTTGCATGGGAAATGTGATCAGCAAGGCCCATGCTGGGGCTTCCCAGGAGCAGGGAGCTCCCTTCTCCTCCCCAGCTCTGCAAAATGCCCATGGGAGCCAGCACCCAACTCGCTGGGTTCAAACAACCCCACTTTGGCAGAGAGACACATTTGATGGGCAGCATTGCATCCAAGGATAAACTGCTGCTCAAGGCATGCTGGGAAGGGAGGGAACGGTGCCTTCATGTCCCAGGAGGTGTTCAGTCTTCATTTTCCCTTTTAAGCATCCTTTTGAGCAGCTTTGGGGTGCCCCAGGCAGGGAGCTGCTGCCGGCAGAGCGGGGTTGGCCACATCCCTGGCTGTGCTGAGACTGACCATGCACCCCGGGAATGGGAAAGGGGAGCAGCTCCCGGCAGAAAACCAGCAGGGACAATGAATGGGACCCCTCTATTCCAAGCACGCAGACCCCCAGCATCCAGGAGAGGTCGGCATGCGTTTTGGCCAGCTATCTCCTGGTGGCCTCACCTCCCACAGGCTGCGGGGTTTCAGGCTGAGGACGTGGTACCAGGCTCAACTCATTCCTACCGGGCAGCTGGCAGAGGGCTCAGAGGAGATGGGGAGATGCTGCAGAGCATCTCAGGGGACCAGTCTTCTGCTGGGACTGTCCCAGAGGCCTCATGATGCTGTCTCCCATAAAGCAACCAGGAGCCTCCCTCAATAGCCCCACGGATGCCCCCTTTCCAAAACCCGGGGCCAGGCTGGGGCAGGGAATCCATCAGGACATGGTGCTGGCTGGCCCTGGGGGCAGGGGAGGGCTGCCCAGAGCCCTTTCTACCGCTTCACCTGCCCCACAAAGACGTTATCTGGAAGTTCCCTTAGCTCTTGGCACGCTCAGAGCTGAAAATCCAGTTATCACTAACAATGAATGGTAAAAAAATCATAAAATCATGGAATCGTTTAGGTTGGAAAAGACCTTTAAGAACATTTAGTCCAACCATTGAATAATGGACCCCTTCAGCCACCCTGCAGAGCTCGTAGGACTGCCCGTGTGTTCCCAGAGCGTGGGAATACGTCGTTATTCTCCCTCCAGCTTCTGGCAATGGCTGGGAGCGATCGGCTTTCCTGCGGAGCCCGGTGAGCTGAGATGCTGCTGCCTTTCGCAGGAGTCGGTGGAAAGTGCTTCTTCTGGCCAAGCAAACCCACCCAAGGCACGTTGGAGTTAATTTCACTGCAGTCTGAGATGCTCTGCCTCTGCCCAGAACCTGAAACCAGCCTTTCAGGCTCCGAGCCCGGAGCTGTATCATTCTGTGAAAGCCAGGAGAAGAGAAGGAATCGCTAAGGGAAAAAGAAGGAAATATAGCCCTTTCCCCTTGCTGCCAGGGCAGAGAAAACAGAGCTGCCAAAGAAAGGAGATAACTGAAGGTGAAAATCAATGGCGAACTCCTTAGTGCATCCCCTGGGCAACGAGACCCTGGGGCTCGCTGGTTCTGTGTGTGGCCGGCGACGTTGCCCTGCAACGCTGCTCACCTCTACCGGTATCAACGGGCCACAAAGCCAAAGCAAACCAGTAAATAAAGATACCTGATATGTAAGTACCCTGTTGCTTGCCTCCTTCCACAGCGCTGGGAGTATTGCTGTGAGCAGGTCCAGGTGCCAAAAACGCGGGATGCGATTTAAACGCATGAGCCCCCATGCAGCTGAGCGGGTGCCCAACCTACAGCCCAGGGCAGGTGGAGCGAAGCCCATCACCCGGGCATCGGGCCCCGCAGCTCCCGGTGTTTGGGTGTTCCTCTCTGCAGCATGGCTGCGGTTTGCTGTTTGCCAGAGAGGCTGAAGAAGAGGAAAAGGGAGAGATTTGGCAGCAAACCCGCTTTGGGGTTAAAGTGGTGAGATGTGAACCGGGAGAGGGCTGTCAACCAGAGCTGAAAATGATGCTTTCAAAAAACCAGAGGAAAAATTAGATATATATAATCATAGAATCACA
>VYXH01007649.1:293103-304749 GCA_013397275.1 Burhinus bistriatus | reverse complement strand
TCCAACTCTAAAAAATTCCATGACTCCATGATATTTGTTTTCACAGCACAGACACAACAGCATGCCCCATTTAGCCTCTAAGATAATTCTGAATATTAAGGTTAGCCAGAAATGGCATGGAAAACAACGAAAACAAAAAAGTTCATCAATAATTTCTTAATTTCCCCACAAGTAATTCTTAATTCCTGGAATATACAGGTTTGAAAGAAAAGAATGTAATCATATTATTACGATTTCCAGTTAGTAGAATTAAAAAAAACCCCACAAATATACAAATACTGCTTGATTATTTTTATGGTTTCTCTATTTAATCTAATTTGTCTATTAATGATTAAAGGAGTTAAGAAAATGGACTGAAAATAGCAGATTTAATGTAAAATAGTCCAGATATTTAGCTTTTATCTGATGATTACTCTGACACTGTACAAAAACGAAGAATGTGGCAGCTGTAATTTATATGAATGTCCTCAATCTTAAGAGTTTAAACTACCATAATTGAGTTCTAGCCTCTATAAAAGCTTTCATTGTGGAGACACTTACATTAAAGTATCAGTGGATTATTGTTTTATCTGAAACGGGCAGTTGTTTCATCTGGTGTGTTCGCATCAACAGTATGAACAAAGCAGTCTGTTTTACAACAGCATCAAGGATTCACAAATCATTCTTGTGTTCTTATAATCAAATGATAATGTTAAATAATAATACATTCTTGAATGAACAAAAGAAGAAATTTGCCTGATTACAGCGATTATACAGTATAAAGTCACCTTTAAATCAAATGAAACTAGGAATTTCTAGAGCTTTCATAACATTTGAAATGATGACTTGCATTAACAGAGGCAAAGACTAAAGCACAATGAGATAGAAAAATAGAGCTAGCTACCTTTCTCTGTGACTGGGCTGATCACCCCACCTATTAGGTCACCATGACTTAAGTACTTCTAACCTCCACCGTAATTAATGCTATTCCTCTCCCTGGTTGTAGTCCCACCTCAAATAAAAGCTCTAACTAGCACAAAAGAGAGAACATACTTGTTTAAAAGTAGCACAAAAGGGTTTTTTTGCAGCGATTACATCAGCAAGTGCTCCCAACTCTCTTTTCTGGCTCCACATTAAACAGAGGCCTTTTCAAGCTCTCTGTATTGTTAGTCAAACAGCTTTCCGTATTGTTACTCCACTTGAATGATCACTTCTTTCATTGTCTTTCCTTCCTATACAGACACATTCTACTAGAACTTTAATAATGACCCACAGTGGAACTCATGACTGCAGCAAAGAGAACTGTTCCTGTAGAAGGATTTTGACTGCCTTATCCTCTCTAATGACTCAATCCGAAGCAAGCAGGGAAAGCAAAGAGTCCCAATGCATTAGTGAAAAAACTTATCTCAGAGATTTAGGAGAAAAAGCAGTAGTAAGGCTGCTGTTGAAAATTAGATTTTTCAAAATGTGAATTTATGGAAACAAATGAGAATCAAAGATATCATCTTAAGATGATGTACGTCATTTTGATAGACCTTATATTGAGATACCATACTGAAAGCATGAAAGCTAATGCAGAGAAACTGGAAGTGCAAAGGGACTAGGAAAAGAAGCAGGGGCCTTTACAAGTGCCAAAGTTGGTGGAAAAAGAAAACATTTCCATGAGTCATTAATTTAATTACTAGAAAAAACTACACCATAGTACAAAGAGTCTTTACTTGCTTTGGGAAATTCACCCTTTGCAAGACAGATCAAAGAATTCAGTTGATTGATACAAAAGAATTTAAAACTATGGAACACGTTCAACTTCTCTTTATCTAGGTATCTAAGGCTGTTCAGTTTCACAGGGAAAGCGCCACGATTAGGTCCTAAACAATTTGTTGGTATCATTAGAAAGGATATTTGGAATACACAGATAACTTTTTAACATAAACTTTTTCTAATAATTTTGGCATATATGATGCAGAGAACAGGACATTCACATAAGGCACAACTTCAGTTAGGATTAAATTCTTGGTCATAAAATAGCTTTTCTATTTCCCAATAAAAGATCAGCATAAAATATGACATTCATGAGTTATTATGAATGTTTTAGAACATTTATCAGTATAAAAGCACTTACCATAGCCTGGAAAATCCAGACGAGATAGGAAAGAAATTATAAAGAATATTAATAATGTCAGAGGTATTGCAACAACAACAACAACAACAAAAGATATCAAATGACATCTATTTCAGTCAGCGTCAAAAGAGTTTAGCACTCATTTCTAGCAATA
This sequence comes from Burhinus bistriatus, assembly GCA_013397275.1. Taxonomy (NCBI): domain Eukaryota; kingdom Metazoa; phylum Chordata; class Aves; order Charadriiformes; family Burhinidae; genus Burhinus; species Burhinus bistriatus. The sequence goes on along the minus strand of VYXH01007649.1, from coordinate 302,494 downwards.
TTATGTCTATATTTCTGAAACTGTCATATAAATCAACATAAAAAAGATCACTTACTATGTATCAGATCTTACAAGGACTTGAGAATTAAGTTACTGATTTAAATGAGATATTTTGGAATCAACCTATTACAAGCTCAGAGCTCACAGGAGATTGCTTAAAATACACATACCTTCAAATCAAATAGTCTTTCAAAGAAGATGACCTACACTAAGTCTGAAATAAGTTCCCCCAACATTGGTAAAATTGTTTTAGGCTTACAGCTACAGAACTGAATTTTAATATAATTTACTATTTTAAGGAAGTATATAGTTAAAGAACATATAGTTAAGAGCTATACTTCAAGTCCATAATTATTAAATTCCAGAATAAATCTCAGTTTTAAAACTTTGCAACTTCCACTTATTAAAGGTAGAATTCCTTCATGAGGAGTCATCCTTCAATGACTGGACAGCAAAGTAGTAATCGTTATATAGTAATCGTTGACACATTAGAATAATAAAATCAAAGTTTTATTCCACTATTCAAAATGTGAATTTTCTTTTTTGTTTCACTTTGATAATTATTATGTATCTCAAAGTGAATAGTTAATATTAAGATTCTGATGTCTTAACTCGTTCTGAGCAATATCTGTCTATAAACAGTTCCAATAATTAAGAATAAAGCCAAGTGTTATTTAAGATGCATAAAAGTATCATAACATGGCTGTAAATTATACTCATGTAATACAACTTACAGCGGAGTGGCTACTGTCAAAAAGATGGTTTCAACGAATGCAGGCTCTACTATGTCTTAAATTGCAACTTTTCACTGATTTCAGAAGGAATTATCCTCTAAAATGGTTGCTGTGCTTTCTCTTTGTGACCCTTCAGATAGCATGGTATATTGCTGTAGAGTAACTGAACAGAGTAGCTGAGAATACATTGAGCAATAATTTAGTGAAGACCAATCTTTTAAAGACAACTGTAGTAATCATTTACTTTGGCTGACTCCCTTTCTTTAAAATGAGAAATTGGGTTTGGGGGCTTGCCACCACCAGAGACTAAATACGTATTTTATTGAATTACGAATTCTATACTTCAGGAAAAGCAAAAGAGAAATGTAAATGGCACTTAAAATTCTTCAGAGCAGAGAGATTCTACTTAATCTTGTTTAGACTGGAAGTCAGAATAATCCTCAAAGGAACTGCCATTCTTTTCACCTTTCTGAAATTTATTTGCCTAGATTATTATTGTCTACAATGACTGCTAAAATAACATACCTCATCTTATACCAAAAGCATGCATAAATCTTTAAAACATTCATATTGAAACAAGGTTGCTTTTTAAAAGGAACTTTCTTCCTCTTTCAGTATCATAATAAATCAAGTCAATTGGTATCCCAAGCACTCAATAGCAGCTGTCTTCGTAAGCTAATTCAACACAAAAATGAGTAGTTTATTATTTCATGAAACACACATTACTTGATTCCACAAGTAACATCTAAATATTCGGTGAGATATTCAGACTTATCTTGTACAATAACTGCATCATTGACTTTTACTGGCCTCAATCCATTCTCTCAAGATACCTTTTTTTTCCCATAAAACAACTGTTGACAAACTATCATTCACATGCACAACAGTAATTACAAGAAAGATCTAGACAACTGAAAAATGAATCTAAAGTTTCATGGCATTAGAAGTTACCTACCACATCTCGAACAATGGGAAAAGATTTCTTTCTACGCAGGTCTGGCATGCTATCAATTCCATACAGCCCACGGCCAGCACTGTAGGAGATGAAAAAGCAAAGAAGAAAATAAAAACCTGGGGCTTACAAGTTTCCATCCTTAAGAACTGCTTACAATATCTGTAGTGACAGTTAAAATCAAAATTAGCAGTTATCAGCTAGAGAAGGTAAATGTTCTAATTCTAACGAAAAATTAATGAGAGTGTTCTTGGTGTGGCTGACTTTTTATCCTGGCATTCACCCAAAGCAAAGAGTAGCTGAAAGGTTGCTTAATACTTCCTGAAACTTTTTACCATGGTTTTAGAAGTTATAACAGTAGCTTTCCATCAAGAGGACTTGTATATCTGGTACAAGGTATCATTGTTGTCTTAAATTTGATACAAAGAGTAAAATATCTAACTAAATACATAATCACATGTTCTCATATGAGTCCATGTGAATGTGGAAAACAACTTGTCACGTTTTAAGATAATTCCACAGTGACCATCATTATTTTCTGTTGCCTGGTTTAAGTTTTTTCATTAAGCACACATTTAAACCCCATATTAGATCTCACATACAACTTGAAAACAACAGCAAAGAACAATTTGGAGCCACTTCAAAGAATAAAAGGCTGAGACACCAATAGGATTTAAAGGAATACATACTGATCTGGCAACAATATGCCTCATTGTCCCTGACTCTTCAGAATAGGTAATGCAGGTATTATCCTTCTACATTTTTTCCACAGTGGATGTTAGAAGTTTGCTGTATACCTTGTTAGATCTAATTCAGAGATACTTTATGATTCTCAGAGAAGCTGGGATACCATATTTTTCAAGACCCAACATTTTCCCCTCCATACTCCTTCTGTTTGGCACTGCCTAAATACCCTTTTCAGTTGTTCTTATAGTTTTATCTCTATATCTCTATGTATAAAAAAAGTACATGTCACGGCAAACAGTTTCTCATCTGAAAGCCCTTATTTTATTTATACACATCACAGTTACTAGGTGAAAAGAGAATTAACTGAAATTAGTAACAGAATTTTCACTTCCTTGCAAAGGGTCAATACTTTGTCCCCAGTACTCCTCTGCTGTCTTGAGGATTACGTCCCCTCGCCACTAGTAGAGCTTACAAATTCCATATTTATTTAAGCCAAGACTCTGTCTGATGATTCCTGTTGGATATAAATGTTACAGTTCCACAGCTACAGCTAAATCCAAAAGGAATTATGAATCAGAGACCTCAGCTGTCATGATTTACAGCCTGGTATATTGATATAAACTGAAATCAATGCTGGATTATGCTAATATGCCAGACTGTAAGCAGTTCAGGGATAGGCATATCCCTCTGCTCTCATATCTCCACTGCTAATATCTTCAAGATGAATCAACACAATAGAATTCCTAATTCAGAACTCCAAATGATTTAAAAAGAAGTAAAATACATTAATAGGTGTTAAAAAAAAAAAGGACACCAACTCTGGCTTAAGCAACCTCTGAATTACAAACTATTATAAGACTAGAAGGCTAGGAGAGTATCCTACGGAAATACCATCTTATGCTATGCTTACTCTTTTCTGACAATTTCCTAGGTATCTGCTTTTGGCCACCATCAGGAGAAGCAGGATGCTGGGCTGGATGGACCTTTGGTATCACTGGGGTTTTTTTATTCGTTTGTTTTTTTGTTGTTTTGTTGTTGTTGTTGTTGGGGTTTGTTTGTTTGTTTTTAAGGCAAAGCCTACAATAATTTTTATCTCTGACTTGGAATAAAACCATTTGGTCCCCTTAATATTCCACAGGCTTCTGGAAGAAAAGGACACAGCAATAGACTGGAAGTATTTATTTCCATGCTTTACTTTCAACAGATGCAGAGCAGCAAATTTACTTTCTTGGAGCATGCTTGATAGGGGACTTGAAAATTTCCGCTTGGGTGAAGCTTAACTGAACTAAAATCAGAGGAGAGAAAAGGTAAAACGGCATAATGGCATCTATATTGTTGGAGGTATTTGTTCACCTTCTGTTCAATAATTCCCATAGTTTGAAGTTCTGGTGAAACTTTGTCTTTGGCTGTATCAGTACTACGGACACGTCAAGTTTCTGATCTGCAGAAATGGGTATGCTTTCTTGCCCAAAGTCCTGTCTCTAAGATATGTGAGACACAAGCACAGTTGCACCATAAAAGGGTGATGAAATGAATAGAGCAAATCTGGGCTAACACACTACTTAGTGGGCAGCTCTCCAAGTAGAATAAATTGCAAAAGGAATTTGAGAAGCTACCCTTAAGGTCAAAGAGTACTTTTACACAGCAGGGGACAAACCCCTAAGCTGGAATTAAAAATAAATTTACAAAACCACAAAGTGGAAACAAACATTTGGGGCAAAACTAATAGGTATTGCGGCATGGATAACACTGAAATCTGTGCTTTGGATGCAAGAAATCAATTGGCATCAATGAACTGTTAAAGCTAATAGTAGAAATAATGAGTCAGAAAATACTGCTGCCCACTCCAGTCCAGCAGACTGCATTACTGTGATGAAGCACTCCTCATGGCTGCCAAATATTGAAGCTCAAAAGTAAGCTAGATGTTACACATTGGGAGCTGTTGATACACGGATAAATCCCATAGAGGGAACAAAGCTTGTTTCTCATATCTTGTAATAAACAAAGACACTCTGAACATCGTTTCTCATATGGATTTTAAAAGATTAAATCTAATGTTCAGGATCATCTACACATTAATTTAATCCTGTAGTTCAACATACCTGCAAAGACCTTGATAAAGATCTCCTAATATTTACAGTGATACGCACAAGATTTAATCCCCAAAACTGATGGGTTCAACTTTAGAAAAGCCTGTGGAGTCAAGAATCTTCCTCCACAAATTCAAATAGGACTGAGATTAAATTCTAAAAGCCCCATGCCCAGCTGTCCCAACACCATCAACCATTTAGACTTCAAAGATCTTTACTCTGTCTTAATAACTTAGTCTTATTTTTCATATGGTGCCAAAAGTCAGATGATGAAAATACAATGCTTTTTTTTCTCCAATAAATCGTAACTGTTAAAGTTTTTTCCATAAATTGTATCACTTTTTCCATTAATTAAAAAAATAATAAATCACATTTCACTATCACATTGCAAAGCAACAACTAGTTTCACATAGCCGGTAGGAGAGTAAATTTTATTTCCTAGTAAGAGAACTTCCAAGCTCCTCAGGCATTGGTGTTCTTCAGGGAAATCTCATTTGACAATGAATTTTCACCCTTTCTCTTGCAACGAAAATAACAGATGTATTTTGCACTCATAACATGGTTCAGAAAAGAAGTGATGCTTTCATCCTTAAGTTGTATATTGTTATTTAAAAAAGCAGACATTTGGTATTTGATTAAACTTGTTGATCCCAAGAGATGTCAAACCCCCTCAAACCCTTTTCTTCAAAATGGCACTCAGTATTTTGCATAGAGTCTCTTGGCACGGTGCAGGATTGGGTCACAGATTACACTCAGAATAAAGTGAAGAATAAAGGTACAAATTGATTCAAAATATTGTTGTTTTAAGAAACTACAGAAAAAAAAATGCCAAGATCTTTAGAACTTGAGTAAGGTGAAAATGCAGTTGGGTGTTCTTTCTCTGTGATGTCTTCAAGTTATGAGGTGCTTTATTGTTAATAGATAAGCTCTTGCAGTAAGTTTCTTAAGTTGCATGTCGTTAATTGGCACTATACTTATGGGTTGTACTGTGGGTAATACTCTGAAAACTGTTATAGGGGCTTAATTGTGGGTAATACTCTGAAAACTGTTATAGGGGCTTAATTAAAGTTGTTTTAAGGAATGTGAGTTGCTGTTAAGGTACTTTTTTCCAAAGCAAAAGCTTGAAATAAGCATGACCTTTATATAGTCCCCAGAACGTATATCACATTTAGCTAAAGGACAAGGTCTTAGTTCTACTTTATTGTATGATCACCTATTGATTCATGGACAAGTTCTTACCCTGCAAAAGTTGAAAGTAATTTTGGAGTTTTAAGAAAAGTTTGCAGTTTCATTTTGATCCATATTGACAGAATCTAATTAGATATAAAACCAGCATATGGGAAGAATGCATTCCTTGTTCTAGGTTCTGAAAAAAACCCTGATATACAAAGGAGATTATTTCCAAGATTTTGAAAAACTAAAGCTTAACCTGCAGTCTCTAAAAGAGATCAATACTAACAAATATGTGACAACAGTATTAAGTATTCTTCTTGTTGAAAATCCTTTAGAAAGGAATGCAGAATGTTCCTTCATAATGCTCCTACTCTAAATAGTTGATATTATTGCTAATACTTCTGTCCAGGAACTTAGTTTAGACATTAAAGTAGTCACAGTCATTAAAAAAATCTAGATAATTGACTAACAAAGAAGCTAAGTTTGAGATTACTTTTTCTTATCATCTTTTAGTGAGAGAAGGTCATGGTATTGGTTACCAGTGCAGTGAGGAATGGGGGACTACAAGCCGCCTTCATATCAATGGCCTTACAGCATATGAACAATTTTTGAGCTATTCACTGCATTGGATAAAAGATACATTAACAGCTGTGAATGACCCAGTAAAGATTTCCTGTATAGCACAGAGGCCTGTTCGTCCAAAGGATTTTTGTAGACAAAAGGACAAAATATGGTATAAAAGACATAAACTTGTCACATGAGAATCATTATTTTTTCTAATTCCCGCAAAGAATTTAAAAGGAATGGTACAAATATGCCTACACTTTCTGGAACTGCCCAGTTTTGGTGAAATCACATTTCTTACCTTTTGCCCATTAGGATATTTGTCTCTATACTCAAATGAGAGCTCAGTGCAGGTATGATACACTGTGCCTGAAATATTTTAACTGTCTATACCATGGACAAGCTGGCTAAGACAGCAGCAAGAAATTTTTCCCTACAGTTGATCAATTCTGCTTCACAGTCTTGAGTAGGGCTTGTATGGACCCATTTTCCTTAACTCTGTTTAGATATAGTACAGAATACAGTGATGTGTTAGGTTCACACACAAATACTTATTCACATAAGGTGTCACCGTATCCAATCAACAGGCTTCCCTTCATCTCTGCCAGCGACTAGACAACAGAAAACTAATTATTCTAGAGTTTTACCTGGTAAGGACTCACCTACAAGGGATCTGATTTCTTTTAATTTATTTGTAACTAAACTGGGAGCTGGGAAATTCATTACTTCAAAATGTCAGCCAAATACCAACAGGATATGGAGGGGAGAAAAGCATAAATACATTTTCAGTGCAAGGAGAATGCAGTTTCAGTGCAATTTTCCAGAGAGAATTGGATCTGTCTTATGCTGGCTTTTAGTGTCACATGACATTTTAAGGTAATTTGGGTTGCACCTGTCTGTGCTTCAGTTATAAAGAAAAATTCTTTGTAGAGATTCCCAGATATTTGGGCTGTCAATAAATTCTGAAGAAATTTTAAAACATGACAATAAACCATTTCCCCTTAGTCACAGCAGCAACAATAATACCCTATTTAGTCTGATCCTGCTAGCGTTCATCCGGCCCACGCTGTTCATTCAATTTAAATACTCTTTCTTCTCCATTACAGACAAACATAGGACTTGAAAGCTATAATCAAAACACTCAAAATGAACTCTGATGAAAACAATAATATCTTCTAATAAAATCTGATTTTTTTTCTAGACTGGTAGTTTAGTGTAGCAATTCAGATGCAACTCTCAATAGTAAAACATGTAATAATTTCTGTTCTGTAACTGGTAAGTAGCCTGTATGGTGAAGAATGTGACAGATGATCTATATGTATGCATATATGTATATACACCTGTACTATTTTTTTGCAGATGAGGACTTGATCAGCTATGTTTTCCTTCCAGCCCATGTAAGCAGACAGCTCCTCTACTAAAGTATTCAAAACTCTCTTTGGAAATTGTGATTCTTACTCTTTGCTGTATACTTGATATATTTACCTGTACAAAAGTTTCCAATCTTTTTCGCCCAATTCAGTCCTCAGTTTTAGAGGATTGTATTACAAATTGAGAGTTGCAGCACCGTACATATTCACTTAGAAAATTACAGTTTAAGTTATAGTAACATTACAAATATTTAACAATTGTAATTTTATGAAAGGCATCAACCTTATGTCACAATACCGGTATTTGAGCAAAATAAATCGTTGCAAAATGTTTGTATTTTTTTCATTAAAAAACCAAAACATCTCACTATTTAATATAAAGAGGTTTTTACTTTTTCTTTTTTTTTTTTAATTCCTAGGCATTAAAAATTTGGAAAGAATCACAGTCACTCTTTAAAGTCTGTGTAAGTAAATTCATTTCCAGGTGAAAATAATGACAAAAATGAAGAGGTGAGGTTTCATTGTTGTGTTTTTTAAATCAATCAGTATTGAACATACATTTTAGGTTACTGGGATACTTCATTTTCTTGAAAGCCTTAGGATTATATAATATTTCAGATTAGATGAGTCTGTTTTATAGCATAATTCAACTTCTGTAGGTAAATGTGGTAAATAAAACACCTAGCCAGCTTTAATAACTTACAACGCTGGTCTGATCTCATGAAAACTGAGATGAATTTTTTGAAGATTGAACTAGGGGGTGAGAAGGGAAGAAGAAATGTATCATTGCTGCATATTATAAACACAAAATGTAGCCACTGACTTTTCTAAAAATATAAAAATGGAATTATGCAAGTTAATGAAAATAATTATGAGACAGCCACACTGTCTGAAGACCCACAAATCCACACTTGGGTAGCAATACATAATTTTTGCTGGAGTGGAAAACTGAAATTGGAGAATTAAAATTGTATATGAATACTGGGAGAAAATACCAGCCATATAAAAGTAATTATAGGACTGGATTTACAGATATTCCTTCTCCTCGGTATATTAAAATGCCACCAAAGAAATGCATAGGACTTTCTCTGAAAATGAAAGTTGGATTAAAAGAAAGAGTCTTAATATAAGCTAAAAATACTATATTAAGAAATAAATTAGAAAAAAAAAAAAAACCAAAAAAACAAGAGCCAAGTCCTTCCATAGAAGAAAACCTGAAGCTGTCAGAAAATTTTGGAGTAGACTAGGCAATACTAAAGGATTATATCCGCTCAAATTTTGACAGACTGTGTGCTCAAATGAGTATGCATATTAACATAATGAAAAGTTTGAAATTATGTTTGCTAGTCAGATTTCTGTAATAAACATATTAATTAATCATTCATCAGGATATATTGACAGATGCTCAGATTCTGGCTGAGGCAGCAAACCAGACTTTGTGACTACAGCTCTGAGCCTCCCTCTGCCTTCTTCTGATCACAAATCTGTTGAACGCTTCATCCCCAGGTGTAAGCCAAAGCAGACCAACAGATACTCTGAATTGTGCCAACAGGCCTCTGGGGCCATCTCAGCTTTTGGAAAAAATAAAATTGCTTGAAAAGAAGTTCTGACCTCATTTCTTTTTCCTGTCATGCTTCTTGTCACATTACAGGGAGATGATGCTAGCCAACTAAAATGACTTTCTGTTAGCCGCAGGCAATGTGGCCTCAAAGCATCACCATTTCAACTTGTAAACTTTTTCCCTTTATTTTTTTTTTCAAAACTTTGAAAGAAACAAAATAAATTTTAAAAACCCCACACGCCCCCCCCCCCCCCCCCACA
>VYXH01007649.1:245365-293096 GCA_013397275.1 Burhinus bistriatus | reverse complement strand
CTCCCGCCCCCCCCCCCCCCCAAACACTTAAATTACTTCCTAAGGCCTGAAAGCTATTAGAAACCTAGCATCAACAAAACAGCATTAAAACTACATTTGCTGATATTCTTGACCTTTACACCAGAGCAAATCAGTAGTAACACTAATGACAGAGTACTCACAGTGCTGCAAAAATTGTCTAGAATGAAAATCTGGTCTCAACATTTACAGGGAAGAGAAAAATCTGAACAACCTTCTCAAAATCAACGGTCCCTTAGCAGAACTGTTGTAATACCATAAAACGAAGGACTCATTTTGAATTCCCTCTACTACCCTCGAAGTCTGTGTAAATGGTTTCCTTCATATCAACATGACCATAATGAAAACAGACCAACAAGGGAAAGAAAAAAAAACAATTTGCAGAAAGCTTGTGAGAATTTATAAGGTGGAGATAGAAGTTCTACAAGACAAACTCATTTACAAAAACAGGATGGAGACCTTCCTAGAACCAGATGAGGTAATAACATGCTACACTTAGTTTACCTTTGACAATATGCATCTCTGCGGTTGTCATTATCATAGGATCATAGCATCTAATCAAAATAATACAAACCTCCTGGAGCAGGAAGAGCTAAAACAGATTAAAAGCAACGCTGAAACCCTAATGAAGGTGGTGAGCCTCTATCTTACAAAAAAAACCCAAAACAACCCCAAACCTGAATTTCTCTTTTAAACCCAGCTATTAATGTAGCTGTGAACTTTCAACATGCTGTATCATCATACCATCATCATGGCCAAACAACTTTACTACATTTCCACTTCTGATTAATGAATAATTTCTGCAGACATGATATCACATGGGTTTAGAAATACATCCACACAAATACATAACTGACTATTCCGAGCCTATACACATTTGAGCCTGGGCAGCATCCAAATTAAAACTTCTTCAATGACAGTCAAGACAATTTGTTTCTGCACCACACGCTGGATCAAAAAGTCTTTCACAGTTAAACATAAAACAAGGAGAGTTAAGTCAATACAAAAAGTGTAGAAAAGACTTGGAATCTGGGAGGCTGCAAGTTCCTTATTGGTGTGGATGACAACTAGAGCACGCTTCATCTGAGAGCTGAGAGGAAGGATGAAATGGAAGAAGTAGAGAAAACAGCAAAAGAGACAACAGATCTGAAACATGAGGAATAAGAACAAAAACTTAAAAATGAAGAGGACAACTTTAATTAGACTTGCTAGTAACTAGTAAGCAGGTGAAGAGAGTCTTGAACCACTCAGCAAATCATCACACATTATTCTTGACTTGTAAAATTTCAAACAGGAATTCTTGAAAAGCTAAGCAAGGAGTAAGTAGTTCTATTAACTTCAAGTTATTGCTGAAGTTTCACAGATGTACAAGAAAAGATAAGAGTCTAGTTCAAATCCATTTGTGTAATTTGGACATTTTCTAAAAACAGTAAAATATTCAGGATTTTGTCTAATTCTTCTAACATATCAAGTCCATATTGACACAATTTTTTGCACAGAAAATTCCTGAATTGCCTGTTGGCCATATTAAAATCCTCAAAGGCATCCCTCTGTTTCTATTTATAGAGTTCCTTCTAGTTACAAGAGAAAAAAAAACAGTAATCCCTTTCGTATCTTACTTCAGTGGGTAAAGCACTTACCTAGAGTACAGGAGAGTTTATTCTAACCCTTAAGAGCATTACCACTTTCCAAGCACTATCCTAACTCTTACCCTATACATTTGGGAGACAATCTGTTTCTCCCATACCTCCTTCTGATGCACCTGCACCATTCTGTAAGAAAGAGAAAAGGATTTGTAGGTTGTTTATGCATTTCCTTTATATTTTCACATAAACAGTCTTCAGTGCAGGGTTTTGATATTAGAATTTTCTTTTCAAGACCATAAAGATCAAGATAGACCCAAATTGCAACTTCCAGACACATCTACAAATCTCAGCAAAAGCATGACAGAAATAAAATAACACTTCTGAGGCTGTGAAAAGTAGATGTACAGATACTAAGAGATAAACTCAGAAATTCAGATTCTCAGGGTGCTCTGTTACTTCGGAGCAGTTCCATCAGCAGTGAATAAAACTCATCACATGTATAAGTCGTTCTTATGCAACAAAGAGCTACTTCTGACAAGTAATGTCTGCAAAATCACTTCCACCTATTATTCTGCTCTATAACACAAAATATTATTAAAATTGAGGTTCTTACTGGACTCCTTTTACTGAACAGTAAGGAGTAGCATACAACAAGGAAAAAAAATAATCCAAATTCAAGAATGACTAATAGTCTTTTCCTGGGAGAAAAAATTATGTCTGAATTAAGAATGCTGATGATGTGTACGCAAGAAAGAAAAGAACAACAAAGATTTTGAGGGAACAGCGGGAATGACAAAATCAAGACAGATGAGTACATAATACATATTACATTAGTGGTATAATTTATGCTCAGTTAGTAATTTGCCATAACTCACACCTCTGTCTCTTTAAATAGCTTAGTTTTCTACTCAATCTGTACTTCCCCCCCCCAATCTTTTTCTTATGATTTCAAGCTCAAGTTCAGCTTAGCAGAAGCATCTAGATCTGTTTTTTTCTCTGTGTATCTATATAAATAACAAATATTTGCTTAGAAGTTATATATAGTCCAGAAGTGTCCATTTTGTTATTTAAAAAAAAGTATTCCAATTATCCAATCCAATTTAATCCAAAAAATCTCATTCCAATTATCATCTGCAAAATACTAAGGACATGAAATATTTTGGTTTTAAATGAGCTTCACCATCTCTTCTGACAATACTAGGGCAGTACTGTAGCTACTGTCAAGGAGTTTATGTATTATATCAGTCAGTTCTGCAACTTGTCTGCAACTTTTTTAATTGCTGAAGTTTGGCTATGTCAGAGAGCTCTTACACAAACGTACTTATTCACCTGACTACTTTTAAGAGATTAAAGAAACTAACAAGAATTCAGGGAAGAACCGTGATTTTGAAACTGCGTCTTATAAAGGAAACAATCTCCCTTCTTTTGTGTAATGAATCAATGACCAGATGAACTCATATAAAACAATAATACTTCCTGCCTCTTCTTTGCCCAGCATTCAATCAGTGCATAGTAAAGATCATAGAAAAAATTTGAGACTCTAAGGACTTCTTATGCCTTTACTGGTTTCAGTTCCTATCATAAAAACCATGGTTGATTGTTTGGAGCCCTCAGCCCAGGAAAGACATGGACCTGTTGGAGCGAGTCCAGAGGAGGGCCACATAAACGATGAGATGGATGAAACACCTCTCCTGTAAGGACAGGCTGAGAGAGTTGGGGTTATTCAGCCTGGAGAAGAGAAGGCTCTGGGGAGACCTTATTGCAGCCTTTCAGTACTTAAAGAGGGCTACAGGAAAGATGGGAACAAACTTTTTAGCAGAGCCTGTTGCAAAAGGACAAGAGGTAATGGCTTTAAACTAAAAGAGGGAAGACTTAGACTAGATAGAAGGAAGAAATTTTTACAATGAGAGTGATGAAACCCTGGTATAGGTTGCCCAGAGAGGTGGTCGATGCCCCATCCCTGGAAACATTCCAGGTCAGGTTGGACGGGGCGCTGAGCAACCTGATCTAGTGGAAGAAGTCCCTGCTCATTGCAGGTGGGGTTGGACTAGATGGCCTTTAAAGGTCCCCTCCAACCCAAACTATTCTATGATTCTATAATTCATAGCTGTTACTTGTTACAGTGTATTTTAACCTTGATTATACTGGGAGTTTATACTAATTCCACTGAAGTATCTTGTTGGTCTTTAGTTGCTGTAACTGGGACAAAACACCAATGTAAATGAAGTCTAAATTTTACCTGCTCTAGGTATTTAAGGCAGCTCTATTGCATACTGAAGCGAAGTAGGTGACTTTTACCTCAAATACACAGTTAATCAGGGCCTAGTCCTTCACTGAATCATTCCAGAATGTTTTTTCTTTATCATCAAATGTAAGGTTATTTTTCTTTATTATTACCATGAGTCATTTTAATGAAGACTATCTAGAAATTTCAGTATACAAACTGTTGTAAAGCAAGATGTGATTTCCTTACTCATACCTTGTCAGGTGAAGTACAAAATGCTTGATCAGGGAATGGAAAAGTAGCCATGCAATCTACCAGCATATTGTGCTGAAAAAAAGTTCATTTTGCTGTTGGAAAAAATTACATTCCAGCTGAACTAGACAAGAACTCTTACCTGGACTGGAAAAGTGGGAGGAAAACCAAGCATGAATACCATATAGAGGTATATTGGTGATTATCTGTAGAAGCATTACCAAAAAGAAACAAACAAACCCCAAACTTGTTACTCCTAGTCTTTAACTATCTTGAAATATGAATAACACATTAAAATCTTAGCTGAAACAAGAGAGGTATCAGAGATATGTTGACTAGGGGAAGTTTGAAGCCAGGCTAAGACTAGTTATTGATTAATGTTTCAATTGCAAAAAGCTAGGAATAAATTAGCATCTGAATGCACACTCTAACTTCAGTAGTACTGATAGAATACATACTCTGTAGAGAAATAAGACAACTGGAAAAACAGCTAGATATGGTCTGGTGCCTAGAGTGTTCCTAGTTAGCTACGTTCTAAAATCCTCTTTATATTGTTTGCACTTGGCATCCACAAGTTTAACAGTCATTCTAGGTTAGTATGCTTCAAACCCCACTTCCAGTTGCTTTTTGATTACCGGTAGATATTTTAACAGATCAGCTTATAAATGATAGAGGAAGAAATAGCAAGGCAAGATGTTTCCAGTTGCTTCCAACATAAAGGGGTACCCTTCTCTGTAAGAATCTAGTGAAATGATAATATATCCTGTTTTCTGCATGACAAATTAATGTGTTCCTTATGGCAATAGTCAACTAGAATCCAAGGAACTATCTGAAGTGCTTGCTTTACCTGCAGGACACTGAGGTTTGTATTGTTTAGTACTCAGTGTTCTGTATTTTGACATGAATGAACACATTCGCGAATTATCTTTCCAGAAGAAAATATATACTCTTGTCACTTACTTTTTTATTACTTTATGTGGACCCTGAAGCATCACTAATTGCTCTCTTTGTATTCCTGATGCGATTAAGCCTAGTTACAGCTAAAACAGTTCTCAACAAGAAAGAAAAAGAAAATAAAAACAAAGAAAACAAACATCAACCAGCAAAACAACCAACAAGCCCCAAAGATCCAAGCCCCCGCTAAAATCTCAAATCCAGATTTTAATTTTTTTTGAGGGAAAGAATATTTCTTTCCACAACTGCAGCACTGCTTTCATTTTCCAGAACTGTTCTCCAGTTATACTCCACTAAGGCTATATGAATCTTCACTTTATGAGGGACTTGTGAACCTTTTATCAAACTTTGAATTCATCTGGGTCCAACAACTGCCTCTTTGCATAATTTGGGATAAATAGTGACTCCTCCTTTCTTTTTGAAGATTAAAGGGAAACAGGGAGAAGAGCAGCTTTGGCAAAGGTTTGGCTGGAGCAGGTAGTGATGGCCTTGCAGTGGTTTGAGATGTCAGGATGGGGTGCAAAGGAAGAGAATGACAACAACAACAGAGATCATCTTTTTAAGCCTGGGAGGAGCTAATAGTATTAAAGGCTGGAATGAAGGAGCTTGGAGCAGATATGCACCTGTGTATCTATGTTTTAGGTTTGGTGGGAAGGCAGAGGCAAAGTGCATAAGCAAGGTAATACGCTAAAGAAGGGCTACATCATAAATTCTGGTCACTGACATTTAGGCTGAAGACTGGTAGTCTGTGGATACAGGCACATATAGAAAGATAAAGCTGATAGCCACTGGACTCCTAGCATATATTGAGGGGTGGGGGGGGAAGCCACTGCGGTGTCTGTAGGCAAGTTATTTCCATACTATCCCTGGTAGTAGACCAGGTACAGCATTTTATATTCTTTTTTAAAACATTTTTAAAAGGTGTTAATTGGGTCTTTTTCCCCCCAATATAAATATTTAATTAGAAGAACTATACAAAGGTAAGAAATTACAAAACTAATTAAAAGAAAAAAAAAAATCATTTGAAGGACACAAACAAAACTAAAAGGTAACAGCACAAAAGGGGACTGGTGCATAATAATGTGAACAATATCCAGGAGAGACATGGAAAGGCTGACCCACCAAACTCTCATATCTCACAGATAGATGAACAATAAGTGTTCACCTGCCTGGGAAGATCCATTTCAGATTTAAGTGGAGAGCAGGAGAATCCACTAGGAGATCCAGTGGGAGAATACAGTTCCACTAATACATAGATGCGCTGAAAACACACATTTCAATCTTATTCTTGGACAACTGCATTTTTAGTACTTTTTCTTGCATCTTTACTGAAACAGCCCCAACTTTGGGTATATGAAAGAGAAATTCCCTTATGCACAAATTCTCCGTACAAGAAGAAATTCAATCCTTCTAGTAACAGTTAAGAGGATCGTAAGTATGCAAAGATTGTTGGCTATCAGCTGGAAGTAAAGATTAATATACTGATCTGGATTGTGAGATCAAATTTTGTTGAAAAACAGGAGAATAGCTACATTACCAGAACTAACAAGCTGGGCAATGCTGTATTGACTGTGAAACGTTAGTCTTTGTGTATCATCTTTGGAATATTAAACACTGCAGCTGTAGACAAACTGTTCATGATATGTAGGTTATACATTAAATTCTCTACTCCCTTCCTCATCTCCAGTAATAACAACCCAACAACATCCTGACATAGAAGATGATAAAGCTGAAGGCACACAAGTTATCATTCAAGGTAAGAAAAAAAACCTGTAATGTTGGCTATTTTTTGTGTGCTTCTGAAGATATTCTGTGTAACGATCATCTGTTTGAATTTGTCAGAGAATTCAAGAAAAATAAATTTGTTTTACCATTGAGAACATGGCACTGAAGAAAAGGACTAATAATCTGCATGCAGCACCACCTGTGTACCATTAGCAAATTTCAGGGCCATGTAGTAAAATTATCGGTCTCTGACATCACTGCCATCAGGCAAGCAGTGAATTAATCCAGAGCAAGCCTCTGGAAAAAAGTAAAACAGTACTATCCTAGATTCGTATGCATGATGAAAAACCCAGCTGACGGCCATGTACTTTTCAAAATTTGTGAAAGGATCAATTCTGAAGTGTCTCATTTTCAATTAAATGAAGAAGAAAAAAAATTAAGAAGATATTTGATACTGGCATGGAAAGAACAGGAAAGATGGAGCTTTTGCCTTTTAACAGAGAAGTAGCATGAGAAGCCCCAGGAAAACTGTATTTGGTCTTTTTCTTTTCTTTCTCATCCTGGCTTTTCTCTCATTTCATTCTCAAGTGGAGACCATTGCAGAGAATGAAGAGTTGCAGTCTGTGCCATGGACTTGGGACGTGTTGGTGCACGCGAGGCGGGATCACAGCATTGTGCTATGAGAGAGAGGGAAGAGTAAGGCAGAAAAGAGGCAACTGAGATGTTTCTATATAGATAAAGCTAAGTATCAAGGTTTGCGAGGGAAAGAATCTCCCCTCACTTCAAATGGCAACACCTTTTGGGGAGATCAAGAGGGAAAAGGAGTCATAGCTAAGGCTGCAGCCAGTTATGCTGGCAGTGAAGAGGCTGAGGAATTCTAACCATTTGGGATTAGTTTTCACAAGCAGGAGTACAGTGGAGAGTGTAAAAAAGAGCCACAACAGTCTCTGAGATGTCAGGGCTCTTCAGCTGAATGAGAAGTTAAATTAAAATTGCATCACTGTTTTCAGGGAGGCCTAGTGAAACAGAAGCTTGCACAAAGATATTGCAGACAGTAAAGGGAGTAGAGGCCCAGTCTAAACTTTGTCAGCAAAAGAAGTAAGGTTTAATCTAAAAACATGAGCTTGTATTGAGCTACTGTCAGTCATTTGAAGTAGTCCTATGCAGTGGTTACAGGATATCTGTACGAGGGATTGACACATCTTATTCTCAGAGGATTCAATATTTGAATTTATTCACCTGCGAATGGAAGCGAGGGCATAAAAAGAGCAACTTCTGTCTGTATAGTCCTTGTCAGTGGCAAAAGGTCTCCTTACTTCTAGGAGATGGTTTTTTGTGTGCAACCCAGAAAAAATAAGAATTCTGTACACTCTTGTACCCTACTTTTCTAAGTCCTACACCTATTACGAAACTGTAATTAAGTAATTGGCTATGGAAAGTAGTCCATACAGCAAAACTGTACAGTCACATGCCGCCTCTTGCATGCATAGATATCAACACTTGATTGTCGGTACCTACACTCAGTCTGCTTACAAAATGCTAGTCCTAAACTATACATTAACTAGATGTTAAACTGTTTCTCTTCTGGTTTTGCGGATTGCAAGCAATATGACAGAATGAGCTCTCTCTTATTAAGCTTACTCATATGGGGGGCCAAACAACAAAAGCTAACAGAGGTTACTTAAAGAAGAGGAAATAAGGTAAAGAAGAAAAGTCATATGAAATTGAAAATTTTCCTTAAGATTTTGGTTATGTTAAGAAAAAATCTCTAGCTTAAGCAATGAAAGCCCAACCACATGCAGTGATCAAAACTGGGTCACCAAATCCACAGATGATAAATCCAAGACAGTTTTGGACTAGCTTTATTTTCAGTGTCGGATTTCTGATTTTTCTAGAGGAAAAAACCCCATTTCTTCTTATTCTAAGAATATATCATTGAATGTAATACACAATTCTGCACTGAACAGCACCTATAAAAGTATCTGAGAATGTCAATTTCTACACTGTATTTCAAGAATTTGAACTCAATTTGATGTTAAGTATTGCTCTCTTACTAGTTCTGAAAACTATGCAGACCTATACACCAAACTTCTCAAAAATAGGTGTTGAAAGGTATGAATAGCTCTGGGGTTTTTTTCTTTTTCTTTTTTTTTTTCTTTTTTTTTTTTTGATTACACAAACCCCGATGTTTTGTGCCAGGCTTACACACTAACGCTTCTGAGTATGATCATTCTTAGTTTCAGCAGACCACAACTTACTACGTAGTTCCTGCTTCTAGTGGTGAGGTACATTACTTCGTGTAATGCCTCAAATCATAAATTACTCAAATCTGAGGCCGCCAAAGCCTATGAGTAAAAATGAATTGACATTGCATAGCACAAAAGAGAAAAGAAGGATATACCTTCTTTGCAGATATGACAAAGAGAATTTGAGGCAAATATCAGAAGCTGCCTTCTGGTTCTGATATGCATTATTTTTTTCAACAAAGAAGCCACCAAACATAAATTGTCACACATCAAATGAAAAGGTTATTGTCATAATTTGCTGGCACAGTTGCAATGTTCTAATGAAAGCCTTCCATGACTCCATTTGAAGAATAATGCAAACACCAGCACAGAGAGTTTCAGCAAATGTTTTTATGGCTAATACACTGCTGAAAAGGTATTCAAATCAGTAATCTAAGCAAGAGAAAAAAGATGTGCTAGTTTCATGTTGACAATATAATTCAAACAGAAATACGAATGTTTTGCATTTGGAAGTCACGAAAGAAAATTCACAGCACTTATATTGTTCTATTTTTAAAATGTAGAGAGATACAATACTTAGAAAATCCCATTCAAAGAAGGAGTAGTTGTTTTGGCGTAGTAAGAAACAGTGCTGATCAATATACAAGGCAAAAGTTTTTATAATTGATGAGAAAACTGCGACTGATCAAAGTGAAAGCAATGTGTCATTTCCGAGCCAAGAGAAGCACACTGTAGTTTTATTCTAATGCTAAAGAGCACATTAATAAAAAAACCCACATCAGTTACCTCTTACAATATTTAAAATGTTTCACATTGCATTCAGCAACTAATCCTACACAGTGTCACATACGGCTTCACACTTTTACAGCAACTCAGAAGTTTCTGTGAGCTGGAAAAGGAAGAAATAAAATGCTTCGAGGTATGACAAACTGTATGGAAACTACCCAAGCCACTGTAAAGCTGAAGAGTGCTCTTAAATTTGTTTAAGGTTTAGCAATAAGTACAGATGTTAGCCAAATTATACCTTCTACAGCAGCATGTGAATTATATTAAGCAAATTAATACTATTAGTACCTTTTAGGGAAAAAACCCAAACATAGGAATCTAAATGGAAAAACTTCATACTGTCTTGATTCTGTTGTATAGCCTTTAAGATGTAAAAATGAGAAGGTGGAAGATAATTAGATAATTTGATTTTATCACCTTGTCTTTGTAACAAAGCATAACGATAGAAAACTGCTTATATAGTGCACCACCAAGAGGATAATATCCCTTTTAAATAGTTAACTAATATAACTGATAAATTTTACCAATGGCTTTTACTTTTTTTCCTTTCCAAACTGAATAATAAAAAGGTATTCAAAATATGAAGGAGAGATTTTCCTCAAAGGAAGGAATCCCTAGAACTGCATGTAAGATAACTTTGTCTGGAGACAACCAAACAAAATGTACAGGTTTCTGCCACATTCACTCTCAGCAACTGGAAGATCTTTTTCCCTTGACCTTTTATATTTCAAATGTTAGACTGATATTATTATATTGCTATATATTTACTGAAACAAAGACATGAAAGCAAACTACAACATCAAAGTTTGTACGCAAGGAGGTAAAAAATTTTGTCATCCAGCTGATCTGTGCAACTCACTTGTATTTCTTAAAAATTAAGAACTTAAAAAAATTAAAAGGAGAAGACATACACAATGAAACTGAGTATCTTCTTTTTAAAATAGTTCACTTTCTTATACGAACAAAACTTAGAAAAAATACTGTAACATTATGAGACTAATTTGCAGATATAAGTAACAACATTCACAGTCATACCGGTACTTACCCACTAAATGCCTGGACTGCATAAAGCTTGGAAGTATCCAATGAATTCCCACTTACTATCCGAGCCTTTAATAAAGATCAAAAAAAGTACAGTTACTCAGTTGCTCTTAGTAAGTCTTGGACAGAATTTACCTGCATCAAACATACAACACCTAATATGAAAATGTTTAGCAGGGTCAGCTCCAGGCCAAAGCTAGAGTAACTATTGCTTTGGAATACATTTTGGTAGCATTCAGGATTTAATGAAATACTCCGGAAGAACCCATGGGAAGATAAGATATTGCTTCCCAAATATCGTTGTCCTTTAAGTCCCATAGTGTATGCAGTGTGGATGATAATTAGAGGCAAAAAATCCCAGATAGCATGTTTGACAGTAGCAGACCCCTGTGTTGGCAATTATGATAAGCACAACAGTGAGGGTTATCCTGTTTATAAATGCAACACATTTGCAATGCACTCAAAGGAGAACAAAAGAGTGGAAAGCTGGGAAAAACATGCAAATTTCACAACTAAAATGAAGGAACCAAACAGGTCAAATAAGTCACAAACAAACATCAACAAAATACATGATCCCTATAGTAAATACGTGATTTTAAACCTTTTCATCCACAGAACCGCTATCTGAAAGAGAATTGGGAAGAAGGGGAATACAGGTTAGACAAAACAGTCTCTTAGAAAATAACTTTTGCTATAAAAAACCACCGCTGTTTCAATCTGCTAACGCAGAGCAGAATCCAAGTAATACCTGTGCTTAGCTGTATCATTGTGGCAAGACCACTGTCACTACATTTTAAATAAGCAAAAAGATGTTCTCAGTAGGTAAGAACCCCAGCCACTTCTGCAGGACTGTGTGGATACCACATAATTTATATACTGTATCTCCATGTGATTTTTAGTTTTCTTGTTTTGTTTTTTAATATTAGTGAATCTATATTTAATATAGTTGCAGTGTTCAGAAAAATAATGCTCTATTTCCAAGGAAAATGAATGTTTCTACTAAGGATATTAAAAAATAAATAAAAAAAAAATCTCCTGAACTGTTACTATTCTATTCTAGCACAGCTATTCATATAATGACAGAAATTACCCCCCCAAATTCAACAGAACTACAATTGTGAAAGTATAATGCATGATATATGTCTCACTATACATTGCTTAATGCAAAAATGTAATGTATTCACATTTACCATCAGACAGAAAATATTTGCTGACAGGAAAAACTACCTTTATTTTATTGTCTTGTCAATTTTAAAATACAATTAAATTTAAAATTGTTTTTATATACCGTTCCACCAATAAGTGTGTGTCTTTTTTTGTTGGCACTTCATAGTAAAGTGCATACATGAAACTGCATTGTTTTAATTGTCACCTTACTGATCTTTCCATTTTTCCTCCCCAAACGGAGTACACATTCTACAGGCCCTTTAAATAGTGCGGGTATTTTTAAGATGTTTCGACATATCCCACATTACATACATTACAAAATGATCATATACACCTTAAACATGTGCCACGTTTCATTTTTAAACCAGTTTATCTACAAGACAATATCACATTCAAACACATATATGAAAACTATAATTGGCAAATGTAAAGGTGCATACAGTATAGCATTGACAATCCAAGGAACCAAAGGGCTCTATTGTGCCACTAATTTTAGAGACTACTTATGTGATCAAGGCAAAGCACATGCACAAGAACAGGCAGAGTAGAAACTGGAGATAAATTGTTCAAAACATGGTTTTACCAGTGAGATTATATCTGATTTTGTGTTACTCAAAAAGGTTAAGAGGATTGAGCTACTGGGTACTAGCAATGTCACAACACCAAATTTGAATCCACAGAAAATCCAACTATGTAACAGTCTCTCCTCCTTTGTGAGACCACAAAATTTGCCACTTTCTTATGCTCGACTATAGATCCTAGCTTTTCTTTCACAGCTATTGTGAACAACCTTTTTAGAAAGAGTATGCCTAAAAGAATGAGCTATAGTTTATTGTCCCAAGGAAAACTTATGTTTTGAGTTATAATGAATATTAAATTAAATCTATCACTAATAGTAAATTCCATGATTTAGTAAAAATAGAGTAAGCACATCTCTGTGCACCAAGAATATCTGCTGTCTATGAATTGATTCTTTTCATAGTTCTGAATATAAATGGACATGTATCAATTTTTATTTTTATGTTTTAGAGTAAATCCATTTAGGTATTTTTTCTGCTGGGACATGACCTATTCTGGTGTTTTCTCAGTTCACAACTTCCCCCCTTCAGAAATACTAGAATTTTTATTTTGCTTCAGAAATTAGTTCTTGACTAAATTAAGCTACACTGTTTTAGGTGTCAAATTACCCTCATTTGATTGAGTAGATTTATAGAAATATAAATCTCAGTATTATTTAAGTGAAATGCAATTTTTAAACAGTTTGCAGATACTTTGCTACCAGCTGCTTAAAGAATCACATGAATTATATGTTTAATTCAGTTGTTTAGAAAATTATATTAAAAAATACAAAATTGTTGAGACTTGTCTTCCACATTAAATGGAATTTTGAATTTCAGAGCATGAGAGATGGACATATGAAATTTTCTTTACCTCTCTTGGGTTTCAGCCAGCTTCATCTAATTTCACTACACTTCCTTTACTGGAAGCTAATTTTGCCTAAATTTAGGAAGGAGAGCGACAATCAAAAATTAGGAAGGGGAAAAAGGTATTACATGTTTGATTTAACCTGTTTTTCTTTGCAGTTGCTACTTAAAAAAAAATAATGCACCCGTCTCATGGCCTCTTTTCTCAATAGAAATTGCATAAAGCAGACAACTGACGCAAATTTCCCAAAATGAGATTTTGAGAGCATCTCTTTTTTGTAAGAAATGACTGCATCTTCAGAGACAAAATTAGTTTGAAAACTTCATTGTTTCTTGCTGCTTCTGAACTCACCATGAGTGAAATAATCTGAACTGTGGAAGTGTTCTCTGTGTCTACGAGAGCACAAAGTCAGGAAGCGTACAGTCACCAAGCAATTCGCTTGGGTAGTCATTAGGCTACCAGAATAGACAGCAACATTCCGTGACACAGACAAGAAATGAACTGTGATTATGTAAGAGACCACTGAATGTATTTTCAAATCAGGGATACAAGGCTAGACACCTTAGATTATACTGCTGAATGACAATAATTTACTTAAAAGAGCTTATCTTCATATAACTCCTTTCTGTCATCCACACATTCTATGGCAAACAACTAACCTAAAAAAGTTATGAATATACTAAGAACAGTGTACATGCTAGTTCATTTAGTTAACCCTATGGGATACTTCCTATTTTATTTCAATGGGTTTGATACTCCTTAGATTTTTCTTTTATGTGAAAATTTACTACATTAGGAAACATGAGTATAGCCTTCATGTTATGTGTCTATAGCATATGCCATTTTAGATAACTGGAGGGTGTTTTACTAGGATTGTAGGAAAAATCCATGGAGTGATATTGCTCCATAATTCTTGCTATTTCAGCTCAGTGCATTCCATACATATACCTGCGTAGTGGCATGATGAAGAGCAGGACGGCCACCCAGCTACTTACTAGTGAAAATTATATTTACAAATGTCGAATATTGAAGGCAAAAGAACCCCCCCTAATTTTTTTTTAGGCAGTCTGATAGTTTCAAACTCAATTATATTTAATGAGGTAACTGGTAAAAAGAAGAAAAAACTGTTTTAACTTAGTTAAGGATACTGTAGTGGTACAAGGCTACTGTTCATTTAAATTTATATAATTATAAAAATACAAAGAAGAAGAAAAGGTAACATTAGTTACATTAATTAAGCATTAATTACAGCAAGGAAAGCATGATGATCAACGATCATAGCACATTTCTTCAAATAAGCTCATTTTCTATGCAGAGTCAATGGCAGAACACAAAAACTTTGGGAAGGAGAGGACAATCTTAAGGAATATTTAGCGAACCATATTTTAAAATGCTCCTGCTTAGCTAGGAAATTCTCTCGAGCTCCGTACCATTCCTTACCATTTATCTCTAATCCTCCTTCTTTACTACCACTCCCTAAGCCTCCCACAAACAGACATAAACCTTTAGGTAAACAAGAAATTAAAAATATTCACTGGGTAAAATCAGTGTTTAAGGTTCCATTGGTAAGAAGTACCAGGTGTTAAAAGGCTGTATAACATTCAACATACCCAGTAAATCCTGGCTTCTGTTGAAAATGGTTCACAAGTATCCACTGAGGTAAGTTAGTCCCCAAATGGAGGGGAGGATGTGGAGTGAGGGAGGCTTATTTGGCATTCTTTCAGCCCCCTCAAATAAGCCCCCAAGTTATTTGCCGTCCACATATCAGTTTAAAGGTGTTGAGAAGGCTAAGTAAAATTTCCAGCAAGCATTTATTAACGCTGCATAATTACTATTCAAACTCAGTCTGAAAACTAATAGATCTTATAAAAGTTGAAGTTTACACTGTTATCAACTGTTTTCAAATTAACACATGGTCTGATTTATCCATTTTTAATCGCAATGTTGCCACCTGTATCTTACCACACAACACAGGAATTCATCATACAAGATAACTAGTTTCTATACCAAAACTTCCTAGTAAAAAAAAATCTCTAAAGAATGTTGAAAGGGCAGATTCTTCCACCACGAAAGATTAACTAGCAATGAAGATACAGAAGTGAAGACAGACCTTTGCTTTTGTAGCTTATGATGCCATCAGAAATACAACTGGACAATAGTCTCATCAGTCAGCAGAGATGTTTATATCAAAGAGGTGCAGAAGGTTCCCCTCCCCCTGGCCCTCCTGTCCTAAGCATCCTTCAAGCCTTGTGTCATTATTTCACATTCGCTTTTTTCTAAGCAGCAGAGCATCATCCTAATACACTTCTCTTTCTTTAAAGATTGCAAAAATTTAGTTCACCACCCCCCGGCATAGCACAAGAACTGTATTAAGGTCATAAAAATCTAAACCGTAAGGAAAACCTAGGATTAAAATGGTATTATGAATACTACCTTGATTTTCCACTCATATAAGCGAACGTAATTGTATAACACCAAATTGGAAAAAGATTTAAAGTTCATTACTCTCTCAAAGCACCATTTTAATCTTTAATTCTGCAAAACGGTTGCAAGAACGTCAAACTGACTGATAATTACGTCATTCCTGGAAGCAAACCCTTTAGACATAATACTTGCTGGAATTAGATAACAATACAGCTGTTCCATGGAAATAACATGTGTAAAGTACCCATAGTCAGAAGGAGTTTGTAGTCTGAGCTGGACAATCCTAATTAGTATGTACTGCTACGAAAGGGAAATAAAAGATGAAAACCAAGGTCAAATAAAAGCAGCACATTAAAGTAGTAGATTGTCTGTTCAAAACAATAACACTAATTAAGCCATGCTAAAATAAAAAATGCTGTACCCAGAAGCTAATATTATCACTACAGAACAGAATATTACAGTATGTAAGCCTAGAGGATGTTGTGTTGCTGAAGCATATTCTAGGAAGATACACTGTATAACGCTTGAAAGATAATATTAAAGCTAGCACATCATAAGAGATGAGTGATGCTTGTCTGACAAAGAGAAGGTCAAACTTGAATAAAGCTTCGTTGACAGGAGAAATAGAAGAATTGCTGCTAGCACTTTACTAGCAGTGATGTAGAAAAATTACTAGCGGATACATTGAGAGCCAAAAGAGGAGGTCAGCTTGGTGAAGATAAAAACTGCATTTGTGTTTTCATTAATAAACTGGTATGCAAATCTGAAACAAGAGGACAAGCTTTAAAACCATCTCTGGTGTTTAGAAATTGAGTCCCATTAGACTTCTAATGGCTGCTGCTGTTTTCTATTGTCTTTCAACAGCTAATAGATACTTCTACCAACTTCTGAAACTTACCTCTAAAATAATAAATTACTGACTATCAGGAGAACTATTTCATTATGGAATGTGATATGATACTAGTGCTTCTTAATTTTTGGTGGTCTCAAAAAAACTACAGTCCACTTGAAGACTTGCCTTTCTTGCCCAATCTCCAGCTTGTCAGAGCGTGGGTAGGAAATAAAATGCAGAGATCACTTCAAGCACTCTATTCTGACCCTAGAACACATCAGAACGGTAAAGCATACATTATCTATAAAGGATAAAGAGGCATATTTTAGCTCTTTTGATACAAATAACAGTAAATGGAATAAAGTAATTAATTATAGTCTATGAAACCAATCAGATAACTGATTATTGCAAGTCTTTCCATATCACAGCCAACATCCCCACAAAATACTTGACTTGGACTGCTGTATCACGGTCTTACTTTCAAGATGAAGTCCCATCATGTTTCTTCCAAAGAAATCCAGGCAAACAGCCACTTGATTTAACACCAACTGTGAGAGCAGTCCCTCAGGACTCAACCAAAAGCATGTTCCTTGGTACTTCTTACACTGAACGTGAGGATTTCATTGAGACATGCAAGTTGGTTTGTGGCAACTGCATAGACAGAAGTGACAGGAGGGCAGGAATGTTAAATGGCTGCCTGGGACACAGGAGTGCACTCCTGACCATCTTGGGCAACAAAGAGTACATATGCAACAGCAAGTAGTATAATGCCATAAAAGCAGATCAAAAGGTCAAAGCAGTTGGTGCTGCAGATGCAAATGTCCAAACCACAATGTTTTGGGGGCATTTACTTCATACCAGTTCTATTTTTGGCCCTGTGGACTGAAAGTCCGTTAGCTGGTGAGCGCATCAGGTGTGATCTTGGAGAGCAACATCTGCTTCGGTTGCATCAGTAAAATATCTAGATCACACACAGACATTCCAGTGGTCAAACCAAATGTGGTGAATTGGGAAGACCAAGAGATTTGTTGTAAAATAAAATGCTAATGGTGGCAAACCTGTAAGTGATATAAATACCGTACTGTTAAAGACCAAGAACGATATATACACCTAGGATCAAGAACAGAGGAGCAGAACATGATGTCTGGGAAACAGTCACATATTTCACAGGCTATGATGTTCATAGCTGCTGTTGGTATGAAGTTGTTTCTTCTTCTGTGGACTCATATCCGCTTCCTAGCTAAGGTTTAAGGAACTACCTAAAATAGTCTCAAACACTTAAAAATTATCTTCAAAAAACCCAAACTAGGAGACTAAAAAATTTAGGTAAGTCAGACTAATTTCAAGACTTACAGTAGTGCAACAAAAAATGAGTCAATGGATAATCACATACAGAATAAAAAGATGACATCAGCCAACACTGTTTACTAAGATAAGACAAAGAAATCAGATTTTCTTCTGTTGATAAGCAAACTGGGTTAACTGATATGAGAGAAGGAAAAGACTTCAAATACCACAATGTTAATATGATTTTTGAAAATTTTTTTTTCATGACATTCCCTATGTAAGCAAGATAAATACAGTAAAGGTGAAACTGGCAGAAAATAGTGCACAGTTGCATAGTGATATTTGGGAGTAATTCTTTTGGCAGAAGTATCGTGTGGGGTGTCAACCAATATCGTAAAGGTTGATTTCAGCCAACTTTCTCAGCAAGCTGGATGAACGGAATTTCATAGAGTCTGTAGAAAACACCAATCTGGAATAGGTTGCAAGCATTTGAAAAGATGGAGTTAGAATTCAAAATGTTCTTCATATATTACTGAATTAACTTCACTGCCTTGACACTGCTCCTGTAAAAACTAGTTCTATGTTCAGAAGAAAAAATGAAAAATGGCAAAAAAGTGATTAGATAGCAGTGCAAGGTGTGTAGCACATTTGAAATTGAAAGCATTGTAGCTGTAATATTAGTGCAAAAAAGGCTACGGTAATTCTGGAAAGTATTAGTATGTGTCATATATGAGACAGAGATGACCCAGCTCTATGGGCACCTGTTAACTTCAGTTGAAGTTGCCTTTCCAGTTTTTGGAATCATACTAAAAGTAAACAAATTCAATAGAAAGAGGACAATAAAAGCCAGAACAAGCAGAGATTCCGAAAACAATCTGTGAGGATAGACTGAAAAGATTTGGTTTGTTTTGTCTCATTGAGAACTAAAACTAAGGAGGGAGGTGGTGACAGTACTTCAAATGCATTAAAGACTGTAACGGAGTAAGACTTTTTTTTCTCCATGGCTAATGATGTTAGTTACATAATCGATATAAAAAAAAAGGCACGAATGTATGCTTACTCACAATTAAAAATATACAAGCTGCAATTACACTGGTGATACCTAGAGCTATACATAGTTTATGAATCTGCGATAGCATTGGCAAATCACTTGCTGCCATTTGGCTTCTGATCAACAAACCTAATTTCTCAAAGACAAGAATCAGAGTCAAAAAGATGCTCCACCACATCACTTCTCAGATTCCAGTGTAACACAAACAAGTCCAACTAGTTTCAGTAGTCAACTCCAGAGAAGCTATTAGCATATCAGTCAGCCGCTTGCTCTTTACCACTACTTGTATCATGAAAACAGATCACAGTCTTCTCTGTGTTCAACCTTTCTTTTTTTTTTTTTCCTAGTTAACTCGTATCATTCTACCCACCATAGAATCAAGAACATTTGTAAACAGCTCTATCAGCAACACAATTAGAAGACATGAACTACCTGGAAAACCCTCTCTTTACTTAAGTTTTAATTTGAAAATCAGTAAAATTTTCAGTGGAGTGACTCAGACTTTTACATGAAACAAGTGCAGAAGAAAACTCTCTTACAAAAATGATACGTATTAAACACTATAATAATGCAGGTGTCGGTACATACACATCTATGTTCTTTGCTAGAATTATTTATATATCAATCAATCCCGTCTTTATTTTCAGGTTTACTAAAACTTCTGATGATGCAAGCTATCTTAAGAATACTCTCTACTGATCAAGGAGGCAAATCACATGGCTGACAAAGTTTCATCAGTTTCAACGATCATTTTGCATCAGCAGGAACCGGAGAGGTTTCAGATATTTTCTCCTATTTAGAGTCTCAGGGAGACATAACTGTGTAGGTGCTCCACTGATCACCTGGAAAATGTACAGAAAGAGAAAGTATGGCACCTGGCCAGAATTTCACTTTGGTAGCAAAGCAGAGAATCTCTTTAGTTTCACACTTTATTTTAATATTCTATACCCCCAATAGACCAGAGGAAAATTTGAGCATATTTATGAACTCATGTTTTCCAAGTCATTACATTTTTTAAATGCATGTCTAGATATTTTTTCAGCCAGTTGCTTTGACAAGATTCCTTTTATCCTGAAGCTGCATTATAAAATGATGCAGTGTTATTTCTGCTTCTAAAATACCATGATCTAAAGAAAAAGCTTAAATGTTTTAGAAATAAAAATAGAAAATATTTCTTAATCTTGGTGATAAGATATTGATTTGCATTCATTTCCATACCAGAACCAGTATAAGTAAGTCCTTGGAACTAACATTCACGCTCAGGTTTTCTCTTAGCTCTAGCAAATTTATTTTAAATCTGTTTTAGCACAAAAAAGGCAGGCAAATTGCATGAATATTAATCAATCTACATTAATTCTAAAGTCAGTGAAAATAGTGTTAAATAGTCTCCTGTTCTTGAAAGGAGTAGAGTAGTACAGACGTTCTTCTTTTATGAAGAAAACTAGCAGTTATAATGAATTATTTTCGTAAAAAAAAGGAAGTCATTCTCTAAACAGAAGTGGTTTGGGGTGGTTTGTTTTGGGTTTTGTTTGTTTTTGATAGCCAAAACATGGATGATTTCTGATAAAGCAAAGATTTTCTGATAAACATGAAGCCTGTAACTACAGAGTTAAAATACAATCAGCCATAAGAACACTATTCTCTTTTCTGAAAGATATATTAAACCATTTTTTAAAGAATTCTTTCACTTAAGTTTCTAAAACTTGGATTTTAATTTTTTTTTAACAGATCTTGGAAAAAAACATAACTTCTTGTTAACAGGGGTTTGCTTTATTTGAATAGTAAAAGTCTCTAAGATCATGATCTCTCTCCTCAGTATAATTTTCCTTACTCTAGTCCCTCTTTTGACAGACTGAACATGTAGTACCAGCAGGCAACCGATATAGATCGTCCTTCCATGAAGTCCTAACTTTAGAGTAGGTGGTGAATGTAACTACTTGCTCTTTCTTCACAGACAAAAGATGGATGTATCATCTTGATCATTAACTGATTAGATTTCCTCACATATTTTTTCTAAAGCAACCTTTCTACAATTCTGTTAATCTCAGGCTTAACAGACTGCCACATACTGTCTTAAATCTCTGATATCCCTTTTCTCCCATCAAAGCACAGAAGGGAAGGGAAGGGTAAAGGCTTATGCCTGACACTAAAGTGAAACCAGTGGCAGGAAAAAAACATGCAGAGACTCTTGTGTGCATGAAACACAAGCACATGCAAGAGAGACTCAGTCAAATCATTATATATTGGTTCATCTCCAACATCTTGGCTGAATTCATGGAGTTGTTAATAGCTCTTTAGAACATCGTTTTACTTCCTGTAATATTACTGGAAGATTTCCAGTTTGCACATACATATAGATATATATGAAAAAGGATTTTCTAGAATTTTAGCTAAGCAGGTTGAATGCAGGAATATATTGTATTTATCAGTTCCTACCCACATCATCTGAAAATGTGTTTAGTTTCCCCCCACTTCAGCTTCTTACCCCACCAAAAAAAAAAAAAAGGAAAAGATATCCATCATTTTGTTTACCTGACCAAAAGGCAAGCACATGCATGAAGTTAGGAATGAAAAAAAAAAAAAAAAGACAGGTGGAAAAACTGGATTATTAAATTCTGTAGTTCATTGTCATCCCCAATGTAGCACCAAAATAGATTCCTTAACTTGCAATAAATCTTGTCTCCTCAGTACCACACATCTATTCAAGTGTACAGCAAGGGTATCTATTTCTTCCCCAGCCTGTTTACACAATACAACTGTTCCATTGTCACTGTCTTCTGATGTGAATATGGAAGGGAATTTACACTGATGAAAAGCCTCTGTAATCTACCTGTTTACAATATTTACATATGAAGAGGAAAGCAACAGATGAATCAACTTCTGTTGAAAAGTATTATGTCCCCAAATCCAGTTCTTTATACTTCATACATTAGGTGAATACGTATTTATTCCCTTTAAACATTGCAGAACAACTGTATCAGCCACGCAGCCCTTACATTAATGAAGTCTTTCATCACTCCAGGTTAAAAAAAAAAAAAAAAAAAAAAAACAAACTAATAGGGATATGGTAGAGTACAAATAAGACCTTGTATCACTGAATACTGTGTTGTCAATATTTTGAAACAAACCAGAAAATTTTTAGGGCTTGATATTGCTGTTAACTTTTATTAAAAGTGTTCCTGTCTGGGCTATTTTTTCACAATGATGCAAGACTAATTGCAGCATACTCATTAACTTCTTCCCTCCCCCCCCATTAGACTATGCCTGAGATTAGGAAGATAAGAAATGCCACTGGGCTCAGTGAAGCAAAAGCACCTCAAAGAGAACATGTAAAAAAAAGTGTCATCATTTTGTACAAGGTGATGCTAAACTCAAAGGAAACTTAAAAGTTTAGCCACAACTCTGCTTCAACCCTTCCACAGTCGGGGCTCCTGGTGAGTGTTTACAATGAAGTACACCTAAAGCTACATAAAGTGTGGTAGAACTATATCAACCTACACCTGCATCAGTTCAAGACAGCGTCTTTAGATTTAATTACATCTAAGCCTTCAAAAGTGCCACAACACCATTATTCACTAAAGCATAAGTATAAACTTAAGTTTATATTTAATTTTTTAATGACAAAATACTTGAAGAAATGAGATGTTAATGACAACAGAAGGGTCTTACAAATTTCAAAGAATTCCTGCAAGACAACAAACTGTTTATTTCATTATGACACTGGCAGACTGATCAAAAAGGGGAAAAGATGACCGTTATCAACAATCTCTTTTATACTCTGGTATGAACAAGACTGACTGGCATTAGCTGTTACTACTGGTCAATGAAGGAATTAGCAGCTCAGTTTGGCATAATACACGCAAATATAGATGTTCTATTTTTATTAATTGCTGTAGTATTTTACACACTAAACTAGAATTCTGCCATCTTACTAGACATCCTTCCCTTACCCACCAGCAGCCTGAGAAGGAACTTTATTTTTTAAGGAAAAAAACCCACAATCCCAAACACAATTCACAATATTTTTATCAGTCAACATAGTTACCTCAAGCAATTAAGAAATAAGATGGGATATAAGTCTACTTTTCATTTCTCTTCCTAAAAACAGTGGTTTTTTCTTAAAGCCCACTTCCAAACACAGCTAATGTAGATCGAGTGTAGGAAAATTCTTCAACATTTAAAAACAAATTTTCTTCTAAGAGGCTTCTCATTTCCCCATTACAGTCACCACCAACCAATATGCAGTTGTCCTAACCAAGGTAATGGTTTTATTAATCCTGTTTCCACCTGAATGGCTATAAAATGACCGATTCATTCACTAAACAATAACAGATCAATTGATTTTCATCTGGGCCACAGCACTGATATTTTGAAGTCCAAATCCAAGATTTATATTTACGTAACAAAGCTGGTACAATACTATTAACTGTAGTTATTACTTACTAGTAACTATGCACCTATACAAGTGTATTAAAAAAAACCATGATGGAGGTAAGACATAAAGGAAACAAAAGCCTGAGTACCACAAGAGAAGGTTAGACTAACTTATAAAGCCTATACTCTTTGGGAAAATACAGCTGACTCGGGCAGGTCCAGAAAATAGTTATTATAAAAAGGCTAGAAAAGCTGTCAAAATAAGGAAATATATACTTGTTTCAAAAGAGTGTAGTTTGAATAGACAGAGTTTGAAATATGCATTAGTAATATACTTACGTTGTTGACAGCTCTTCGTAATGTGGAACCAAATGACCACACTGCAAGGGGAGTGCAGTAATACATTACTGGTTCCTTTGGTTTCACATGTTAGCAATCACATTTCCTTCACGCATATACAAAATAAGACTGTATTACTACTGATATCTAAGTTCTGTTCTTCAGTCAGACACCACTAAACGTCATACAAATCCTTCCTATCAAACAATAGAAAACTCACTTACATCCACATGTTAAAGAGGCAACTCCCACCCCTGGCCCCTATAATCTGACTTGCCACTGTATGTATGTATAGAGTAAGATGAGTTCACCCATCTTGACACCATAAACAATCTACAAGTTACTGGGAAGGGATGCCATCCAGAGGGACCTGGACAAGCTTGAGAAGTGGGCCCAGGTGAACCTCATGAGGATCAACAAGACCAAGTGCAGGGTCCTGCACCTGGGTTGGGACAATCCTCAGTATCAATACAAGCTGGTGAATGAAGAGATTCAGAGCAGCCCTGAAGAGAAGGATTTGGGGTGTTTTGGTAGACAAGAAGCTGAAGACGAGCTGATAGTGTGTGCTCGCAGCCCAGAAAGCCAAATGTACCCTGGGCTGCATCACCAGCAGCATGGCCAGCAGGTCAAGGGAGGTGATTCTGCCCCTCTACTCTGCTTTGGTGAGACCCCACCCAAGTATTGCATCCAGCTCTGGGGCCGTCAAAATAAGGACATGGACCTGTAGGATCGCGTGCAGTAGATGACCTTTAAAGGTCCCTCTCAACCCAAACTATTCTATCGTTTTTATGGCAGAAAATTCTGACCAGAGGCTTTTTAAAATCTGACCCATCACCAAATGCTCAGTAAGATCTTCATCAACTAGATCAAGAAGCTATTGCTCGTAAACTACCATTCATAGAAAGAGTCAACGTTATCATTAAAAGCAACTCAGAAGAGTGCATGCAACTCTGAAAGCTTATCCAGAGGCATAGTTTCATCAGGAGAATGATGCTTACCCTAAGGCACCTGTAAAAGATAACAAGATAGGGATGGAATGAAAGCCACTAGGGAAAGCTAGAAAATAACAAGTGAGGACTGGAACAATAAACAAAAGGGCAAGAGTTATTCTCGAATGCAGCATACAAAGAAAGAAACCATTGGCTAGTATTTCTCTGATATTTTTCTACAAAGCCATCAATCCTTCCATTAATATATGTGCATCATCACAATGCCTCTATGTCCTTACAGAACTTTAAATCCAAAGATTACTCATGTACTGCTCACGTCTCCTCTCGTCCATATACCTTATTACTTTCATTCCAGTATATCTCCAAAACCATGTTGTAATAAATAATACATAAGCAATCAGCCCATAGCGTATTTTTTTCTCTCCAGCTAGAGACAGAGAATGGGACTATATGATGGGGCTCTTGTGCACTAATAAATTATTTATACACCAAAGTTTCAATGACCTTACCTCATGTGTTACTAGAATGAAAATAATAGCATTTTAAACCTTCCTTTTGTACTAAATTGAAGAAATAACACTACTGTATTATCTGGCTATATCTCTGGTTGGCCAGATTGCTGTCTACCTGCTCCTGCCTACATAGAGAGATGCCACAATTCATTAAACAATAGATTATGCTTTGGTTATATAATGAAGATTAATTCAAGGAACTTGATCTGCAACTAGTACTTTTCCATCTGCAAATAAGAAACCAGAAGTTGACTGTGAATCAGTTATAGAGGTAAGAGAGAAAAAAAAATTCATGAGTAATGTAAACCCTAGATCAACTATTAGTCACTTTTCTTTAAAGTTATTACTGCTCCTGCAAATATTGAAAGGAAAATATAATTCCCCAAACTACTATTTGCTTAAATGATAAATTAAGTATTCTCTGGACATGCACGAATCCACACATAAAGAAGAGGGGGCAGGTTGTGAAAACTGAGAGGCTACAAACTGTGCCTTGTGTGTTTTGTAGAACTCCTTTAAGAACTGATTTACAAAATGTTGTTTCCTATACTAAATCAAAATTGCTGTGCAATTTCAGTAATAAACAGAAGTTAAACATGTTTTGTCTTAGAGGACAAACTGACATTAAGACAACATTCTTCTTCAAAAGCTGCACACGAAGTATGCAAAAGATATATTTCCTTACCACAGAACAGTTGAGGCTGGAAGGGACCTCTGGAGGACATCTTGTCTAACAACCCTGCTCAAGCAGGGTCACCTAGAGCAGACTAGCCAGGACCATGTTCAGATGGCTTTTGAATATCTCCAAGGATGGAGATTCCATCTGTGGATTCCATTATCTGCGAATAGACTGCCTATAATATCAGTCATGCAGCTCATTGAAAGTAAAATCATGAAAGATTTGACTGCCATAATACTGCGTGTCACTCAGCAGAAGTAGTTTTTCAGGTAATGTATTATTTTAGTAGACTACTCCAGCTAGGAAATGTATTTTGAAAGTTTTAAATTCTGAAGAACTGTTAGGTGTTCTGCAGACATTAAAAGGTAAAATACTATATTCATCCATCAGATATAAAACATGAAAGACCGTTTTGTTAATAAGTCTTGTCAGGTATGCTACAGGACCTGAGGATACGTTTGTAACAAACCAGTTAGTGACTGCTGAGGCAGAATCCCCGATTGAGACATGTCCTCCCTATTGGGGTAGAAAACAAAGTGGGAAGAGAAAACAGAACTGTTACTCAACAGTCAACGCACACTGTTTTCAGAATAATCTGGGAAGTAGTGTTGTTGTAGCAGTTCGTCTGTAATTTCCCTTTAACCTCTTGCTGTACTCCCTTCTCCTTTATTTCAGTAGAAACAAACATGGAGGTCCCAACACGACATCTTATAACCATGCAGACACTTTACGCCCCACAGACTACGACCAATAACACATTTTCATAAACTGGCCTTGGGATAAGTTGGCTTCTCTGTAAATATAGTATAAGAAATGTTTCAGTAATTCAGAAGAAAAAAATGTCAATAGACTAAGAGACTGAAAGACGTCTTTCACCTGTTGGGTGAAAGGAAGAACAAATATAGAACTGATTGCACGGGGATGTAATATCCAAGTTAGTTCTCATTTTCTAACAGCCTATGTCATCTAATAACGTATGCAAATGCACAGACTTTAAACAGTGGAACCAATTTGGGTTTTACTATTTTGGATCTTCCCTGTGTGCTTTCATTAATTAGGTCCTCAGACCTTTATATTCCTGTTGTACAACAACGACTAGGTAAAATGACTGTGGTCCCCTGCTGCCATGCTTCAAAAAAATAATGAAAAAGTCATG
Source organism: Burhinus bistriatus (assembly GCA_013397275.1). Classification (NCBI taxonomy): domain Eukaryota; kingdom Metazoa; phylum Chordata; class Aves; order Charadriiformes; family Burhinidae; genus Burhinus; species Burhinus bistriatus. The sequence goes on along the minus strand of VYXH01007649.1, from coordinate 266,068 downwards.
AAAATACTAGTCGTTGTCAGCTGTTTCTTCATACATACACCATCTAGTGTCTAACACAGTACTGCAGAAAAAGATACGCAAAATTTAAAATCTACAATCTACTGTCTTTATTTGAATGTAACAATAGTCTTGAAAGTAAATTTTCATATTAGAAATATTTAATTGCTTGTATAACATACTTTTAATTTGACTATATGATTATTGTAAAAATCATAGAACCATCTAGGTTGGAAGAGACCTCTAAAATCATTGAGTCCAACCATCAACCTAACACTGACAAAACCACCACTAAACCATGTCCCTCAGCATCATGTCTACCCAGCTTTTCAATACCTCCAGGGATGGTGATTCCACTGCTTCCCTGAGCAGCCTGCTCCAATGCTTGATGACCCTTTCGGTGAAGAAACTGTTCCTAATACCCATCCTAAACCTCCCCTGGTGCAACTTGAGGCTGTTTCTTCTCATCCCGTCACTTGGGAGAAGAGACTGACCCCCACCTCCCTACAACCTCCTTTCAGGTAGCTGTAGGGAGTGATAAGGTCTCCCCTCAGCCTTCTCTTGTCCAGGATAAACAACCCCAGTTCCCTCAGCCGCTCCTCAGAAGACTTGTGCTCCAGACCCCTCACCAGCTCTATTGCCCTTCTNCCCCTCGTCCAGGTCGTTGATAAAGATATTAAACAGAACTGGCTCCAATCCTGAGCCCTCGGGAACACCACTTGTGACTAGCCGGCAACTGGATTTAAATCCATTCACCACCACTCTTTGGGCCCAGCCATCCAGCCAGTTTTTGACTCAGTGAAGAGTATACTCATCCAAGCCACGAGCAGCCAGTTTCTCTAGGAGAATGCTGTGGGAAACCATGTTGAAGGCTTTACTAAAGTCCAGGTAGACAACATCCACAGCCTTTCCTTCATCCACCAAGCAGATCACCTTGTCATAGAAGGAGATCAGGTTAGTCAAGCAGGAACTGCCTTTCACGAACCCATGCTGACTGGGCCTGATCACCTGGTTGTCCTGCAAATGCCCAATAATGGCACTCAGGATGATCTGCTCCATAATCTTCCCCAGCACTGACAGGCCTGTAGCTCCCTGGATCCTCCTTCCAGCCCTTCTTGTGGATGGGCATCAGATTTGCCAACCTCCAGTCAACTGGGACCTCCCCGGTTAGCCAGGACTGCTGGTAAATGATTGAAAGTGGCTTGGCAAAGTAGTCGTCCATGTACAAAATAAACTTTATAGTAGCTCAAGCTCTGGGTGCTCGTTACAACTAAATACAATCTTTGGTCAAAGGCACAATTCTTCATCTTTAAAATGAATGTGTGAGACAATTATTTTTTTCAAGGCAGATAAAGAAAGCAAAGATTCAGTCAAGGTGACAATTATCATCTGGCTAGCTACGGTAATTATGTGCTCCCAATTAAATGCACGTGCAATATTATAATGTTAGCATTACAACATATGTTAATATTGAAAATCACCATACTTGTGTATTACTAGAGGTATTAGTTATGTATATGACTGTCTGCTTTGAAGTATGTTAACACAGAAGATAAAGATCATGAATAAATCTGCGTCAGCACCCTCTGTGAGTTAAGTTCTTTTCTACCACCTCTTCATACATGGATGCTACCATTTACACATCTTTTCTCTTTCCTCCCCACCCTTCTCTTCCCTTTTCTGGGGACTGACTACTTGAGGGCTTATTTGGAGTTCAGCTAAGGACAGGATTAAAATCAGTTTATACTTACACTCTCACAAGTACATAACAAGTTATAGGTTGCAGAACACTGCTGATCATGATGAATATAGAATCACAGAATGGTTTGGGTTGGAAAGGACCTTAAAGATCATCTAGTTCCACCCCTCCTGCCATGGGCAGGGACACCTCCCACTAGATCAGGTTGCTCAAAGCCCCATCCAGCCTGGCCTTGAACACCTCCAGGGATGGGGCAGCCACAACTTCTCTGGGTAATCTGTGCCAGTGCATCACTACGCTCACAGTAAAGAACCAACCACGCCTTGAAAACTGTTCAAGGAAGCACTGTAATATCTGAACACTCTGGATTACTCCTGTGAATAAATTTATAAAGCTATAAGAAAATCAAGAACAGTGTAGCATTTAGTTCTTTGTATCAGATTTAAATCTTATGAAATTTAATTTTCAAGTTACTTAAATTCAAAGCAACATGATTTCTTATAAACATATTTCACTAAATATATTCAGAAAATTCCTTCAAAACAAACTTGTAAACTATTAGCCTTTTAACTTCCATGGAACTATTTCACCCTGGGAACAAAACCAGACATAAGCAGAATTTTTGTCACCAAATTCAATGGAAGCAGGATCAGAAATTAATGTCCAACAATGTTTTACTTAAAAGACAATATTAAAATACTATTACCTCCAGCAAGGATCTTTTCTTCCAAATCATTCATTTGTTTCTTATATGCTTTTAAAGCAGCTTCTTTAAATGATGGTCGTATTCTTTTTTTCTTTGGAGTTTCGGTAAGAATCTCTGGGACATTCTGATTTTCATCTTCCCTTACTTCTATGTCAGCAGCCATGTCACTTTCAACTTCCAATAGCTCTTCACTGACCACACTGTCAAACTGTGCGTCATATTGCTCCTCTGGTAGTATTGCATAAGGAGTTTCATACGAAGGCTGCACCAGTTCATATTCTTGGACCTGCTCACTAGTTTCACTACTATTAGTTCTATTTTCGAGTTTAGCAAGGACTTGTTCCATTACTTCTACGTAATCTGTTTCATTCTCACCAGGTGGTTCAATTAAGTCTTCCTCATACTCTGCTTTGTAGCAATAAGGCTCAGCATAAACATCAGAATCAAGTGTTGTACTTGATTCATTTGCAGTAGACTGAGACAAAGTTCTAAACCTTCCCATGAAAGATGATCCACTGTCCTCATACCCACTTAAACTTTGTGTACTTTTATTCCAGACTACTTCTAAAGCTGACTTAGCACGTTGAAGTGTAGATCCAAATTTAGGAAAGCTGAAAGTCTTATCAGAAAGATCTATGCTTAATCGGCTATGCCACGATTTAGTGGTTGTTTCCTCTGAGTCGTCACTTGGCAGTTCACTCTGACTTCGGTACATCATAGGCAATCTGTTTTGATTCTGATAAGGGGAGATAGAATCTGTGTCCTGATAATCATCATACTGACCAGTCCACTGACTTTGTGATTCGCTATCAAGACCTGGACATGATGGAGAAGTACCATCAAGGGTAAAATCATAGCTTTCAGTATCATACTGGAGGTCAGAACTTTGGCACTTTCCAAAATCTGTCTGTTGATCTGAAGGGCTGCTCATATCATACACAAAAACTTCCTGCATGGATGAATCTAGGCCCAAACCTGCCCCTTGTTCCAACTGATTCCAGTTCTTCCATGGGGAAAGATCATCATGTAAAGAAAGCTGAGAATCACTATAGTGGCTCCTGTCTCCAGATGCACATACTACTCCATTGCTTACTCCACTGTCAACAGTTTCTGTGTTCTCTACTTCATTTTGCTCTGGATACTGTTGCATACCTTCAACAAAAGTCTGTTCCTGGGAACTGCCATACCAGTTTGTAGAATCATCTTGCCTTCGCTGCCAAAGTTCTCGATCAGAGGAAGACAATAGTGAACTGCCATTTGTTCTGCTAAAATACTGATTTTCTGAAAAATCCTCAGAGTAAGACTGACACAATTTTGAGAAATCTGACTCTGAACGGCTAAGTTTTGGTGTTGCAAAGTCATTCTGTAAATGCCATAGAGGAGTCATGTCTGAATAATAGGTCTTCGATTGTTTTTCAATGTTATCAAATTCTGGTGACTGATTGCCATAATTTCTTCTGTTTGAAAAGGTGCTATTGTCAGCAGTTCTGTTAAGGTCTTTAGTATTTGCAGACTCAATACTCCCCTTTGTAGTGCTTGATTTTATTTGAAGTGCCGATTTAGAGATCTTTGTGTAACTGTTTTTATTTATATCTGATTCCAAGTCTTTATCACTGTCAGGCGACTCCCAGTCATGCATTTTAGTTCTCGACTCCACAGTTAAAAGCTTCATATCCATACTTTCATATGTCTGAGAGGAAGGTAGTCCTCTTTCTTTTTTGTCTTTTATGTCATGGGAAAATATATCTGTAGAAATTCCGATGCCAGTTCCCTTAAGTTTATAAGACTTTTTTAAAATCAAATCTCTCTGTTGTGATGACTCAAAGTAAACAAGAATGGGTCTTGGCTTTGCATTTGGACAGTCTCTTTGCTGCCCCAGTCTTTGGGCAAACTCAATTTTAATAGTGCTTTGTGCCTCCAAGAACCCCATTTTATCTATTAATATTTTGTAAACTATGCTTTCAGTTTTTTCAAGCCTCTCTTCAGGCACATTTAGAAACCTAAGACTTGCTTTGTTTCCTGGATGGCCTATCTGCTTAATGTAGTCATGTATGTCCCGAGTTTCTCTTCTGGACTGTACAAATCCAGTTCGCAATTGCTCAATTTCATTTTGTACAACTTCTACACTACTAGAAATTTCATCAATTGATTGTTTCAGAGCATTAACATGCCCTCTTAATTCAGAGAGTTCTGTTTCAATTTGACTTATTCCCTGAAGCTCTTTAAATATCATTTCCATAACATCATGGGTTTGACTAATACAACCTGTTGAACTAAAGCCAGGTTCAAGAGTATTTGATTTCTGGTGACGGCCAGTTCTGTCTAGAGATTTACTTCTTAAGCCCCATGTTTTCTTCCATGTACTTAGTTCTGAGTCTGATGAGACACATTCTTGGCTCTTCTTCCATTTCCTTAGTTTTCGTAAAGCTCCCAGTTTCAGTGTGTGTAAAGTGCGTTCTCCATCAGAACTTCCATCAGATGGTGCAAGGCTGCTTAAGCTTTTTCTGTTGCGTCTCACAGGCATTGTGTGTGATAAGTATTCAGTTTTCTTGCTATTACTTTTTACTTCACTTAATGACTCAGAATAGGAGCTATCATTTGAAGACAGATCTTGAACTATATCTTCATCGTTACTGTTCGTTACAAAAATATGCTTTTGCAGTCCATTGGCAATAGCAACTCTGTAACTGAATGTTGGAGAAAGTGAAAATTCTCTATTACTTTCCTCTTCTTCAGTTGATAAGTTGCGAGCAGATGGACACTTGGCAATCTTTTTAACAGTGCTTTTTAAAGTATTTGAAAATTTTGGATTCTTTGTTTGTCCAATCTGAGTTAAGTCTTGTTCCTTTTTGCTCTGACAACTCTCTTTCCTTTTTGTACTATTTCCCGATTTCTTTGTAAACATTCCTTTGCAAATCTTATATATGTAAGATGAGATCAGGCTCTTTAAGAGGGCAGAAACCATGGAGTGTAATTTATATTAAGTTGTTTCCACAAACCACAATTTTTGTTCCAGACACGTATTTGTATCTCCAACAGGATCATCAGCAAATATTTCATCAACAGAGACTACAGACATATAAACTACCGATGCTCTGGTAGCATTTGACAGCAGAAAAAGAAATAAAATAAAAATCACACATCTGCTTGTTTGAAACCAAATCCTGAAGCGGTTTGATATGTCTTGCAAAATCTCAGTCTGTTGCGCATGGCTTCCTGAAGTGTCTAAAAAGAAGGGAATGACATTACAATGGCTGCCAAACAAACATATCACTCAATAATACTGATGTTGTTTTAACTGTGTTACAAAGGAAACACAGAGCAGTTAAGTGTTTATTTATACTTCCCCCACAATTGAAGCTGAAAGCAGTTCTAGGCAAATATTTTTAACATAAATGAATAAGCTATACTTATTTCCAGGCTTTTGTCCAGTTTAATTCTCTGACTTTAACTGAGATATTTGGTATTATTCCTGTCTGCTTTCTTTCAGAGTAATGACATCTCAATTTAGATCCATATGAAACACAGCAGTGGTCAAAAAACCGACAGGGGAACAAGTTTTTACTAGCTAGTGAAACAGAAGTAGAAAGGTCTCTCTTGGCTCATCGTTGAAGCAAGGTAGGATTCTGTGCAACAAATCAGTATTGTATTCATGAAGTACTGTTCTATTTTGAGATTGAACTATGCACATGACTATGGTTTGAGGAACAGATGCTTTCTTTTTATACCAGACTTTAAAACGTTATGGTAAGCCAGGACTTAAAGTGGGCATACCTCCCTGGTTTCTCTTCTTTAAGAAGACAAAAAAAACCCAACAAAAACCCTATAGAAAATAACAGAAAATCATAATGATAACTGATGGAATGTTCTCATCCAGGTTATTAAGTTTTACATTGTTCTGGTCACAGAAAAAAAACACCCAAAATCTACACAAAACAAGAGGAAGAGGGAGAAACAAATATGATTTACAAGTCTCAGGACAAAACCAGGTGCCATTAAAACAGGAAAGCAATTTGTTTTCAAATATGGAAGAATAAAAAAAGATTTCATGAGGTATCTGGAAACTTCTATTACATAAAACAAAAGCTTGTAGTCCATAGGAATGTAATCAATGCATTTTAAACATATACATGTACTTTTTTGTACAGCATATCATTCACCTCCCAGTCTCATAGCTGCAGAATAAAAACAAGACAAATAGCTCAGAAAAATCCAACAAAGCAGTAGTTCTTAAAAGGGCCATTTTGGTTTTGAAACCAGCTACAAATTCTTTGGCAGAATAAGAAGTATATTTACATACAGGGTATATGAAGGGTTAAAACTTGCTCTGTGGTGTCTTAAGAGGAGTAAAGGATATGAACTGCCCTCCTTGTCTGCAAACAGCATGGCACTGTATGAAACATTATGGTCCCCTTGCCCACCTCAAGGTTTGGTCTTTTCATTACAGAGTTTGTCTTTACTGACCTTACTATTATACTTATGTTATGGTCAATAACAAACACTAACTACTGATTCATACTGAAGCAGCAAAATGCACCATGTTGAATAGACTCCAAGCAAAGCTGGTAAAAGCCTGGTTGGCTTCTGGAATCTTGGAACAGAGGATGCAAACAGACTTATTTCTTTTCCAGTTCTAAGAAAAGGGATACAGCACAAGAGCAAGCAGAACAAGAATAGACAACGTTCTTCATCCTTCCCAAAGTTGCTGCCCGTTATTTTATAAAAGGTGAAATATTTGTGGAACATGAATCACATTTTTAACATATATGCATCAGCACAGCTCTTGTGACTTCTTTTTCTTCCAGGCATATGTGCGAGGTCAGAGTATTAAGAGTGAATTAAGAGCAAGCAATGTTTGGAAGCAAAGGAATGCTCAATGAGACTGTATGCAATTTTCAAGGCATGCAAATGGCATGTCTCAGAATATTACAAAGCTCTCACTAGAGCTAAGGCTGCCTTGGTTTCACATATTATTAGTAGAGGAAGGAACCATCCTGGGAAACTTTTCAATATCAAAGACATGTTTCTAGATGTAGAAACACTTGTTAACCATTCACCTCTTACATTGAATGTTTGTAACCATTTGTTGAACAAGATCTGAAGTGTGACTGCCTGCATCCTCTGCCCACACAATCATAGCTTAAGTGCCCTCTATACAAAAACTTCACTCAGATGATTTGGACATTCTTCTCATTGAAAAGACTTCAAACCAACAATGTATAAACAAGCTAGAAGGCTTGTTTACTGGCTCAGCCTACAAAACATCAAGAAATAATGAAGTTATCATCGGAATCTGGAACATTTCCATTCATTTTAAGTAAGGTTTAATTCTTCTCTGTACAAGAATCTTGACTATATAGCCAGCAATATAGATGTTTTATCCAGTGCCTAACCTATGCTTTTTATCAGACATAACTGAAGGTATTATAAATAGCTGCACATTCAGTACTCAATTTATTTAAATCCAGTTTCTGACAACGCCATAGTAAAAGTTGTACTGTTACAAACACATGCAGATCTGCTAAATGGAGCAGATTTATGTTCTTTCATGCGAGTTCCATTCCATCTTAGCTATATTAGTCATATGATCTGTTCATCAGTTCACAGCCTACAATTGCTCTGTCAAATACTCACTTTCTAAAATTGTATATCTACACGTGGAATCAGGTTTGAGTTATTATAGGTCTCATCCATTTCTTTTTGTAAAAATTTGCATTGGGTTCCTCTTAACATTTTAAATCAGTGTAGGTTAAAACCCCAGGAAACAAGGAACAGTTTTTGAAGAAGCACATAGGACTAAGTCAATTATTTGAATGAGCTGCAAGTTGTCATGAAGTGATTTTCTGGATTTATCCCGGTCTCTCAATAAACCACCATGACCCCATTTTTTATTTTCACTTTGCTTGTTTACTGACTTAAATAAATTTAAATGATAAAGTTGAACCCAAGATAGGTTAACCCATTCTAACCAAGCATAAAGAATCGAATTGAAATGTTGCAGCAGTAAAGTATAGACTTTATTCTAGATGGTTATAGGGCAGGAAACTAGAAAGCATTATGGATTGTGAGATTAGAAATAAAAGACATTGTTAGTGGGTTCCTTCTGTAAAGAAAGGACACAATGACACTTCCTTCGACTTTTTACCCATAGCAAATCTGAATATAGACTTTTGTCGATCAACTTGATAGTGAACAGATAATTTGGATCGATTTCAAGGACACTGTTGATAACAAAGCATTGTCAAAATAAAACTTGTCAGTTGGAGGCATCAGGTATAAAGAATCTTATTCCCAAGTCTAAAACTAACGTGTCAGGTAGAAGGGGGGTGGAGTGGTCTGCATTAAGAATGTTAGCTTTTTAAATAGTGCAAGCAGTGTATTTTAGTCATGTGTCTGAACATGAGATTCCCAGATTTTTTTTATGTTATCAAATCCAGCCCTCTATTTTTATAAAGAAAGAAAATTGAATCATCTTAAAAAATTTTTCAGTGTTTAAAAAGAATACCTAGATCACTGCTGACCTTCTGTTCGGATCCCAGTAAATGAAGCTGTAGAGCAGCAGCTCTCTCCAATCAGAGGTAGCTTTGTGGATGCAGACTGTCACCTCAAAAAAGCAAGAAACGGGCAGAACCATAGCCCTGCTTCACCTTTACACTGTTAATCAACTACAAGGGGCCTGTGTGTATCGGAAGGGGACAGGGAAGAAGGTGAGACTAAAGTGCAGTCTCCCTCTGTAAAAAGGCTTACGGCAGTTTGTGTTCAGGACACCAAGACACTAGGGGAAAACAAAAGAAAACCAAAAAGTCTTTTTCTACAACAATACCACTCTGCAGTACTGCTGAAGTAGTCACTACTGCCTATAGGCAGCAACATCTATTTGTGATATGCAAAATGCTTCACAGAAATTAATTAATTACACGTGACAAAAGATGTAAACAATCCACTTTGCAGCTGCAGAAACTGAGGCTAAGAGAGGTTCTCTTACTGTCAGGAACATAAGGAATCAGTAACAGAACAACTAGAATTCAGATCTACAGATTTCTCAAGTATGGTCTGACTAGTCTTGTGGTCACCTGAGAATATGATTATCCTGACATAACTGTACCTACCATCAGTGTACGTCTGTCGGGCAAAATCTACGCTACCTTTCTTTAGACAAGCATAACTGTGTATACTCCAGATTGCTTCATTAGTTTACTATTACAGTAGCATTATACTGACAATCATCTCAGATGACCTAATTCAGAAGAACTTAATTTGGAACAATTATCTGCTTCTTTATATTCTTCTTAAATTCTCCTTATATTCTAAAATACTGACATTTTTGATCTGTGTTATTGGCAAGTCTCTCAAGGTAAAGTGATACTCATCTTAACACTTCACAGGCTACATACATGACCTGCCTGCAGACCCTGGCAAAGACAAGGACAACAGCAAGAAAGTAGTTCTGCTTTCTCTTTTGGATAATTACTCTTTGTTCCAGGAATTCCTCAGGTTTTCACCAGCAGTTTTGCCCTATCCTATCACCTCCTCCAGCATTCACATGAGAGCATCGAGTGCTATCAGCACTCTCTCCTTTTAGCTAGAAAGCTCCTCCAATATAATTTGGAAAGTTCACTATATCTGCTTATTTATCTGGTGATATTTCTTTATGGCTCCTGCTATTAAATGTATCTAACCACCACTAAACATGTTGCCTTTCTATTTATGGGGCGTGTTACAATACGACTAACCACCAAACTGCTGTTTCAAACCCAAGTCTAAGGAGACTACAGTCTGCTTATTTTTTAACCCACAAGGTCTACTGCTGTCCTGAAGAGCTTGCACATATGCTCATCAAGTACATTATGGAATCTAAATATTTAAGTGTCATACTGCAAGACTGGTCATTCAGACCTGTTACTTGACTTATCTGTTCTTTCAGCATACAACTTAAGTTTAAGGATAACAACAGATGCAAGTAGCACGTGCTTAAAAATGACTTTGGCTCATTGTGATTTAGAACAGCGTCTGAAACAGAAACCATATATAGAACTTCGCATATTAGTGAATTAACTCAGTGGTTTAACAGTTATTTGCTACTACTTTATAATATAGAGAAGCATACTGTCTTCAGGACAGCTTAGAAAAAAACGTAAATTCCCAGCTAGCTAGGATGAGTAATTATTCTGGAGAGAAAAGTTGTCTTCACTGCTCCCCTCCTGCTATGACCACTATGGGAAAAGAGAGGATTTTTTTTGCAGAGTCAAAGATGCTTTTTCCTCAATTACTGTTGAAGACAGACACGAGTTGAAAAAAATAAACACTCTTATTTTGCAATAATTTTTCTTACTTTTTTTAGTTACACTATTCTCTGCACCTTTGTGCGTATTCATAATATTTGCTTTTCTCTCTAAGAAGTCTTGTTACAGCAATTGTGAGGCTAAAGTTGCCAATCAATGATTTATGATCTACTAATAAAATTGCTGAAGACATTAGAACACTATTTATTTCTTTAGAAACAATTGTGTAGTAGGGTATTTATATTATAAGTATGATGATTCTATTTGAAGTGATTGTCCTTAAAAGACAAGGGCCTTGACTAGAACTAAAAACAAAAGGAAGAGATTTGTCAAATATAGTAGATTAATACTTAAATGTAAACAGCTGTTGAACAGATTCCTAAAGTTAAAATGTGCTCCATTTGGACAGCAGTAGATAGCTTAGTATAGTGTAGTTGAATACGTTAATGCACACAAGGGTTAAGAGACTGCGGATGATTTGGAACACAGCTTCAGTATTACTTGGCTAAACGTACTAACCTTTTTTCTCTAATGTTTCTAGTTGTTTCCTCAACTTTTTAGATGAAAAGAAGAAAAAAAAAAAAAGAGATTGTAGTGCATAAAGAAGGCAGCAATAGTGAACCTGAGAGTCCTTTCCTCCCCTTTTAGAGCTGTATATATGATGCACGCTGTCCTACATAAACTTATTTTTAGTCAATACTCTCACTTCAAAAGCTGCTAAGATTTAGAGATAATTGCACTTAATAGTCCATTCCTATTTAAATGCAGGCTACAAAAGGAACGGAAAACCTGGAGAGGGAAAAGTTATTTGCTGACAATATGGGGATAATTGTATTACTAAGTCAGTACCAGGCATATTAGCTTCTGGGCTAGACTGTTACATGCATACTATTATGTCAGATTACCACAAACATAGAAAAGATTTACTGTATGGAGTACAGAATAATCAAGCCTATTTAAAAAATAGAAAGCATCAACATGTATTTGACCAAATCTCAACTCTGTCCTTCATTTTGTCTTTTAATTAGAAGTTTTCTTTAGAGAATTATACCCCGAGAGCCCAAGTGATTTAATTTACACTGAAGCATAACACGTATGCAGAGGATATATTTACAGTATACTGAGTGTACATTCAAAGTCTCATATAATACTATCATTTCAAACTTTTCAGCAACTTTAAACAATCTCTATAATCATTCTACCAGTAAATATAAAAAAATCCCTCAATTTTCTTCAAGGTATAGAAGTTCGATCCTCTAATTGTACTGGCCTGAGCCTTGGGATGGGCAATTTTCTGCCCTGAAATAGATCTCTTTTGGACAGAGACCACCATAGATTCTATGACCATGCGTGCACTGCATTACTCTATATAACACAGACTATTTTAGAGAGCTGTGATTTTTTTTTTTTTGGTTTTGGGGGGGGAGTGTATTTATTTTTCTTTTAAAAACTACTTACAAAAATTCTCTGTGAAATGTTTAGATTAAGGGAACAACTTTAAATGGGCAAAATGTTACTTGTAAGACCTCTGGATTCCATCCTTCTCCCACTAAAAGGTTTTAAATATTTTCTAAAAGGTAGTTAACTAATAATTCCATTCAATTTTTACAACACAGAAGTACGAAATGAACAGTTTTTGATAAAAATGCCTTTCATTCAATAAATGGTAGCAATAATCTGTGACATTTACATTTGAAAAATGCCACAAGCACAAACCACTACTACTACTGTTGACAGCAACATACACTAGGATGAGTAGGCACAGGCAGATAGGAACCATGCTTGTTAAACACCTGACATTACATTCATTGTTAGGAATGCTAGATATTAAACATAATTTTAAATTTGCTGCAAAAATTCTAGAAGAAAAAATTCTCTCCTTTCTTTGCTTCAATATACTGACAACTATGGAGTGATACTTCAGATTTCCACCTGAAGGTAAGAACCTTTGCCTTAAGAGCTATCAACCTAACTGAATGTCACAGACCAGATGAGAAAAAACAAAACCTGTACAAGAATCTTCTTAGGTGCCAAAGAATTTTTATGCTTCAGAGTTTCTGTTTTACTGTAACGGTGCCACAAGGCAGACTCTAATGTACTACTTCATTCTTCCTAGATTTTCCCAACATCACGGTTAAAGGAAAATTTGCAATTTTCAGTTCTCCTTGATACCTTAATGAACTGAGAGATATTCTGAGCTATCAGCCTTCTCCTCCCTGATAATACTCTGGAATCCCAGTACTTCACCTGATTTCCTAAGTGTTTCCACAGCAATATATAGCATTATGATAATGTTGTGCTGACATCACTGCAGGATCAAGCAAATGGTATAGTGACAGAAAACCTTTATACAACTCTCTTCAGGTTGTGTAAATTCCACTAAAAAAAAAATCACTTATCTTGCATCATGATTCTTTCTATATGAAAGGTCTTTGAGATTACGGTTAACCATAATTTTTATCATAATATCCTTTACAAAAGTAATTTATTATGAACAAAAGATGTTTTAACCTTAAATACTACTTTTTATTCTTCTTAATGCTTTTAGATTCAACAGCATTCAACACTTTTCTCAGCATGTTGATTTATATGGTAAGAATTAGCACTGATTTTTAGAACACTCAGATGTGTCACGTAACTTTATATTTTCCATTGCCAAATCATAGTTGTGAATTACACTAAATAAAGGCATCTATTTTATATAATCACCGATGCTTCACTTGGGAAACAAGCATTGTATTACCTCCTGTGTAAAAAATAACTACAACTTTATGATAGGAGTTTATTTTGACATCAGAAAGCAACTAAGTAACGTGACACCAGTGAAGGCTTTTAAGGCACAAGAATTCCTGTCAGCCAAGGGTTAACATCAGTATTAAGATGCTGGAACTGATATTAACCCTTTTTGTATCAACATGTTATAAAAAGATATCTTAAAACTGGGCTGCATTCAAAATGCAACACAATATTTGAAGAGATTTCAGGACTACTGAACAATCAGATGAGCATTATTTTTTATGTCTTAAATGTTTGTAATACATTTTTACTAGACATGCCCATTATAAGACAACTATTAGTGTCCTTAGTTTAAGGACATATAGCTTTAGGTTCTATTTCACTTATTACATACAATCAGTAGTCTGTTGGAAGAAAATATTATTAATAAGACAAAAAATGCAATGGGACCTAGGTGACTAAAGAAAGTTGGGGGTTAATGAATACAGTCAGATTTTTATACCAGCATAATTCTTCCTCTTAAAGCAAAATGAACCATCAATCTCATAGTAAAAAATTAGTTTCAGCTACTGTTGCTTGGCCTCTGGAATTGCAAAAGGCAAAATTACTAATGTTATTTTCTTGAACCTAAAAGGATGGACAAAAAAGTATTAAATAGCTATGGGGTTTTTTTAGGTTATGGATTGGGGGAGGTACATGAGAGAGGGTATTGTAACACATAGGTTTAGCTGTGGAACAGAATCAAGCATGTATTCTAAGCAAGCTGCCTCTTCAAAAGAAAGCTGCAGGGTGTTCATCTTGAAGATTAATCAAGACCCAGAAATACATAAGCATCCGTAAAGCTCAATTTATTACTAATCCTATCATGAACTGGGAAAAAAGTACTGCCAGATATAAGCAAAACATCCTATATTTTCACCATGTATCCATATATCTAAATTATTTATCTTTTCATACCAATTAAAATGTTTCAATTCATTGTGAAATCAAATAGCATATTGTCTTACTCAACTTATATTGTGAACTTATCAACATTACAAAATAACCCCCCCACTTTTTAATGAAGTGTTGATTCTTAAGTCCACAAGCCCAGACAGTTTCATCAACATTATAGCATTAGAAAGCAAATCAGTTACAAATCAATGCATTGCATTAGCTAGAACAGCAGGAGGTACATTCAGAATGAAAATAAGGAAACAAAGGAAGCAGAAAAATGTATGTAGACTAGATACAAAAATACAAAGAGGATACATACCTGGATTAAATTCTTCTTAAAAATAAAATACAAATTACATACCACCATCTTTATATTATTTTCCATTTACACAGCAATACTGTACACAAGTCCATTACTATTTTCCCGTTCTTCCTCCAGCCTTAAAAACGGTACAATACAACATGAGGCTGCTTCTCAGTGATTCAAGTCAAGTGCAATCAGGCATGCTGTTAGTCCGCAACGGTATCTGTTCTAAATTCCACCGTATTCCCTAGGCAGCATTAAATGGGGTTTTTTTGACTCCCTCTCCCGATTTTTTCCCCCCTCCTACAACTTGTGCTAGCAGCTAAGAGTAATCATGGTGTTAGCTCCTAATTCATTCTGCAGCCCAGCTTTATTTCTCTTCTGTAATAGCAAAACAGGAGTCGGTGTCCTACTCCTGCTCCAATATATCAACATGAGAGAACAGTAATCATCCTGGTGTTTTACGTGCTGGTAACTTCACCCGTTGCCGTTTTCTCCTGCCACTGCTTCTGAATGCAGTATTCGCTGCAATAGCCACAGCCCTCCTGCGTGGAAGGCAGCCCCTCTGCTTCACAGACAGAGTAAAATAGGCGTATTGAGAACCCTTGCTCACAGAAACAACACATACAGTACGTCGCGAGAGCTAGCAGGTGCATCAGTGGCCACAAGGATAACAGCATGAGATAGTATCTTTTCCTTGGTAGGGCCATGTTTCACCTAACCTTTTATTTATCAGCCTGACATGACCCAGAGAAACAATTGTATAGCTATTTCTTTCAGCAGTGCTTTCATCAACAGCTGATTGTTTTTGGTAATGAATCTGCTAAATAGATTAATAACTATTATCATTACATGATTATTTAAGGATGCTTCAGATAACAAGAAGCATATCACTCTGTTTCCATTAAAAGTATTTTGTACGTTCCCGATAAATACATAGAGAGTAGGACTCAGTCATTTGTTTACTGGGATTCAAATAGCAGAATGGATTATTACCGTGCATGCAGTGAGTAAATTACCTTGTACAGAATACGATGGGTGTTTTGTCAAATGTTAACTGATTTAACAGTGTGTGTAAGGCCACATCCAGCCTTACATATATTGAAGACATATTTAAAACTCTGACACATGAAGAACTACAGAAATACATCCAGAATGATCCTATATAAAACCATTCCATATACAAAGTATACACATAATCTAAGCGTGAAAGTTTCACAAAACATGTCTACATGCACAGAACCACAGGTATACTATTATCCCCTTTTATCTTGGGAGACAGCAGCACTGAAATGCCATATAAAACACTAAGTTTTCAGCTAGTAACCTATGTGTTTCCTGTACAAAAACCCCAAAACTTTGGACTTTCTGGTAATAGTTGACACATTTGTAACTGACAAGCTTGTAATTCAGCTATTTACTTCAAAAATATATTAATTGAATAAAGGTAGCACTTAAAAGTATGTAATAATTCCTAGTATATGTTTATTTAAAGCTTATTGGTCATAGCTTTCACTTTCATGCAGTCCTTGAGTTATATTAGTAAGGACATCTTGGGATACACTGCTTTTTAAGTACAATTTATAAATAGAACAGTTCTAGAATAAAATCTCTTACATCCAGTGGTAAAATTAATATTTTGGATTTTGTTTTGTATATCATTGTAAAAAAAATAATAGACCATCATATTTATTATGTCCTGCTGAAATGAATGCAACCTATAAATAGTCCATTAATTAGATTTACAGTTAAGAACCAGATGAACGAATGCTTCATTATTCAAATCTTATTGTAGTTATTAGCCTATGGCAATTACTTAATATTCTGTCTAAACTGAAACAAACTGATGCTTCAAATCTGCCACATTGTATGCCAACAAAGAATACAATAAAAACAAAAATCACGCGGCCTAATCAAGCATGGCCAGCCACAGTAGATACACATTTACAACAGAAATAAATTAGGTTTTTATCAAGATTAAGCAAATGGTCTTGAGACCACAGACAATAAAAACAGTTGATGAAGCTGGCCTTAAAGAACCACACCTTTAAGGGTTCACACTGACGGTACTTCACAAACACAGTGTTAAAGATAACTCCCACATGTAGAAGGAACAGGAGAAATACAGACTATCTACAAAGATGTCGCAATTTGTTACACAACTCTAGCCAATCCCTGTATCTTGATGGAGAAAACAACAAAAATCCACCGAAACCAAACACCACACCACCTAAACCACACCCCAAACAAAAACCCCAAACCTCAACGGGCAGCTCTAAGCCTTCATGGAGAGAATCGCCATTCTGTGTGCCTATTTCCAGGAGTACGTGACCATGACTTCCCGAGATGATTCTTGGAATTCTTAGGAATAAAAGACCGTCCAGTGAAAATATTTCAATTTCTATCACTATTTTTCAGTAATAAAACCAGTGTTAAATAACATTTAACTAATAGATATTACTCGACTATTTCTATCGTTTAATACTGATATTGAAATGGTGACAACTATAAACTGATGGAACGCCTTAGAAGTAATTTATATTTCACACCGGATTTCAGCCTGAAAGTCGGAAAAGCTGTCACAGAATTAAGCTATCTCTTTCTCCCACCCCCCACACCTCCCCAGTCTGCTTCAGGGACGGACATTTCTTCCCCTTCATTAAAGAAAGGCAATAACTGTGTCAATTCTTAAGTCTAATGAATCAATTTCAAATAAACCCAACGGATCGGTTCTTAAATCACAATATTCTGACCCAGTCAGAGATGTCCAGATTGGGGGCAGGAGAGCGAGAAGTGGGAACGAGTAGAAGGGACGTTTCTCTGCCCAACCGCTCCCTGAAATCAGGCTGGCTGCCTTCAGCCGCAGAGCAGCTCCGCGCAACACACCGCGCTGCTGTCACTGCCTTTTGGCTTAACCTATGGAAAGTTCTCGCGTCTACAGCTCCGAAGAGAATTTCTAGTCTATTAAAAATACAAGGAATGTATAGAATACAGCAACACCACCCCCCCATCCCCCCTTTTTCGGAAGCACACAGTTTTAAAGATACTCTTCTCCATAGAAGATTTTTTTCTATACAATGATTATTTTCTGTCCTGTAAAGCTCAATGTTTTCTTCTAAAAATAACTCTTTGTATTACGAGGGGGAAAGAGAAAATACCTATTCATGCGATACAAATCTTGCTATTTCATAAGTGCATGGAATCCACCTGTGAGCTGTTTAAGATTTTACTTCAGATGACTACGAAAAGTGTTCTGAAATTTCTGAAATTGTGAAGGCTAAGACCATTTCTTATTCCGCACTAAACCTTTTCCAAACACTGTTTCCCTAAACTAATTGCTAGGTTTATAAAATCATGCAGTTTGAATTCCATTAAGTGAACTAAATCCACTTTTGAAAATTTTTAACAAAAATTAACAGACAACAGGCAAACAACTTAAAAACATGATAACAGCTCTTTCCCAGATGCAATTTAAAACAAAATTTGGCCTTGATTTCAGAAGAAATCAGAAGATGGGATCACAGTGAAATGCAAATACAGAGGGAGGGGAAAAAAAAGTGCCCAACAACAACGAAAAGAAAAAAAAAAAATCAAGAAAGGCCAATAAGCAAGCATATTTCAGGAGAAAAAAAGAGAGCTTTCTCCCCTGGATATATCAAGCACCCAAAGTCATAAAGTTACGCATTTGAAGTGGTAACTTAAGAACAACATACATTACTTCTGAAATTTAATCCTCCCATTGTGTTCTTTCCTTATGACTATTTTGTTCATTGTTGCCCTCTAGGAATGTGTTCATCCTACAGACTATTTGATTTCCTTGTCTAGGAAAGCAGAACATTTGCTAAAATTTTTTTTTTAAATCAAGAATCTGACTCAGTTGCCACTTCTCATGTAAGGAACTGTTTTTAGTTTGATGCTTTGCTTTCTATTATTGTGTTCCTTTGTTTTACCATAATTGCAACATTTTCTGCAGTAACTGCTCTCTTACAGATAGCACTATTAAAGCATTAAACTCTTCATTAATCACAGAAAATACAGTATTTCTGTTTCTAAATATTAAATCAGACTATTGTTCTACTAAACTGTCTCTGATTCTGGAAGAAAACATCAAAAGCTTCGGCAGAATATGAATCTTCATTATTCTTCCACAACCACAATATAACTAATTGTGCAGCTTTGTACTTTATGCAGAAGAATATGCTGATCTTTACAGGAATTAATGTAAAATGGTCAAGGACTCACATAAGCATTATATTTCAGGAATATTCTTACTTTTCTTTCTTTTATCCTAAAATAGTTATCAGCTACATTATGCAAATGCTGATTTTTGCTGTCTTAAAATTCCATATAAACTTACTACTGGTGCTATTGAGAGGAAAGTATAATGAACTCAGAGTAACATGACTTGCCTGCATTTTCACATTTGCCCCATTATACAAGTCAATTTTTATTATTCTCTCTTAAAAGTAATTTATTTCTATTGATTCTTTACACTTTGGTTCCAGATAAAGTAACCCTTGCAGCAGTATGCACGTGCTGCCTCAGATCCAACAGTGTGCCTTAGACTTTCCTGGACCTTTCGTGTCTCAGGTCTATCAGTGTATGCATCCTCCCAGCTGAGGAACTGATTATTACCTTCAGCCTGGGGGTTCAAGTTTCTTTGATCCAAGGTCTCCTCAAATACAGTACAGATGTATGACCTTGGCTGAGCTTTATCGAGAAAGCTGTAATTATGATGTGAGCAAGACAAGAAGGGTGGGAGACCAAACAAAAGAAAAATGGGGAAAAAAGTTAGCAGCTCAAGGATGTCAGAGGTAACATGCTGATAGGAAAAGCTATAAAAGGGAAGAGGGAGGAGGAAAGAGAATGTGAGGATGGCACTTCACTATCAGCAAGGATGAGCCCATTTCAGGGAGTGGCAGAGGGACCCCTTCCCTGCTTTCCCAGCCCAGCGGGACATGAAAATACAACAGAAACACTTGGTCTTATCAGGGTGATGCACACATCAAGGATTAGCCTAGTAACTTCCTAATCCGAGCTTTCTGTTGTTCATATTAAGAAGTAAATAGTTGCTCTGGACTCTTAGGTCACATTTATCCTGCTTGCAGAGTCTCTTTGCATATGGTAAAGCTCATTGGAATAAAAGTGACCTAGAGTGGGAGAGTTACAGCATCTCCATTCCACACAACCCTCAGTCATATACTTACATTCAAGTATATACTTCACAGCACTACTAACAGCACTAATTAAGAGTCATCTTGAGACTTGCCATGAGAGGCAGCAGCATGGAAAGATTCAGCAATAAAGAGCACACCACCAAACTGGGAAAGAAAAATTTATTCAGTAGTGAATTAAAACAACCAACCCTTCTAATTTGAAAATGAGTAAGGAGGGTAGATCACAAGAAAGATCCATAACGATGAAGTAGTAACTCTAAGGCGGATGCTGCAAGGATTCTAGAAGCTCAATGCTTGTAACAATCCTGCTCACAGTGCTAGGACTGCCAGGACAAAGGGTTACATCATTTATCATACACCTGGAAGTAATGTAATTTGCTCTCCGGGATCTCTTTTTGGTTTTTTCCCTCCCCCTGAGTCCTCTCTCTCTAGCTTAGATTCCATCAATATCATTCATTAGCTTTTCAGTGTATGACCTGTCATTCTCTTTGCCGGGATTCTGAGTCCATCAGTGCTCCATTCTTGGCTGCTCTCAACTCTCTCCTGTCCTACATCTCCCACTGATACGATTGCTGGTCATCCCATTACTTCTCTCTCCTTGCACTAGGAGAGAGGCCAGTCCAGTTGATTCATGCTAACTGGCTTATGTTTCCTGTTTTATGTGAAGCACATATTCTCACGTGTAAACTTCCTCTGGTGAGAACCCTGTTGAGTTTCACAGTCTTCCAAGCATTGCCTCAAATATTCACAAAATGCTCTATAATTCAATTACAAGTATGCTCCAGGAGCTGTATAATTCTATAGCACATTCACTTAGCCACAGGCTACCAATAAAACCAGTAATAAATCATTTAACATGAGCCCAA
>VYXH01007649.1:217918-243343 GCA_013397275.1 Burhinus bistriatus | reverse complement strand
AAAAAAAAAAAGTGAGGTTTTTTAGTGAGTTTGCTACTGAGTTTACTTAAAAAGATAGGAAATAAAAGAAACAAAAGCAGTTATTTGACGAAAAGTTGAGGTAGAGTGTGATTTTATCTTTTTACATAGCGTATATCCTGCACAAAAGACATGAGACAAGGTGGTGGAATAAATTTTAACTTAAAACTTGATCCAGTTGTAATTACTCTGTGCTAGATAATTTACCAACAGGGCAGCATAAAACTTGCAATTGCTTCCATACATCTAGCAGCTATATTTATTGCTTTTTATGACTTTCCTTCATGTCTCTGATAGGAGAGTTGTTATCCTGACCTATTAGCTGAATTTCTAATCCATTATCTCTACTTAGAACCATATATTCCAGGCTGCAATCAGGATGAAGTCATGCATGATTTTTGAACCCATGAATGACGATGAATCAATCCCTTTGAAGAAATAATTAATGCTATCTGCAAGCATTGTACTCCCTGTTGCGTGTTCAGTGGCCACACCACAAGTGAGGTACATTCTTGAACTTCTGCCTTTATCAGTGAATCACCTTTTGACTAAGTAAACTTTCCAGACACCATTTTTTGAAAGCCTCAAGGGCAACTATGATCTTAGAACTGTTAGCCCAGTCTCCCCAAGTTGACCTTTTTACCTTCTTCATCTAAACTCAAACAGTTCAGACACAAGATAGTCAAGACCATTTGTACCATAGAACTGCTTGATATAACCAATCAATAATTTTCTTCACATAATTAATAACAAAAAGAGTGATTCATAAAGAAAAGACATCCCAGAAAGTCCTTTAACTCCTCAGATATTTTGAGCTTCCTTATAACATCAATTAACATTCTAAACTACTGTCAAAATGTCTTAAAGTTGACAAACTTGCACTAATAGTAAATTCACTTAATTGAAAATAAAGTGCACTTCAACATTTCTTTGCTTTCAAATTGTCAGTTTGTCACTTTTTGTTTCATCTTTGAAATAAATGCATAAAACTTTAAGAAATGCAGCGTGTTTGCTGACAGTCATTTGGCCCAATCAAAATGCTGATTGTCACTTGAACACTATGATTACTTTTGAATTGCCTCAGGATTCAAAATATCTATTATTAACACTTCATGAAAAGGAAAAACCTGCTTATTCCCACTTCAAGACACACTTGCATACAAAATATTACTTAGAATGCAGGGCTAAAAATTGTTCAACTGAAAGACTGATTTTAAAAATTTTGCAATTTCTTTGGGCCTACTGAAATATTTTAAAGGGAAGTTTTGCATTAACCTCATAACCCCATGGCTCCTAAACAAAGAATGATTTCTGCTTACTCAGCTCTAAATTCCCATTGCTGTCACTGAGTAATATCTGCTTTACAAGTTTTGTATCTGAATAAGACAGTAAATCAATTGTGCTGACAAACTAAGCTACTGATAACTTCTCTGTTAGTGAGCATTTTCATACTGAGTATCACCACTGCATCCATCATATACCTAACCATGAATCACAAAGAACACCATAAGAACTATCCACAGTGAATATTTAATTCTATATAATCTTTTTTAATATTGGAACACACCCCAATATTTTTTTGATTTAACAGCATAAACTGTGACATAGAGATGTGCTATGCTCATTTTGCAAACTAAGAAATAAGGCATGTAGGGAAGATTTGCCTAGGTAAATCTATGTCACTATCACTGTTGATCTCAGGTTATAAGACCAGTAAAT
This sequence comes from Burhinus bistriatus, assembly GCA_013397275.1. Taxonomy (NCBI): domain Eukaryota; kingdom Metazoa; phylum Chordata; class Aves; order Charadriiformes; family Burhinidae; genus Burhinus; species Burhinus bistriatus. Next base: position 241,606 of record VYXH01007649.1, on the reverse strand, counting down.
ATAGTGCCACTATTTCACCATCTTTTTTTCCCAGTACTCACTATTATCACTAAACACAGTTGTGGAACGATACAAGGGGTAACTCATATGAGTAGTCTCCTGATTAATGTTAGCCTTGGGAATCAATTACTATGCTCTGTACTTTATAAAAAGCATATCCATCTCAGAGAGGTGACAATTATTTGTTAAAGAGATTTTATTTGAGCAGCAAAACAGTCTCTACTACACAGAGGATTAGTAGCTAAAGATACAATCAAAGTGATGTACGCAACTGGGGTGGGAGGGAGGAAGGGGGAAAATCCCTTTGACTGTACTCAAGACTAACACTGAGTTAAAAGAAAAAAAACCTTTAAATGTATCTTTTCATAATTATTGCCAGTACTTCATAGTGCTCATTTCAAATCTCCTAGAGAACTAAGGAAAACAAACAAAACCCCACCGGTTCACTGCTTCTAGCAGTACAGTGAACATGAAACTGAAAAGCAGATAGTAGGATTGGATTATTGTAAAAGAATTCTAGTTTGGATTTTTGTTTTTAATCAATAAGCAGAGCAGCAATTAAAGGACCCTAGGTAGTACTGCACTGTCTTTTTAAAAGCTATTAATTCCTGATACGCAGTTTTCCCTCAAATGCTTAACTCCTCTCCCCTCCTAAATATGGGAAGGATTTCCCTAATGCGTTTTACCTTAGCATTGCTATATGCTATATGATTGCAAGAAGGTCTAACTATTGCTTTTTCAAACAGACACTGAAGCAATTTATTATATAAAAATATACATTCTTCAAAACAACAACCTGGCACTTTTCCTATCTGGTCAATGTTTGACTAAATATTCATTAGCTACAATGCCTCTGGTGAACCACTGGATGTCACCTCGTATTTGATCAGAACTGCCTAATTCAATTTCTTATTTCCATAGGTTAGCATTAAAAGCGTACATTCCAAATATTCTACTGGAATTTAAGCCACCTATATATTTTCTAGTGCAGTAAGAATTCATGGTTGTTTCACCTGTGAGGAAACACCTGAAGCAACAGCACTCCCCTTCTTTATGGTCAGGTATTTTGTAGTTGTCTATTTTAAGGACCATCCACCAGAGATATCTCCCCATACACACTCCTCTCTGTTCCAAGCTAAACCCACTTCCCGAAACCTCAAAGAACAGTTAAAAAGCCACAACAATTATTGTTACTTCTCTGTTCTTAAAGGCCTTTGGTGACAGATACCCTACCTACAGCCTGCTCCAATGCCTAAAAACCTTCCTTGTGGTTACTAAAGGTCATTATTTCTTTTTCCAGCTGCTTTATATAGGGACAGTTCTCTTCTTGTGGAAGAAGGATCTTAGAGTATAAATACCTATATATAGAGATTCCTTTCTGTGGAAAATTACTTATTGTGCTTTAGCTGTGTGCTTGCCTTCATTATGAGGCTCTGTGAATATTGTATGTTCTGTAAAATACATCAGGATTGTTTAGTTTTCCATTCTTCTTGTGCTGCATGTTCTTTTTGTCAATGGCTCCTTTTTAGCCACAAGAATACTTGCAAATGTAAAGCTTATTTTGATTAGGCATTGGCAGACATTCATCCCTCATGCCTCTCAGATTTTCTGAGCAAAGAATGGCACTTAATGTCACATCAACTGTACTATATCAAGGATAGGATGATACCACTGTACAGTTTCTGAAAATCAGTTTATCTTCAGGAAGAAAAGACAAAGCCAAAAGACCAAAGCAACCCACAACCTAAGCCACGGAATCACGGAATTTTCAGAGTTGGAAGGGACCTCTAGAGATCATCTAGTCCAACTCCCCTGCTGACGCAGGAATGCCTAGAGCACATTACTCAGGACTGCATCCAGGCAGGTCTTGGAAATCTCCAGAGAAGGGGACTCCACAACCCCGCTGGGCAGCCTGTTCCAGTACTCTGTCACCCTCGCCGTAAAGAAGTTGTTTCTTATGTTTGAATGGAACTTCCCGTGTTCCAACTTGTGCCCGTTGCCCCTCATCCTGTTACTGTGAACCACTGAAAAGAGTCTGGCTCCATCCTCCTTCAACCCACCCTTTAGATACTGAAGCATAAAGGACTGAAGACATAAGCATATTCCAGGCAAAATAACTTTAATCAGGACAAAAATCTTATTCAAATTCATTTGTAGGTAAAGAAGTAGGAAAATAAATTCTTTACATTTGAGCAAACTACAGATCTGATGTAACAAGTGATCAGGTCATACGTTTCATTTTGCTTTGTGCAGGATCTCTCAATGTGTGCATAGGCCCAGGAAAATCAAAAGCTTAGTCAAATAAAATGCTAGCATGTAACTTTGCATTATATACATACCTACTTTTCACGAAAAAAGGCCATTTATTAAGAATAGGTTTAGAACCAAGTTCTGACTTATCTTCAGCATTAGGCACATGCTTGGTGCAGGCATCATGATAAGAACACAAGCTACCCAACTGAGAACACAAAAGGTGTTCATTAATTTCCCCTCATTACCATATCCATGGAAAAATCCTACTATAATGTTCAGTTATATACCATTAGAATGATTTAAATATTTTTTAGATTAAGCCTTACTCCCCTTTGATATCTACATCTCTCTGCAAGACAACTCAGCCCTTCAAGAGCCTTGTTTTCATAGTCTCCGATGTCCAAGATTTCTACTAAATCTAGAATTAGAAGCATATGAAGACTAAAGTTTAACACACAGCTTACAATGGAACAGTAACTCAAGATTTAAATGACCCTTTAAATATTTATAGACATTTTCCACTTCTTTTCAAAGAGTTCCACATGAGGTATTTGCTTACATCTCCCACCCACCTGATCTTCAAATTCTTTAAAGACTTACCGTAACTTTGTCACCATCTTTCAGCCCCAGTCTGATCCTAGATTAACTCTGTCCTCATTCCAGTGTGGTGAGATATTTTGACTACTTTGCTACAGAAAACAATTCAATGGCGCAGTGACAACCCAAGATTCCAGCTCATGCCTATTAACTTTTTTACTTAACCATCTTCTAACTGCTGACCTCAAAATTACTTTGAAGAATGGTAGTGGAAGAAGCGCAATTATTAACATTCCATTATTCAAACACTTCTTTTAACATCTGAATGAAATGCAGCTGATTCATCAAACCATAAAGCAAAGTTATTGACACCATGAAATTAGTTATTTGGTTTTAAACTCTGAAATTTATCCCACTGACTAGGCAATTAGGCAAGCACTGAAAGGTAATGGTTCACAGAAGAAATTCTGAAAAAACATTTTAAGACTATTGTAATATCTGTCTACAAGACAAAACTGGATTATTTGGCACATCTGAGTGTTGTGTTTGATGTCAGTTAGACCAGGATTTATCCTGCCCACCTCCTCTAGTGAGCTAATATTTTGCATAAAAAAAAAAAAAAGATCAAACCAATGTCAGAGTAGGATGCAGAAACTGAGATCACATGAATCAGAAAAGCACTCTTCCCATGAGACCCCAGTATAAACAGCTATTTTTTTTCCACTATTTTCACACAGGTTCAGTATGTGAATTACCACATAGGCAACTGAATTCAGAAAGAAACATTTGCTGGCAATTTGCGCTCACAGCTCAGAAAGCCAGCCACATCCTGGGCTGCATCAAAAGTAGCACAGCCAGCAGGTCGAGGGAGGTGATTCTGCCCCTCTGCTCCGCTCTGGTGAGACCCCACCGGGAATAATGCATCCAGCTGTGGAACCCTCAGCATAAGAAGGATCTGGACTTGTTGGAGGGAGTCCAGAGGAGGCCACAAAGATGATCAGAGGACTGGAGCATCTCTGCTATGAGGACAGGCTGAGAGAGTTGGGGTTGTTCAGCCTGGAGAAGAGAAGACTCCGTGGAGACCTTATAGCAGTCTTTCAGTACTTAAAGGTGGCCTACAGAAAAGGTGGAGGGGGATCCTATCAGGGAGTCTTAAACTGAAAGAGGGGAGATTTAGATTAGATATCAGGAAGAAATTTTTTACTATGAGGGTGGTGAGACACTGGCACAGGTTGCCCAGAGAAGCTGTGGGTGCCCCATCCCTGGAGGTGTTCAAGGCCAGGCTGGATGGGGCTTGGAGCAACCTGGTCTAGTGGGAGGTGTCCCTGCCCATGGCACGGGGGGTGGAATGAGATGCTCTTTAAGGTCCCTCCCAACTCTAACCATTCTATGATTCGGTGAAATAGTAATTGGTCTCCAAAAGAACAGGAAAAAAATTAGAATAAAAATTTTCTGAAAAGAAATGGATGAAGGTGCATCTTGGATGGGGTTTGACTAGTATTTACCACTAAACAGGTTTGGCTTTGCCATAAAAGCATAGATTTAACCTTGTACAGCACACTACCCAAGAGTAAGCAGTATTTCCAAAAGGCCTACACCCAAATGAAACAGGAAGATAAGTCAATGACTTTTCAGCTTTTTGTCAGGTCACTGTACACACTAAAGACAACTTTTGTCTTTCTCTGAAGTTATCAACAGTAGTTTTGCAATACGATCATGGCTGGAACGCAACTGAAGGCATTCTTTTTCCTGTATTTTTACTTTCTAATTCAAGACAGAACTCCCCTCTATAAACTAGTTTTCTCCTGTATAATACACTGTGTAAGTAGCGAGCAGGAGTAGTTTTTAATGCACAAAATACTTACTAGACCTTGGGGAGTTCAGATCCAATGTCTCACACAACTTATCTCAAGCTTCTTTCAAAACACCTATCTGAAAGAGCTGTGTGAAATAACTTCCACGCAAATACTTTATAGTGGAGACAGTTGCTGTATAAGCATTGCTTCAAAAGGGCTTGGTTGCTTTAAAAGAATTGAAGTATTTAAAAGGAATTACAGAAGAGCAAAAAAACCCAAGAAAACATAAAAAACCACCCAAAACCACACCTAAAGAAGCCACATCTAATAAAAAAAAAAAAAAAGCCTGTTTAGGCAGTGGTGTCACCAGTAGAAGTTATAAGATTTTTTCTAGGAAAAAATATTGAAACGATGTTCTTAAAACCATTTTTATTAAATATTATTGAAGTACTGAGGTGTCTCAATATCAAAAATTATTCAGAAATAGATGTCTGAAGTTATGGTTTCTGGATTAATATGCAACACATAATATGGCCAAACTACAATCATTTCTCATGCATCTAAAGAAATTTTCAGAATCTCATCCTCTTTCTGTTTCAGAAGAAAAAAATCCCGAGGTGAGGGAAACATACAGATTTACGAACCAACGGAAGGATTTGTCTCTAGTTTCAGAAACTCCGCAGTCACATCCTCAGATCCTGCTGTAATTGAATAGCAGTTTACATGAACTAGAAACCTTACACTAAATTCTCCCTTCACCTGAGAAAATTCTTTAAATTATAGTAACACATCAGTAGTTTTAAGAGCAGCTCTTACCTTCTGAATAGCCCTGGCCCATCTTGCTTTTGCAAAATTACTTCCATCAGCTTGATCTTTATTTCCCCTGGAGAAAGGGAGGGGGAGAAACAAAAGTAGTCAGAACAGCAAAGTATGAAAAAAAAAATTAAAAGTGCTCTGATAAGTCTATGGACAAGTGGATCAAAGTCAGCTAGAACCATCATCCATTTCCTCTGTATGTCCTCTGTGTATAGTATCCTCTATATAATAGAAAATATTAGCTCTGTGGAAGTTACTCTTAACATATAATTATGAAAATATGTCCTGGTAATTAGCATAAGGGTAACTTTACACTTAGCAGGAAAAGAGCTGACACTCTCATCCTCCTACTCAATAAGATAAGCTGTTCAGTAAATTCTGTTTCAGTGAGCGGATTCACAAGTGGCTTGGTTCTGTCAATACTAAACCCAAACAAGCTATGGAAAATAATGGAGGAAAACACTTCATTATGATCTTTTTAGCCCTCAACATGGAAGATTAATTTTATTCATATTTGATGAATTACATGACACCACGAGCTAGATCAGTATTTGTTACAGGGGATAACCAGGTTACAGAAAATCATCTGGTGTATTTTTCCAGTATTTACATCTGTTTTCAACTCCAGCCCACTTTTTCCAAAACGCAAATAAGGCTAACAATCTAAGAAAACCTGATACTCCTATTTCAAACAGCTTTGTTTCTCTCCTATGATTTGAATGTTAAAATCAATTATAACTAGTTAAAAAAATATTTTTTTAAAGTTTTGATAATTAATATTTTGTCTTATTTTCATTACAATTGAAGATAAGGATAGAGAAAGAGATTTCTCTCCCATCTTTTCCCCATCCATTTCCAACTACCCTGCCACTCTCTACTTGGGCTGTTAGTTGATAAAGTAAAACAGAACATTTACAGTGAAGAGTGACAAGACCTGGTGGTGATTCAGCTGTGAAGTCATATCACAGCATACATATAGTTGATTCAGTATACCAGGAAAAATAAAGAGACACTAGGCAGTAACTACAGCAAAACACATGGCAGTATCTCCATATACTGATTTTCTCTGTTGTAATGAAATATTAAACAGCAATTCTGGAACAATTCCCATCTATCCAGGCATTCTGAAGCAATTAAGATATGTTCAAGCACAGAAGACTGGCTCATAGTATTCCCTTTGGATTACAGGGGGTTCCATTAATTCCAAGAGTATACTGGCTTGAAAAGCCTTGATCCCTGCCCCTTATATTATTAACAGTATAAAAGAGCATTGGTAAAGGAATATATTTCCCAATTACAGTTGTTCATAAATCAGGATTACGAGGACACTGACATCAAATAGCAAGAGGAGAGAAGAAAACAACAACAACAAAAACAAACCATGAAGAGAGGCAATAAAAAGGAAACCTTTGATTTCCTCAGTAAAGGAATATCCTTGTGAGACACAGAGTAAGCATCGACAGCAACTTTTTACAAACTGTACTAAAGGAGTTACTGAGAAGACATCCTGGAACCATTTATACCTCTCAAGGCATAAGAATAAAGCTCTACAAGGGAAGGAAAAAAAACCAAAACCAACCACCAAAACAACACCCCCTATGAAAAAGCAACCATAACAAAACCTTATATTTGATCAGATAAGCATCATTAACAGAACTCTAACAAATATTTGAAATAAGAATCTGTTATACAATTGGTTGCCCACACACAGTTGTACAGTTACACAGGCCAATTATAATAAGGTTTCATTATTCAGCTATTTCACCACACCTGTGAAGAATGTTGGTTCAAGCTGAAAAATGCCAATTCAATTCAGGGCCGTTAAACACAGGTTAAAATAATTAGTATAGACTCTACTGCTCTTGCAAGAATCTAAGTAATTCAAAAGATACTGCCTTGTACAATAACAGTTAAGTAACAAAATAAAAGTGTACAGTAAAATTCTATAGGTACGAAGTACAGAGGACAGTAGTGGCCTGTCTACTAAGTAAAGTTTCAGTGTATTTATATTATACTTCAGTGATATCCCTAGGTCCACAGATTACTACTTAATTATCTTGGACTTTTGGAATAATGCTCTTTTATTTGAGGAGAAAAATGTTCTCTCTGATATGCACAGCTGACTGCACACGATGCAAACAAAGCATGAAGAGGTTTGTCTTCCCCTGCCCTCATCTCTGAGGCTGCACGTCTGCAGATTCAGCCTTTTGCCTTTTCACATCTATTTACTGGGTTTTATTGTAAGGTGAATCAGCCAAGTAGTAAGCAGTCCACCCCGTCCTGCAGCTGTTAACTAGACTGGAAATACTAGGTAATAATTCACCCTAGGAATTATTAGAGTAACTAAGCTCAAGGTTAGATGGAGAGTTGGTTGTCAATGTTGATTCAGAAGGAATAGAGAAAAACAGCTTTCTCTGCCTTAACTGAAAGTAAGTAGGGTCAAGAGTATTCTTAAGTTTTGAGGCATAACATACACAAGCAGACAAAATCATCTAATGGGTTTGGAACACTTTTAAGAAGTCTTTGGTGTGTGATCAGGCTGCTGAGCAGCGCAGACGAGTAAGGCACTTCAATGCCCTTTTCCTTATTAGGATACACTTCTCCCTATGCCACATAAAAACTCAGCATAAACAGACAGTAGGAGCAGCTTTTTACCTATCCACTTCCTGCTGAGGCACTGATTGGTCCAGTTTAGACAGCAAACAATTGTTAAATTTGTATTCAGATCTATTAAAGTGAATTCATTATCCAGCAGAAAACAGTTTCCCAGTACTGAATAAAGCCTCCAGATGACCTGCAGTTTACAGGAATTCTGAGTAGCAAAGACCACCAGATACTGCTGGGAATGATCTGTACTTGTAACTGAACTATGGACAAGGAAGGTATTTTGTTCCAGGCAAATACATTGCTACAGTTTTTTGAAACAAAGAACATAAGCAATAACAGCAGATTAGGAGAACTTCACACAAGCATCAAGTCAGAAAATAAGTCAATCATAGCTGATAATTAGAAGAGCATTAATTCCACAAGGTAGCACAATCAAAAAGCTTGAAAACAAACAAGATGAATGCCTTAAGAGTGCCTGAAAATCATACTGATTCACTGTTGCTACAACGTAATGCTTAACTGTGGTCTCTGGACCAGGAACAGACCTTCTCTGTTCACGAAAACAACAAGAAGGGGAAAACTAGAAGAGAAGCCTCATAATGAGAAGTCCAGCAATATTCACACATGACAAGTTGAGCAAGCAGCCTAGGTCAAAGTTTTGATGCACTGTGCATGAACTTAGCAGGCCTCTACATCTCCTAGCCCTAAGGATCAAAATAACCAATCTTGTTGCCATCAATTTACAAGCCGAACACAGCTCTGTGCAAAGAAATGCACAGGCTAGATAAACATGAGGGCTGCTCAGTCTGGTTTATCAAAAGCTAAGGATTTTTAATAGAAAACAAAAACACTGACACTTTTATTTAATAGATGTTTTCCCTCTCAATTATGTTGCCCAAATACATTAAAACTGGTCTAGTATTTCAATGACACTTTGCATTTTCATGGCACTTCTTGTAAAATTAAATCTCACTACAGACTTCGTTGTAAAGCAGTTAATTATATAGCAGTTGCAGTGTGGCCACATACAGAGAAATAATGACATCCTCCGAATGCTTATTTGTTTGCAATAGGCAGTCCTGAACATCTGCATTGATTTCTAACTATTCATTATTAACGTCAATTTTGTCAGCTTTGAATATAACTGGAAATAAATTATGGAAGAAAAATTGAAATAATTATACTCTATTTTGATGTATTATGACTTTTTTAACCTGCGATTCCCACTCCCCACTAGCAACAGTCATGCTGGAACTAACATCTTGTGCTTAAATCAATCTCTAATAGACAGATCAAGCATAGTTGTGCTTGGGTAGTATGCTACCACAAAACTGATTTTTTTTTTTTTTTTCTTCTTTTAAATAACTTCCTGAAAAGCATCTGATAACGGTAATTCTTGTAAGAATATGGGATAAGGATGCTGATGGTAATTTCTAGTTTTATTCTACATTCTTTTATAGTTCAGGAGAAGGATAGGAAAGAATGAGTAAAGATGAAGAACAGCTTCTGTGTTCTTTAGAACACTAAAAAGAGTACTTTAAGTACTACGCTTCTAATGCTGTAACTTCTGAAACACGCCCAATTTAATGTGCATTGGAAGTACATGATAAGTTCATAAGATACTTGAAACTTTTGGAGGAGGATTTCCACATCTGTTACTCATTTAGACTGCAGCAGCACAAGTTATTTGGGAATATCTCTAACTGTTGGTGCAGTGAAGCACTAGATGCAGAAGTTGCTACCACAGCCTTGCACATCAGGCCAAAGTGACATTAGTAATATTACATACACCTGGGCTACAATAAGCTTGTCCTTGTTATAGCACCTGCTAGGAGATTATCTGAAGCTGACTGCACTGAAATAGTTTCCAGCTGAAAACAAGGTGATTTGCATCACTAGCTTTCAAGTCAACTCATGGACTTAATAGAAGGGAACACTATTATTAGAAAGTATATCTGGGATGTGGAACTATAAAAATGGTATCCCATTAAGGATTATTGTACTATAAAGCTATAATTCAATTTTAACTCATTTATTGGCCTCAACTATACAATAGAGATAAAATAATCAGTATAACACTTAAACACTGTGCAATAAGTAGCAGTTTTGTAGAGCACTAGGAAGAACCACAGGCAGTACATGTCCATCTCAGCTATAATCACGTTAACAGGAAGTGAATGACTTGATAAAATTGCAAAGGAGAATTAAGCGAGCTGGGCATTCTACAGTTAGCTATATCACAGTAAGACTTACTTTAAGCCTTGCATAGATTCATATAATTTAGCATTACCTAACTATCTCAATGCAGATATTTTTGTGTCTCAGTGACAACAGAAGGCAGACTTCACTCCAAGATTCTTTTTTGTAGCATTAAATCTACAGCCCTACACAGGTTCCCATTTACAGATGTGCAAGTTGCGCTTAAAAATTTAGTTTCCAAACATTAGAGCAAAGAACAAAACTTGCTTATAGGTCAGCAACCAGTTACTCATCTCTACAGTAAAGTTTTTGTTTTAAATTTGACTATACTTTTTGTCTTTTGCATTTGCTTTCTTATTGTCTGCAGCCATAAGTTTCAGTAGCTATATTATCATCTTCAATCATATGTTCACATCAGTTATATTACTGCTGGTTTTCACTTTGAACAGCTTACAGTTTGGTGTTTTTTGTCTGTTTGTTCATTTTAAAACTAAAATTGTGAGGCCTTAGTTTCTTTGGGACAAGGTACTAAATTTTACCTTATCAGCTTGTATTTTGAGAGCAACATTATCTACAATAATAAAATAACATTTTCTGATTTCTTTGAGATCACCTTGTGTACCTGCCTAAAACACATAGCACACACAGCAATAACATCCATCTTCTAACCATTCAGATCCAAATGTTTAGTAACACATGAACAGAAACTAAAATATGCTTACATATATGCTTAAGTTCTTAGTTTTTCTTGCCCTGCTCTTTTTCAGGTTACTTACCTAATCATTAAGAACTTAAGTCTTATCTACGACCTACATCTTTTGACTCACCTCTACAGAAGATGAATGAAGTTTCAAGGTATGCATTTATCCCCATAGCAGAACTCATATTTTTTCCAAGTTTCAGTATTTCCTCTACTTTTTTCCCCAAGATTTTCATAGGTATAATTCACATTGATTTTGATCTTCATATTTTCCTGAAGGAAGATGACTATTTCTGCTTGCTTTTAGAAATACCCCCGAGCCAAGTCCATTATCTGCACAGCTGCTACAGGTAACCCATCAGTAACTGCAGCCTGATTACCCCTCCTCTTCCTGGGCATAATGAACTATTTGTTGCAAGGGAAGTACTTTCCTCTCCCTGGTGGATTTTCACCCTTCAGACTGTAGATTTACGGGCTGTTGCTGTCTCTGCTAAAGCTGATTCAGGAAGTCACAGCTTACTTTAACAATTATTTTCCAGTTAGGTTATTGTGTTCGGACTTAGAATATGACCCAACAAACTTTTGTATCATCACAGATAGAGAAATAGTAAACTATTCTGTGCAGCTGAGAATGGGTACTGGGAAAGGGATATAATGAATACTTAAACTTCTGTATCTGATGATAGTCACAAATTTGATACACTATGAATTTAGTGCATAAGTTGTGCCTGTCCTGAATTTTCCTAACATAATTATAATTTAACTAATAATTAGAATTTATTTAATTATAATTAATCATACACATTTCACTGCCTTCTTTTGAGTAAGACCCATCACAGTAGCACTCAAACCTCTTGCACAGGCTTTGAGGCATCCTTTGACATACTGATAGACACCGGACCTCAATTTAGTGCTCTAAACATTTCAAAGGACTGACTGATCTCTAGGCGAAATACAAGTTTTGTTACTGACATGAAAGGAGGCAAAATCTCATTCTAATACAGCCTTAATTAATGGATCTGGACAAATCATGTGAGCTCAAGATTAAATATAGTTTCCATATATGAACAGGACAGTAGCCAGAATAAAGGGTCAAACTAAAATGAAATCAGATAAATGCTCTTTATGATTGTAATCTGAAAGATTAAACTGCACTGACAGAGGAAGCAGAGAGGTATAATCATACATTTTGTTTATTGGGAAATTGCAATTTAGAAAGATTAAATTGGAACCAATAGAGGAATAAGGAAGTACAAATTTTGAAAAATGTTCTAGAACTGAGGGATCCTGTATTATGAAGTTTGTTTTGTCATCTTTGGGTACTTTTTTTTTTTCTAATGCAAAAATAAGCAAAGAGGCATAAAGCGAGTTGTCATTCAAGACCTACTGTTAGACCCTCTCTGAAATAGCTTCATTTGTACTACCATTTACATGTTATGACAAACTAAACACTCTCTGGGGCACAAATCTACAGTATGACAGAGGAATTCTATTCCACTCTGACAGCAAAATGCTGAAAGATCTTCTTTTTGTGAATCTTCAATAGTTAGAATTCTGTCAGTGCAGAAGCTAACATACCCACATACACAAAAAGGCAAGATGTTTTATATCGAAACTTGAGTTCATATGGAGACCAAATACTTGGACAGGGTTTACAGTGACAGCCAAATGAATACAACATTTTATTATACTTCTGAGACAATCACAAAATTACTTAGGAATAAACATATCAAGTGCATAGATTACTACTTCTTTTAGGTCACTTCAAATGATTAGACTTCAAAAGATATAGATGCATTTTGCATTCAACATTGTGAGCTATTCTTGTTATTTGATGAACTATTTTTCTCAAACATTAATGTGCACTTTTCTCAAAAGATTTGGTTTGCAAGACTGGGTGGCATCTTGTTTTCATTATGCTGGAGGAACTTACTCAATTACATTAAACCTTATTCTGAAGAACCACTGCAACTGAAAGCCTGGTGCTAAAGTGTTTGAAAACAAATGTACAGTAATCCATGCCTAAAATATTTAAATTCCAATTCTTACCACCCAAAGGTGTGAACTGGACTGAAAGCTGTCAGTCGGATCTGTCAAAACCATAGCTTGTGATTTTAATCTCAGTATACTTAGTATTGTGCCAGTACCTCATATTTTTCCTTACAGTAGCTTTGAAGACAGATTCTGTTTGTTTTTTTTAAAGCGTGCCAAGACAGTAAATCAACACCTTACAAAGCACCCTCCAAGCTTTTCTGATGGATACAAGGATACTACAAGGCAGTCTGGCTACCTGAGAAATCCTCTCAAGATACATTATCTCCTCAGTGCTGCAATAGCTACATTCATTGTTTCCTAAGTGCACGATATTTATCAAAACAAAAGAACATGTAATTAGGACAGACACTGATTGACAAGACCAAAGGCTATCACCGAAGACAGGTGACACAAAGGAACACATGTTGGTGTGAATAAGACACTAGCAAGACACTGTTCTGCTGTCCAGTGAAATGCCAGCTTCTAATCAATTTTGAATCTGTCAAAGCATCATCTAGGACTGTTCCCAGAAAGAAAACAACATCCAATTGACACTTAGAGAAATTTTATGAATTACTCCAGATTTTGCCTGTGTTTGCCACTATGAAGCTATTTGTTAGTCATCTGTTTCTCACGTACTTCTATACTGCATCCTTAAAACCACTGTTTTCTTCTAATACACCCAACTCAAAAAAATAACAATGTACATAGGTTTTTTTCCAAGTTATAGGGGAAAGACATTTTTTCTTTATTCAACTGAACACGATCTTTCTTGTACATTATCGAGTCTCTGTATTCATAACCAATGCCTAATCTTTCAATTTTTTTAAAAAATTCAAATCACTATACATCCTTGATTGTATATGCATGCAATAAACAAACAAAATAAATATGTGACCTTCAGAAGTAGGATGGGCCTATAGATCATGTTACATCACACTTCCACATCTAGATCTCTCCCTCCATTTCTAAATCAATCTTAGAAAAATTATCCAACAAGCTTACTTTCATGTCAAAGACTGTGAAACTCTCACTATTTGTAAGAGAAGTTTCAGAGAAGCAGCAGTACTGTGACTATTGCCTGAACTTGGCCTCATGCATGAAACTGTGTCTGAGTATTATAAACTTATCTCATACCTCAAATAGAACCTTACATGGATTCAATCTGTCTACTTCTAAACTCAGTGAAGCATAGAAATACATAACTACTGACAATTCCATCATGTTGAATAGTTGTAAGATTTTTTTTTGGCTTATTGTTTTAGCTAATGAAAGGATATAATAATAGTAGGATATAATAATAACAACCCTGTAATAGTTAAGAAAAAGAACAATAATTTTTGGAGGAATCTGTTCTTCTTCAGAAACTCTCAAATGGTTTATCAACATGAAATGGCCTTGCTCTACTCTTGCACCAGAAAGTTGAATGCTTATCTAGTGTCTTACCACAATCTTTTGCTGCAGCAAAAAACAGAACAGGATTTGCTTTAGGGATCTAATGCTGTTCCTATTTTCTCCTTCTATCCAGCTTGATTTGCAACAAGTAAGGAATAGGAATACCAGAGGAAGCTCTAGTGATCTACTTAGACTTCTTGAGCTTAAAGCACCAGAAAACTTTATGTGAAAGCACATACACTTATCTGCTGTAAATTAGATCTAATCTGCCCATATTTGCGTCATCATTAAATAGACTCTTGCACTGCAAAAATGGTGGGGTTTTAGTCCAAACTTGGTCTGTACCCGTAGTGTCTGCACTTACATGATTGGTGTTTTCCCTGACCTTCAGCAATTGCTGCACCATGAAGCAAAATAGCTGCCTGCCGTCTCTCCACATAGGCTTATATGGCTTTTCAAACCTTTAATCTTGATACCCCAGTCAGCAAGGAAAGTGTTTCCAGGTGAGATGACTTTACTGTTTGGGACTATGTTTGAGTCCACTGCATAGTAGCTCATAGTAACCATGAGTTCAGGAGGACAATTTGTTCAGTGAATTTGTTTAGCTATATATCAATGATTGCTAGTCCACAGACAATATGCCGTAACAGTCTGCACTGATAATACACATCAATACTTGAAATTCGATTTGAAAAATCCATATAAATAGGCAATCAATTAATGAAACAAGGGGGAAAAAAAGAGTAATACAAATTTATAATAAGTACCTTACTGCTTTCATTGTAAACCAATCAAAACTCAAGCTATGAATTTGTAACCAAGCAGTTGCTATGCAAATGTGGTAAATTAATTCCAGTGAAGTTTACCCTGCAAATGAATGCGTTGGTATCTTTCAAGGAAGCAGCTCCAAGATGAAATATGGCACACCACTAGGAGCCTAATGAAACTTTTCATAAACGTTTGCTCCTCTTCCCACGGGAGCTCTCGTTTCTCCGCTGTTGTGTAGCTCTTTCTGTAGAGTTCTTGCGCCTCTACCTGAAATGGCTGCATTTTGGTTTTCTTGAGGTCAAGTCATACAAAGGGAATTTCCCTGTACAAGAACTGATACCTGACTCGGCTATTTTAGCTTTTCTATAAATGAACAGCTTTTCTAGTAGTTTCAAGGGAATACTTGCACAGAGATTGACTATACATCTTTTACACACAGCTGTAAGTATTAATTAGGTAAACTGGTTCCCAGAAGCTGACAAGGCTATTCGTTTAAATAAATTACTGTTTATGTACGTAAGGTCTAAGTGAAGTATGTTAACCTTTAGAGCACGTAAACTTTTTGGGAATCAAAGATGAAATAACTGCATAACAGTAAAGTGTTAATACAATTATATGAGAACAGAAATACCTAAGAAGGCATAGACCTTAATTAATCTAGGACAAAAAAAATTCCAAAAGCCTTTCCTATTCTGTTCACACATAAAGAATTCATCATTAACAATGTTATTACACAGAATCTCAGGGCAAGTCAGAATGATTTGTCATTTATTATGAAAGGTTGTCACCATAACAAACAAAACAAATCCATGAATATTAATAATGAAGTCAATTAAAGTTCAATATCAGGTCATAATAGGATGCAAAACAATCATGAGAACACTTCCAATAACCACAGGCAAAACAGACACATGTGAAAAGATTTAAAGAAAAGAAAGTTATAACATCTGATTACCAGGAGGAGCAAAACAGTACGGACTGATAGGGATAGACACTGGAAGAAATGAATAGTAATCTCTGCCATGTGACAAAGATATTTACATTTTATTTAATACATAACCTAATTTATAATTAGGTTTTGTAAGTTATTTTATATGTACCGCAGGATATCAAACTTGGCTGTATCTTTTGTGCCAGAACTTGACATTTTATCTCTTATCCTACTGGAATTTTCTCCATTATTATCTCATTCCTGAATTGGAATACAAGGTCATGTTCAAAAACAAGGCATCACCTGAAAAATGTGTATATTTAAAAATTGTGCTGTATTAAACCAATTATCCAAAATACAAAACCTCATTTCTACAAATTATTCAGAGCACCCCAAGCAGAGCTGCTAAACAGTTTGTCAGATTAATTCCTTTTAGTTCTGCAACAGAATGCTTGTCTTTACAGAGATATAACGTGGATATATAAAGTTCTATATTATTTTTTAAAGAGAAATAATTCAAACAATACTATTAAAATAAAAGATCAGTTTTATCAATTCCATTTATGATCAGTAACTCAATAATTTATCATCAATAACTCAATAATTAAAAAAAATCCACAACAGTAATTGTCAGTCAATATTCATGTCTCTTTCAGGGCCCTGAGTGTACCAATAGACTTCATCAGACCAGCCTCGCCGGGAGCCTCCCCAGGGATTCACGAGTCCCACAGCTCCGTCTAAGTTCAGCCCCGGGCCTCCAGTCCCTGCCTGAGTTCATGTTACTGGAGTGACAGTCTCTAGGCTCAAGTACAGCTCTGCCTATGTAACCATTGATCCAGACCCTCAGTTGTGGACTGATTTCCTAGCTTGAGCTTGACTTTGCTTCATTGTTATGGAATTGCGTGGTGACATTGTGCTGTGTCTTACACATGGCTGGTTGCCATCACTAGATGTGATCCTGACCTTTAAGAGCTGGCTCAGCAGTTTGACCTTGGGCCTGTTTCACCACCACAAACTTGTCTGATCATCTGCACTGTTGTTTGACCCTTGCTGCTATTCCCAGGCTTGCCTAGGGGTAGTGGATTGGGGCACTGACTGGTGAGGCCCCTGCCCTGCTTGCTGTGTTATCATGCCCGACTGCCCAACCCTTGGGGAGCAGCTGGCTGCACTGGCTCATCTTCAGTTACCTAAGGCCTTAACTCTGCGTTCCGTATTTGTAAAAATTCAGCTGAGTATGAAGACTTTTTGATTTCAGAAGTGCCACAAAGATCAGATTCATAGCTGCGCACTACGTAATTTTACAGCGGACTTTTAAATAGATCCTACTGAGAACTAAATGGTGTGAACTAAAGCATTTAACTTCAAAAACAAACCTACCAAAATTTATTTGGGATAATTCTAGGAAAGAAAATGTACATCAGCAGGTCATATCAGCTCACCATCATTTGTTTTAAACTGCAATGTGCCTTGCCAAAGTAAATCTGTTTTGTTCCCTACTACTCTTCCTAACAGTTTTATACATAATTCGTTATTTTTTCTGCCAAATTGTCAATTCCCTAAATGTTCATATTCTCAATTCTTTCAATGTACTTTTTCTTAATCTCTTTGAAGTACAATATTTTCTCTACATACTGCTGACTGCTAATTTATCTTCTTTTCCATGTTTTTAACTCAGAAGTTTTTAACATATAAGAATAAAACTGGTAAAAATTGTAAAGTTGACATAGATATAAACATAAAGTAGAGGCATATAACAAAACCCATAAAACTCTCTTAATCTTCAAATTCACCGTATTTATGAGACTTACTGTTCTCCAACTCTAATTGTAAACTTTGTCTATACTTTTCCTGCTGTGCAGAGCTACTGCAACATTCATTAAAATTCTTCAGAAGCTTTTTTTTTTAAAGAAGATTTTGAAAGAACTACTTTTACTCAAATCAAGAGCGATAGTTTTAGGCCACACAAGATCCGAAGGAAAAACACATTTGAGAAAAGCAAGAGGGTGGAACTGAACTCGGAAAGGGCAGCAGAGCAAGAAGGTTCATCAACGAGCACGTTAGCTTGAGTGACAGATGAGAAATAAGCCTGGGGAACAATGGAATGAACTCTCAGCACTACAGTGGTATTCAAAAGGGCTTAATTTTACATAAGACTGTAAGCCATGATAACAACAATTTTCTCTTACTGAAAAGATCTGCCTTACTGTAATAAAATAAATTAATAACATCATTTATTTGCAGTTTTAAATGACTGTTCTATAAAACTAAACCAAACATCACCTAAAGCAGAATACCTTCCTACCCACGCCGTTTTCTATAAATCAAGTAGAAAACAGCTGCCTTAGCAGCCAAAGAGCTCAGAGAAATGCTCTTTAATTTGTGAAAACTGTGCATATTCAAGGAAGTGACTCAGTTGGTGAGTGTTTGATGTAAACATTCATTTTACTTGCTTTTGGAACACAGAAGTATTACATGAGTTAAACTGTTACCTAGAGGAAAAAAAAAAAACAAACAGCTCTTTTAGAACAGCAAAGCAAAGAAGAAATATCAAGATTGATATTCTCTTGAGCTATTTTGGACATCAGATGTTTCTTCTTATGTTTTTCTAGTCTGAGGGTACTTTCATACAGATGGTGCTTTCAGAAAATGCATTGATGAGTGTCTAATACTACAATACCAGCTTAAAGAAAGAATGCAAGTTTAAAGTAGATGAGTTTCAGCTGAGATGTACAACACCTTTTGCTAATATCAGGCCTTAATATGGCCATTTAGTTAAAAAATTCTGCTAGTTGTCCTTTATATACTGTTTCTACAGGTAAGGAAAAGTCAGGTTGCTTTACCTACCTTCCTATTAAAATAAATGAATAAGTAATGTTTACTCAATATTTTTATTTGCATTTAAAACAAAGACTTGAAACCAGTAATTTGTCCTGTAGGAAATAACTCCATATTGTAAAAGCATTACTCATATTAAGCAATACACAGATCCCAGACAGAGATTCTGTCACACTAGATACTATAGAAATGAGAAAATAATGTTGGTGTCCATCTTAAAGACCTGGATATTACGCTATTTATGCAAACTAGAAGATATAATGAGAAACTCATTTCCTCTTTCTATGTACTGTGAAGATTCACATATATCAGTTACAATTTCTGCACTCAGGCTCAGTCATTATCTTGAAAATAGATTTGATGTAGCTCAATTAGTTATAATTGTTTTATCTAGACTATTTTTCCTCATCAATAGAGGATTTGAGGAGGAATAGCAGACTATTTCACACTTTTTTGAATCTGATAGTTCTACCCTGAAGGAATTACAGAGAAATTTCAAACGGCACTGGACACCTATGTTTAGCCAAACTGAATCTTACGCAAGATCCTGCCTCAAAAGTATTCCTTGGAGGCACACACCCTCCTCCCCCCAAAAAAGAAAAAAAACACCCAAAACACCACAGACCCCAGTAAGTACAATATGTCTGAGAGTGCAGTACTGTGTTGACTGGAGCAGCTTAACCACTTGGAAAGAATATGCACTTTGTGAAAACCCATACTATGAGATGTTCCTCACAGGTTTCCAGAACAAATGAAGCTGCTGCCCTTTCCTTCTTCAAATGTGTGGAAACCATAGTATTAGTTATGAGAAAGTAAAGTACACTGATACAACTGGAGCTCTCTCAAACAATGGCATAGGGACTGCAATCACGTAACATGTGGCTTCATTTTAGAGAACAGACTCAGAATAATAATTAAATGCAAAAAGCACACTAATTACAATGTCAACTGCTTTTTATATTTTAAAATTGGTATGCCAATTCTGAAACGCCGGGAACCAGTAGACTATAATAGCCAAAAGGCTTATGTATGTGACCTATATTTTTTGTTAGCCTACCTTCTCCTTTTCTTTCTTTTGGACCTTATTTCTTTCTGGCAGTAAACATGAAAGGAAACAATAACACATCATGGAAGATCAGTTACACTTAGCTATTCTGTAATACAACTTTGAGGAACAACCCATCATCGAATGATCACAACAGAACACAAACATATATGGACAAACATTATCTTCTCAAACAGTTATGGCTACGTATTGGAAATTTAGTTTTAGTTTCAGGAGTTTGTGACCTGTAGCCAAGAATTGGAGGTGGAAATTTTCATGGTTTAGAAATAATTTTATGCCTGCCTATCAATTTTTCTATTATCTGGGCATGAATAATTAAACAGATTACTGGAAAAATGGCTGTAAAGTGATCACTTCAAATGAATTTAGACCTTAGCAAATGTTTGCTTCTCTGTATTTAAAAACAGGGAAGATAAATTACATTTTTAAGAGGCCATTTAACTCTCAGGATGTTTCAAGCATTAAGAAACTTGTAAGACTATCACATTTAAGCTTTCTATTCAGTTTTCATCTGTTTGAAAAAATCTGTATGCTGTTGTCATACATTTATTTAATTAATACCAGTTTAATGACTACTTCATTAAAATCAACATTGCTAGCAGTTGCATATCATGAAGTCCAATTTTAGTAATATCTCTCCTTTTAACACTCAGCAGTTACCACCACCCAAAATATTAGATTGCAGGAAACGCTGTCTTTAGAACCAAATACTCAAAGTCAACATTGTCCACAAAAATCTATATAGGTCTAGCATTGTTTTGCAGGCAGTACATCCCTCTGTTGTTTCCTCTGTGAATACAAGGATGTGTGATGTATGTCTACTCACATGGCCTATGTAGGTAGAAAGAAATAAACCTGAAGAGTGGATATTTTTTTTTATGTAACCAAGTATTTTTTTCTCCTTGTCCAATGATTGATTTATAGCTCTGCAGAGAAGACAAGTATCACAGAACATATCAATATTCTTTTTAAAAGAAAGATTCTTATCTGTGTTACTGTACTTCCTTAGGTTTTGGGGGGTTGGTTAGTTGTATTTTTAAAAGAAATCTTTTTTTTAATTTTGCTTGTTTTAGAAATGTCCCTAATCAATTTTATGCCATTCAGTTCAGTTTCTCATTGACAGGCCCTTACACAGTACCTTCTTTGTTTAGGTGATTAACTGTGGACCGTAGCATTAATATTTTCTAATGATTGTCATTAATATTGTCAATATATTTGATTGCTGTTTTTAAAATACAGCAAACACTTTTAATACAAGATTTTGAGGGTAACATTTTCAAAAACTGAGTGACTAAGTTCCTTTGAAAAATGGAACATAAGAGCTTACCTTTTTGATGCGTAATTTTTTTTTCATGTACTTTTTCAGCATAATCTTTTTGTTTCAAACAGTAGTTGCTCAAAACAGTAATTTTACGACACACTTTTTTATTCTGGTTATTCTGAGATCTAGATTAATGGATTTGTTTCAATCATGAAGAGTATTTTCCATTTTAATTTTCCAGTTAAGTGAAATGTCTCCAGAAGAAACACTATAAACTTATTGACATTACAAGCATTGATTGTACTATTTAAGTATTCATGTGTTTCAAGTTGCAAGTATATGAATTGCATAGATTAGCTCATTTTTATGCTAATGTAGCTTGACTGTAACTAGAATTTTTCATTTATCAACTTTAACATTTCATGTAATATCATATGTACTTTATTCACTTATCTGCAGTCCTAATTAAAATTATTGTAGCTTAAGGCAGTTATGTTATACCATACTGCTAATATGACAGATGTATATGTTACTTCTTGAGTATGATGACACACAAGAAGCACACATGATGTATAATTTTACTGAAGAGTATAATTCAAGTATTTATATGCATATTTTTCCCAAAGAAGCATCATATAATTATATGAATTACTCATTCACTGTGTCCTTCTCCATCATTTATATATTTTCAAATTATAAGGCACTTTGTTTTCAGTCATTCTGGTGTAAAATCTGTAAATTTCTGTAGCATTCAGCACTGGATACCAATAAAGCATACAGAATGAAACAACTGATTTATCATACGGTTACTATACACAGCTGGAATGACGTATATACTAAAATAATTGATTGCTGATTTTTAAAAAATTACAGTCATTTGTTCATGAGTTGCATTCATTGGAGTAAAAGTCAGATTTTATTTTTTTGCAAACAGTATTTTCCCATTCTCTTTCTCTCTTTCTCTTTTTTTGTTTTTTAGACTGGGAGAAAATAGATTGCTTTAATAAGAAGTCACTTAATCATATACCACATCTTTCAAATTCTGATTTAGTTAATTTATGATTTATGGAAAAAGTTAAACAGTTACACTTAATTAGCTATCAGTCTACATCTACAGTCAACTGCCATAAACACCATTTATGTATATAACCAAAGAATTGATAAATAAATATCAGTGTAAAGAACAGATTAATGAAGAAATTTTGTACATATTAATACTTAAATATTTACAGGATAGTTAAGTCTGATCTTTAATACAGCAATTCAAAACAAATAGTTTAATTTACTTCCCTAACTTCTCAGGTTTTTCTTATACCTTTATATAGAACAAAAGCAGTTATTTTGAATAAATACACATCTTTATCTTTAATTAAGCTTTAAAATGATCATCACCTTTCTGCTCATTATCTTTGGAAATACCTATTACTAGATGAAAAAACTATCCATTTAAAAATACTACTTTGTAATTCAGTGGTGACTCTCAATTTAGTAATATAAAAGTTCATTTAAATTCAATAAAATTATCTGGGACCAAGAGGCAAAGCAAAGAATTCCATAGTCAGGTTAGGTTAATTTCTTTTGGTTTAGCTTAACCTGCTCAGACCTCTGTTGAAAAAGACATGTCAGCCCAGATGATACGCTAATGAATGAACATGTGCTTAGAAAAATATAGACAAATAGCTTTTGAATACTGCTATTACTGACAGCTCTCACCCTATGGAAGCACTTGTACTTCTCTGTAAATACCCTGCAAGAACTTGCTAGTAAATGTAAACAGGTCACAACAGCCAAAAAGATGCTGTAGCATCTTGTATATATACAGTCTACTGGCTAACTGCATCCATGAGCCTGATGATCTTTTCGCACTCATTTATTTCCTAGTAAATTTGTGCATATGCAACATGTTATCCCCTCAGAGAATACACAACTTAATGGAATAGCTTTTATCATCTTTTCTCTTTTCTTTGAGCTGTTTTTCTGGTACCACGGGTGGTAACCACATGGCCTAAACATGAGTCAACTGACACTCCATACATTCTTGCTGCATTTCCCAAGACCCTGTTCTATCCATCATCAGGGCAATACACCTTTTTGAGTGTCAGCTGCTCACAGACTGTCTTCCCTGAGTTACTATGGATAAGAGGACACTTTGAATGAAAAGTAACAGTCTGTGACAGCTGATATGAAAGCCAAAATTAACAGTAGAGAGAGACAGGTTTTTTTCCCCACAGTGTGCCTTTGCAAGCGGAAGGGAAGAGAAGTGATTATACCAACACAGAGAAAGCTGTCTCTGCTCAGAGACCACTGCTGAGTGATGTTCTTAGAGGCTGACTGGACTCCCTCCTGAGCATTCAACTCCACTCGACAGAAGGTGATGGCAGGGAAGTAATATAATTGTTGCCACTTCATTCCTTGCCCCGTCCACCCATTATGCATCATCATCTTCCACGCTCAGGGAAGCAGAAAGACAGCAATTATCTTTCCCCCCCC